>BTPG01000007.1:172634883-172742072 GCA_036245525.1 Semisulcospira habei | reverse complement strand
ACACGCACACACACACACACACATCGCGAGCATAGGGGTCCGTGGATAGTAGCTTTGACTAATGCAAATCCACTGCGCCACCGCGTGCGCGCAAGCGCCTATACTAAGCTCAAGACTACTTGAGCTTAGTATAGGCGCTTGGGCACACGCGGTGGCGCAGTGGATTTGCATTAGTCAAAGCTACTATCCACGGACCCCTATGAACACGAGAGAAAGAGAGAGGGCGATAGAGAGAGAGAGAGGGGGCGAGAGAGAGAGAGAGAGGGCGAGAGAGAGTAGAGAGAGGACGAGAGAGAGAGAGAGGGCGAGAGAGAGAGAGAAGGCGAGAGAGAGAGAGAGAGAACACAAATGACTGCGTTGACTTGCTGCATACAGCTGCTTCGCAATATTCCTATGTAATTCAGTTTGTAATTTCAGCATATTAGAGTACAACAGTTCAGTACAGCGCCGCGGATGGTGGGGGTAGGGGGTTCATAGGGTGTGTGTGTGTGTGTGGCGGTGGAGGGGGGGGGGGGTCAGGGGGTTTCGGGGCTGGGGGGTGGGGTGGTAGCGGGCACATGCGCAATACAAGCGCTGCCGAGAAAGTGTTAACGCCACCCATCTGCAAGAAACGCGGCGGCCTATGAGAATCTACACATCTTGCTGGCTCTATTTTTAATATAGTAATTCATATTTCTTGGGCGGATGGAATATAATAATGATTATTTATATAGCGCTTAATCTTACTCAAAAGCTCTAAGCGCTCAACAATCTGTACTGACACAAAACGGCTAAAAATACATGACATATGCACATAACAAACAAAGCACAATGCCCGAACACACCACTTTTACAATAAACTAAACAACAATACATACATAATAATTTATATTCTAATTAACATTCAATCTAAACAAGGAGGTTTGCAGAACTACAACTAAGGCATCAAACACTGGCAGTTATTCAAAGTAAAGCTTGAAGAGGTGAGTTTTCAACGACCTCTTGAAGTCAGAGACAGACTCACTGTTTCTGACCTCAAGAGGAAGTGTTTTCCATAACACTGGGGCTTGATAAACAAAAGTGCGCTGACCCAATGTTTTAGTTTGGACAGAAGGTACACACAACTTCTGTTTATCAGAAGAGGAGCGGAGCTCACGAGAGGGTGTATACACATGCAGCAAAGAGGACCAGTATACTGGGCTGGTGCCTGAAAGGCAGTTAAAACAGATTGACATAACTTTGTATTGAATACGTGAGGACACAGGTCGCCAGTGAAAGGACTTCAAGATGGGTGTGACATGCTCAGTCTTACGGACTCTCACAACAAGCCGGGCTGCATTGTTCTATGGAACTAGCTGCAAATATATGTACTTGAGGACTAGGACCTATCCCACTTAAACTGAACCACAGACTGCTTGCAGTGCATTTACCATCGTGGGGTCACACTGGTTGTCTCTCTCCATTCGCTGCTCTGATGAGCATCGCAACGATTGAAGGAGACAACCAGTGTGCAGTGGCGTAGGAAGATTTTCTGGGGCTGTAGCGCCCAACTCTTGGAAAATCGGACGACAGAAGCAAAAGCTATACTTGGTAATTCATTGTGATTATTGGAGCTAGAAAAGGTAAGGCCTCAGTACACTTTTAGGCCGAAGAGGAGGTTAATAATCAAATAAAAAAGAGAGGTAAGCCCGGCCAAAGGATATTCTCGGGCGATACCGTGTAGAGAAGGTATGGCGACTTTCCTATGCCACCCATCAGGTAAATCACGGTTTCCCATTACCGTGCAATTGACCCAGTCTCATATCTTATACACGCACATGTTTAAAAATGTAGCGGGTAAATTACGCAGTTTGCTTATTTCACGAATGTCACCTGTAAACTGTGACTTCGGATAGAACAATGGGCCAGTTGCATGAGCGAGTTTAATCCTGCGCTGGCCACTATTCAAGGAGCTCCGTTATACCAGCTGCTTGAATGAGCTTAGTCCTGCGCCAGCCACTTGGCAAGGTGCTCCGCTATAGCGGGGTGAGTGTAGTGGCGCTATAGCGGGGTGAGTGTAGTGGCGTCATAGAGGGGTGAGTGTAGTGGCGCTATAGCGGGGTGAATGTTGTGGCGCTATAGCGGGGTGAGTGTTGTGGCGCTATAGCGGGGTGAGTGTTGTGGCGCTATAGCGGGGTGAATGTTGTGGCGCTATAGCGGGGTGAGTGTTGTGGCGCTATAGCGGGGTGAGTGTTGTGGCGCTATAGCGGGGTGAGTGTAGTGGCGCTATAGCAGGGTGAGTGTAGTGGGAATATAGCGGGGTGAGTGTTGTGGCGCTATAGCGGGGTGAGTGTTGTGGCGCCGCTATAGCGGGGTGAGTGTTGTGGAGCTATAGCAGGGTGAGTGTAGTGGGAATATAGTGGGGTGAGTGTTGTGGCGCTATAGTGGGGTGAGTGTAGTGGCGCTATAGCGGGGTGAGTGTTGTGGCGCAATAGCGGGGTGAGATGTAGTGGCGCTTTAGCGGGGTGAATGTTGTGGCGCTATAGCGGGGTGAGTGTTGTGGCGCTATAGCGGGGTGAATGTAGGGGCGATATAGCGGGGTGAGTGTAGTGGCGCTATAGCGGGGTAAGTGTTGTGGCGCTATAGCGGGGTGAGTGTAGTGGCGATATAGCGGGGTGAGTGTAGTGGCGCTATAGCGGGGTGAGTGTTGTGGCGCAATAGCGGGGTGAGATGTAGTGGCGCTTTAGCGGGGTGAATGTTGTGGCGCTATAGCGGGGTGAGTGTTGTGGCGCTATAGCGGGGTGAGTGTTGTGGCGCTATAGCGGGGTGAATGTAGTGGCGATATAGCGGGGTGAGTGTAGTGGCGCTATAGCGGGATGAGAGTTGTGGCGCTATAGCGGGATGAATGTTGTGGCGCTATAGCGGGGTGAGTGTTGTGGTGCTATAGCGGGGTGAGTGTAGTAACGCTATAGCGGGGTGAGTGTAGCGGCGCTATAGCGAGGTGAATGTTGTGGCGCTATAGCGGGGTGAGTGTAGTGGCGCTATAGCGGGTGAGTGTTGTGGCGCTATAGCGGGGTGAGTGTTGTGGCGCAATAGCGGGGGTGAGTGTTGTGGCGCTATTGCGGGGTGAGTGTAGTGGCGCTATAGCGGGGTGAGTGTAGTGGCGCTATAGCGGGTGAGTGTTGTGGCGCTATAGCGGGGTGAATGTTGTGGCGCTATAGCGGGTTGAGTGTTGTGGCGCTATAGCGGGGTGAGTGTTGTGGCGCAATAGCGGGGTGAGTGTTGTGGCGCTATTGCGGGGTGAGTGTAGTGGCGCTATAGCGGGGTGAGTGTTGTGGCGCTATAGCGGGGTGAGTGTTGTGGAGCTATAGCAGGGTGAGTGTAGTGGGAATATAGCGGGGTGAGTGTTGTGGCGCTATAGTGGGGTGTGTGTAGTGGCGCTATAGCGGGGTGAGTGTTGTGGCGCAATAGCGGGGTGATTGTAGTGGCGCTTTAGCGGGGTGAGTGTTGTGGCGCTATAGCGGGGTGAGTGTTGTGGCGCTATAGCGGGGTGAATGTAGTGGCGATATAGCGGGGTGAGTGTAGTGGCGCTATAGCGGGGTGAGTGTAGTGGCGCTATAGCGGGGTGAGTGTTGTGGCGCTATAGCGGGATGAGTGTTGTGGCGCTATAGCGGGGTGAATGTTGTGGCGCTATAGCGGGGTGAGTGTTGTGGCGCTATAGCGGGGTGACTGTTGTGGCGCAATAGCGGGGTGAGTCTTGTGGCGCTATTGCGGGGTGAGTGTAGTGGCGCTATAGCGGGGTGAGTGTAGTGGCGCTATAGCGGGGTGAGTGTTGTGGCGCTATAGCGGGGTGAATGTTGTGGCGCTATAGCGGGGTGAGTGTTGTGGCGCTATAGCGGGGTGACTGTTGTGGCGCAATAGCGGGGTGAGTGTTGTGGCGCTATTGCGGGGTGAGTGTAGTGGCGCTATAGCGGGGTGAGTGTTGTGGCGCTATAGCGGATCACCTTGCTAAGTGACTGTCGCAGCACTAATCTCCAGTGTGCAACTGGCCGCACGGGCCGCAGTTGATTTTCTTATAAGGGATGGTTCTTACATGTTCACGTAATGATCCTGATATTGTAAACACATATTTACATTTGAAACTAGGCGTACTGCAGCGTTCGTTCATGTAGTACCTGATTACTTACTTACTTACGCCTGTCACCCCTACCCGGGTATAGGCCGTCGACGAGAGACCTCCAGCAACTCCTGTCCTGTGCTTCTCAATCGATTCTACTCCAGGTGGTTCCCAGTCTCTTGATGTCTGCTTGGAGGTCTCGACGCCAGGAGTTTCTCGGCCTACCTCTTTTCCTCTTTCCCTGGGTGTTCCATGACAATGCCTGCCTAGTAATACTGGAAGCTGGCTTTCTCAGGCTGTGACCGATCCATCCCCATCTTCTTCGCCCAATTTCATTGTCTGCTGTTATCTGCTCTGTTCTCTCCCAGAGTCTGACGTTGCTGATCTTCTCTGGCCAGTGGATTTTCAAAATTCTTCTAAGGCAACTGTTCATGAAGGTCTGTACTCTGTTGACTGTGGTTTTTGTCAATCTCCAAGTCTCTGCTCCATATAGGAGAACTGCTTTTACATTGGAGTTGAAAATCCGGACTTTGGTGTGTTGTGACAGCTCTCTGGAACTCCACACTTTTTTCAACTGGAGAAAGGCTGCTCTGGCTTTACCGATTCGTGCTCTGACATCTGCATCAGTGCCGCCTTTAATGACTATGATGCTCCCGAGATAGGTGAAGGACTCCACCTCCTCCAACGGGGTGCCAGCAAGCAAGACTGGTTCTGCCCTGGTTGTGTTCAGCCTCATTGTCTTTGTTTTCTGTTTGTGAATGGTGAGGCCCACTTGGGACGAGATGTCAGCAAGCCTCGTGGTCTTGTCCTGCATTTGTTGATGAGTGTGGGACAGTAATGCCAAGTCGTCTGCAAAATCGAGGTCGTCAAGCTGTGTCCACAGTGTCCACTGTATTCCACTTCGTCTGTGCTCCGTGGTCATCTTCATGACCCAGTCTATGGCCAGTAGGAAGAGGAACGGAGACAGCAGACACCCCTGCCTGACACCAGTTCTGACCTGGAGCTCCCTGGTGAACTGCCCTTCGTGGATCACGCGACATGTCATGCCATCGTAGCTGCTCTTGATCAGGCGGACGAGCTTTGTGGGTACACCGTAGTGTCGTAGGAGTTTCCACAGAGTCTCTCGGTCCACGCTGTCAAATGCTTTCTCATAATCCACAAAGTTGACGTACAGCGGGGAGCTCCACTCCAGAGACTGTTCCACGATGATGCGGAGAGTGGCGATCTGGTATGTACATGATCGGTTCTTCCTGAATCCTGCTTGCTGGTCTCTCAGCTGGGGGTCAACGGAGCTCTTCATTCTCTCTAGGATTATCCTGTTGAAGACCTTTCCTGGTACTGACAGCAAGGTGATTCCTCTGTATGTAGTACCTGATAGTCTGCTGTAAATATATATATATATTTTTTTTTTTTTAAAAAGAAATTTAGTAACGAAATGTTTTGTCACGATTTTTTGTATCAGTGCACGGCATTGGTCTATAACTTCGCACCGAACTAAACAAAATGGTCATTACACACACTGGTCATAATGCTGGGCATTCAATTCTATGAATCGACCGTGACCGCCGTGAGATTGCCTTAGTCGCCTGCTCGGCGCTAAACCCAAATAACTAACTGTAAAGCGCCGTGAAATAAACTCAAAATTGACGCACACTCACTTGAAACACACGTATTTACTCAAGGGGAAAAAAAGTGCATGACCAATACAGGACATTCAAGTGGTGCGGAGAGTCAGCGCAACTAACATCGAAATTCCGGAAACTTTGATCGCTTGCATCTGAAATTGAAGTGGCCTTATTCTGGGTTTAGCTAAAAGGTATAGTTATACTAGACTCGGCTAGCCAGAAGGAAGTGGACTGAATCGAGTACGGAGGAAGAGCCGGTAACCCGGAGAAAGAACTCCCGACGATCCTCCCGAAATATCGGTGACATAACTTGAGCACCAATCCGATACGAACACGATCCGAACCCGATGCGGGGATGCAATTTCCTTTTAAAAAAATGCGTCATTTTCGTTCCAAGTCGGATGCGAATTCGTTTCTGCGTAGTCGGGCATATGGAAACACACAAACGTGACAAGGACTCATCGCACGAACTTTTCTGTTTCGAACCCGCCTCGGATTCGGATGGAAATCGTATCGGATTCGTGTTTATGGACGCGTAGCTTAACGAGAAGAGAAAAATCCGACGCCAGTGTGAAACCTCGCACATCAAGCCTGCCTCGGTGTTCCTTTGTACATCACACGTTGATCTAAGTCTGCGCGTTCCAGACAGGTGATAACGAATACCCAGGCTGCCAGTTCCCCCAACTAGATGATCGCACTCTAGCACGAGAGACAAAGACCGCGGTGCGAACAGAAAATAAAATACAGAAACAAAAGTCCGTGAAATAGCAGCGTTTACATGAACATAAATAATAATAATAATTACGGTATTTATAATGCGCATATCTTATACTAATTATAACTCTAAGCGCGCACTCACAACTCGCGCACGCATGCGCACGCTTTAGACAACGACTCACGTACCACATATAGTGAAATACATTACGTGGGGGTGTAGGGGGCCCTACGGAAGCACAAGCGTCAAGCGCTAACATGGGGGTGTAGGGGGCTCTGGATAAAGGTAGTACCTTTGCTGTTCGGCAGCTGCGTCCTACACTATGATAGGACGGACGGGCATCACTGGTCCTCATCCATCTCCTTAATCTCTCACGTGCTGGCTCCAAGCGCCACACCCCGGCAAACCACCTCAGCTGGTGGGCTAAACCACGTGAGGGGGTGGTGTTCACACTGCACCACTAGGCGGATAAGCTGTTTCTGACAGCCAACGGCGAAAGGACGGAAGAGATCAGGCTTGATCCAACCGCCAAATGTGGGGGAGTAAACCCATCAAATCAGGAGTGGAGCCCGGAAGGCAGACAACTGCCTGTATTCACGCACTGTTCTGGCAGCTCCTGCAGCCAAACTGGTGCCGAACGTATTGCTTTGCATTCCTTTGGACTACATCGGCGAGGCCGAGAGGGGGATCTTGACGACTGGGCATCCCAGGATCTCCATACACTTCTCCCAGGCTAGCGCCCTGGAGAGGTCACACGGACTGACCCAGCAAGCGTATATACTCCATTGTCTTCCGAGACAGAAGGATGCCAACAACATGAACAAAATGCATCTACTGCTTGTATAACAAAACAGAGCGCAAACCATTTCCAGAGTGATGAAAATACTAAAGAAAATGTCCTTTGATCCCGTGCATTTTTGTTTTTTCATTCTCAGTGCTAATGACCATAAAAGATTTGAAGAACACATGGGGCTGCATTTAGTGTGACTGTGTATAATCACACCCCTCGAGCGCAGGTCAATCTCAGTTTGACTGTTCAGTGCGAAATGGCTGACCTTTTCCAATCCGTGGCTGTGTGTAGCCCCTCAAACACGCACTTGGTTTTAAGCATGCAGACAAGAGAGACTATTTTGTCAAAACACAAAATCTATACTTACGTTCTTTAACTCGTTCTACCCCAGACACACCACAGCAAGATATGGTTTGACCATGATAGTTCAAGGGTGATGCCAGAATAGCTTGGCGCCTATGGGCGCCAAGCTATTTTGGCATCACCCTTGAACTATCATGGTCGATCTGTGTCCTGCACTGCAATGCAGTCTTCAGAGGACAACGGCCAAATTTGGGGATTTCGGTGATGGGGTAGAATGAGATAAAGGACAATAACGAGTGTTGTGAGAGCTTGGCCTGTGTAGGCATTAAGTCAAGTGAAGGGCTGGGACCCCGGCTGGGAAACCAAAAGAAATCATTTCTAAATGTTTTTCATGGATTTGAGATTTCCGCACCTACTGATGCGGGGCGCCGTGAATGGGTTAAATAGTCGCCTAGTGTACACACACGCGCACGCACACACACACACGCACTTACATACGCACGCACGCACACGCACGCACGCATGCACGCACACACACACACACACACTGTGAATGAATTAAGAGTCGCCTCGTGTGCACACACACACACACACACACACACACACACACACACACACACACACACACACACACACACACACAATTTGAGACTAAGCGTTTTCTTGCATGAACACAAAATTTAATTAAAAATATGTGATGTCACTTTAAGAGCAATATATCACGTAAGTCATGACTATATATCGTAAATTTATATCCAGCAGTTTTTTCGACCGTCACTTTTGGATACTACCTGAAAACATGGCCCAAAACTTGACGTTTTCCGTGCATACCTGATTTTTGGGCCGCCGTACTCCTGACAACTGAAACTACAAACTGCGTGTCCATGAGGACCAGTTGGGAACAAAAAGGCTGACACTGCATTTGTGTGTCTTGTTTGTTTATAAATGTTAACCTGGACATACGCACACCAAAACGCTGAAGTTTTGGAGCTGAAAGTTTGTAGATATTTCATATTGATATTGCTGTGGCCTATGATAGTGCATTGGCGTAATGTTTTTCCTATCGCAAACTATCCCAAGATACCGTTTGCAATTTTATTTTGTTTTTACTGAGATCGCACACGCACAAGAAATTTGTTTCCGGGCATGCCCATGCGTCTGCTGTTTCTCTAAGTGAGATGTCCCTGTATCACTGACTGAAGCTACTGACACTCTGGTAACAACTGAAACTTGGACAATGTACGTTCAAGCGGGAGGTGTGACTGAGCCTCTGGTAACAACTGAAACTTGGACAATGTACGTTCAAACGGGAGATATGACTGAGCGCTGCCGGGGGAAAAGTTAACACTACCCAACTGCAAGACGCATAGGTCCGCACGAGTCCCCGAATACTGGGGCACATGAGGTTCTAGTCCTCTTGACGGATGTATTTTGTAGCCGCGTACCTAGGGCGGATGAGATAGTTACAGACGCCTGCCACACGAGAAACAAGATTAATATCTACCGCTGCACATTTTCTGACAAAATCATGCAAATCAACGTATCCAATTATGCTGTCATTGAAACAATTTTGCAGTTGTCAACTTTCAGTTTGCATATTACGCAGTTACCAATTCCATGCCTATATAAACTGGGGACAGACGACGGAGCGACATCCCGGCTTGTGGTCTCCCTGTTCCTGAGGTTCCGACTCCACACAAGAACGACATCACGATGGTAAGTAACTCCTCACTACTTCAGGACTTGCACTTGCCTGTACAATCTCGCCTGTGCTAAACGCAGTCTCTGTAGAAAACTGCGTACGACAGAATTCGTGTACCATTCATGGTCCATAGTGCTCCATTGCAAGCTAAATTGAATATGGTTCCTGTAGGTATCATCGCGACAAAAACCGCTACGGACACGCAAAGGGCTAAAGAATAACCACACTTCTTACCGTTCTAGCAAATGTTGCAGCGTTCACTCTGCTGCCAGTCTCGCGCTGATACCAAACAGATTCAACAACGACAAATACTCCGTATTAACCCCCTTGTGCACGCAGTCACCGGCACTGTTCACATTACCACATACACACTGTTCACAGTACCATATACACAGTGTTTACAGTACCATATACACACTGTTTACAGTACCATATACACAGTGTTTACAGTACCATAGACACAGTGTTTACGTAACACACACACGGTTTAGTGTACACCACACACAACCAGACACACACACACACACCACACACACACACCACACACACACACCACACACACACACAGAGTACCGCACACACACTGTTTATAGCACCACACACACACTGTTTACAGCACCACACACAAACTGTTTACAGTACGGGTGGCTGAATGTACAAAGGGTTAAGAGAACCTGTCTTTGATATCACCTCACGGTGGGAAAAGACGCCACAACTGATCTGTTTCAGAAACTGTTCCTTCTGTGCTGTCTGGTGGCTGTGGCCGTGGCCCAGACTCGGTCTGATCTGGGTGAACGCCGTGCCAATGCTCAGCAAGCAGGTGCCGGAGGTTATCAAAGGGTTGCCCAAGCTCAGCAAACAGGTGCCGGAGGTTATCAAAGGCTTGCCGCAGCTCATCAAGGAGGTGCCGGAGCTTATCAAAGGCTTGCCCAAAATCAGCAAGCAGGTGCCGGAGGTTATCAAAGGCTTGCCCAAAATCAGCAAGCAGGTGCCGGAGGTTATCAAAGGCTTGCCCAAAATCAGCAAGCAGGTGCCGGAGGGTATCAAAGGCTTGCCCAAAATCAGCAAGCAGGTGCCGGAGGTTATCAAAGGCTTGCCGCAGCTCATCAAGGAGGTGCCGGAGGTTATCAAAGGCTTGCCGCACCTGCCAAAAGTCATCAATTAGGTGCCGGAGGTACTCGAATGCATGCCGACAGTCATCAAGGAGGTGCCGTTGATACTCGAATGCATGCCGACAGTCATCAAGGGGGTGCCGGAGGTTATCAACGGGTTGCCTCATCTCATCAAGGGGGTGCCGGAGGTTATCAACGGGTTGCCTCATCTCATCAAGGAGGTGCCGGAGGTTATCAACGGGTTGCCTCATCTCATCAAGGAGGTGCCGGAGGTTATCAACGGGTTGCCTCATCTCATCAAGGGGGTGCCGGAGGTTATCAACGGGTTGCCTCATCTCATCAAGGAGGTGCCGGAGGTTATCAACGGGTTGCCTCATCTCATCAAGGAGGTGCCGGAGGTTATCAAAGGTTTGCCGCAGCTAATCAAGGAGGTGCCGGAGGTTATCAACGGGTTGCCTCATCTCATCAAGGGGGTGCCGGAGGTTATCAACGGGTTGCCTCATCTCATCAAGGAGGTGCCGGAGGTTATCAACGGGTTGCCTCATCTCATCAAGGAGGTGCCGGAGGTTATCAAAGGTTTGCCGCAGCTAATCAAGGAGGTGCCGGAGGTGCCAGAAGTTCTGCCCCCTTTTATTGAAAGTAAACCACTGCAGCCATCATTCTCACAGTACGGCTGGTACGTCTTTTCTTCCACATGCAATGTTACTGATAATGTTGTCATCTGAACACTACAGAAGATTTGTTTTTTAACATGTACGTAATCTTTGCCAAGACCATTGACAATATAGAGATTAAATGATGGCAGACTTCTTATTGGGCAATATGAATCTCGTCTGCTCAGGTCGACTGACAGAATGCGAACATTATATCCAACGACCTGAGAACGAGCGATGTATATTGCGTCATAAGCAGTCTGTTATCATGTAATTTATTTATACTGCCTGAGATATCACTAACGTTCGATGTCAGGCCACTATGCATTCTTGCCTCAGCTCAGCTGCGCAGTGATGAATCAACGAAATAAAATGGAAAGTATTTCAAAACAAAGAAGAAAATGTGCATCGGCATTACAATACAGGTTATCCTTAAACCCTTGACTGCCGACAAAAGTGAACATGGTCGGACTGCAAGAGACACAGATCTTGATGAACCCCAGCAGTCGCGGGGTCTCATGAGGATCTATGCTTCTTGCTGACACCACTTCGTGTCGACGTTCCCTGGACGGTTGGAGCTCTTTGGCGCTAGACTAAGGACAACTGCAGAAACACAATGTACGTGCATTGGTAGGGAAGGAGCGAAGTCTTAAGTAGGTGACAAGTGCACGGACTTTACCCATATCATACTGAGGCTAAAAGCTTCAAATTTGTACACTGCCATATGCAAGCTACATTATAGTACTTACAGAAAAGGATATAGACCAATGGCTTTAGTTCAAGGGTGGTGCCAGAATAGCTTGGCGCCTCGAGGCGCCAAGCTATTCTGGCACTACCCTTGAACTATTTTAGTTAAACTTATTTCACACACTGGTGTATTCCGAATGATAAGGGTTAAACATTTTCAGCATATACCCAGCCCGCTTTACCTGCAAGAGGCGACTCTTTCTGCGGCTGCAATGGCTCATGGAAATACTTGCCTCTGGGTGGCCAGGAGTTGCCTCTTTGTCATCCCCGGTGTGCGGTACTAATCCTGGATTAACAGTACCACTTCTGCCATGCCGCATGCCACAGGCGATCCAACGAAACGGTCCCTAAAATCCTTACTATAAATGGGCGATACCTTCTGTCTTTCATTACTACAAAGGGCCTCAGCCTAATGTCTTTGACCTGATTCTGATTTAGGAATAACGCCTATCCACGATCCTTTCCAGTGCACTGTGTGTGGTGTTTTTTTATTTTAATTTTATCTTATTTTATTTTACGTTTGTCTACAGCCATCCAGCGCTCTGTGACTATTCGCTCAGAACAGAAGAATATTACTCTCCGAATGATGTAGGATGTCGTCACTTTTCTGTTGCGCTATTCCAGCCGGAATAAAGAGTATTGAGCATTGACAGGTGTGACATGTTGTAGTCTTTTTTATTACCTGAATCGGCCGGTCTGTCTATCTGTCTGTCTGTCTATCGGACTGTCTGTCTGTCTGTCTGTCGGACGCCACATGGGGCGAG
The DNA here is from genome assembly GCA_036245525.1 of Semisulcospira habei. Classification (NCBI taxonomy): domain Eukaryota; kingdom Metazoa; phylum Mollusca; class Gastropoda; family Semisulcospiridae; genus Semisulcospira; species Semisulcospira habei. The sequence goes on along the minus strand of BTPG01000007.1, from coordinate 172,729,586 downwards.
GAGCCTACACGAGTTATATGCAATAGATAACGGCTCTGAGCGTCAGTGGGAATTCCCAGAAGTTCCTATTGACCCCCGGAGGCGTTTCTCGCCCGTCAGTGCAGCCTCTCTTAAACACACACACACACACACACACACACACACACACACACACACACACACACACACACACACACACACTCAAACACACACACGCACGCACGCACACACGCACGCACACACACACACATCGCGAGCATAGGGGTCCGTGGATAGTAGCTTTGACTAATGCAAATCCACTGCGCCACCGCGTGCGCGCAAGCGCCTATACTAAGCTCAAGACTACTTGAGCTTAGTATAGGCGCTTGGGCACACGCGGTGGCGCAGTGGATTTGCATTAGTCAAAGCTACTATCCACGGACCCCTATGAACACGAGAGAAAGAGAGAGGGCGATAGAGAGAGAGAGAGGGGGCGAGAGAGAGAGAGAGAGGGCGAGAGAGAGAGAGAGAGGACGAGAGAGAGAGAGAGGGCGAGAGAGAGAGAGAAGGCGAGAGAGAGAGAGAGAGAACACAAATGACTGCGTTGACTTGCTGCATACAGCTGTTTCGCAATATTCCTATGTAATTCAGTTTGTAATTTCAGCATATTAGAGTACAACAGTTCAGTACAGCGCCGCGGATGGTGGGGGTAGGGGGTTCATAGGGTGTGTGTGTGTGTGTGGCGGTGGAGGGGGGGGGGGTCAGGGGGTTTCGGGGCTGGGGGGTGGGGTGGTAGCGGGCACATGCGCAATACAAGCGCTGCCGAGAAAGTGTTAACGCCACCCATCTGCAAGAAACGCGGCGGCCTATGAGAATCTACACATCTTGCTGGCTCTATTTTAAATATAGTAATTCATATTTCTTGGGCGGATGGAATAATCTTACTCAAAAGCTCTAAGCGCTCAACAATCTGTACTGACACAAAACGGCTAAAAATACATGACATATGCACATAACAAACAAAGCACAATGCCCGAACACACCACTTTTACAATAAACTAAACAACAATACATACATAATAATTTATATTCTAATTAACATTCAATCTAAACAAGGAGGTTTGCAGAACTACAACTAAGGCATCAAACACTGGCAGTTATTCAAAGTAAAGCTTGAAGAGGTGAGTTTTCAACGACCTCTTGAAGTCAGAGACAGACTCACTGTTTCTGACCTCAAGAGGAAGTGTTTTCCATAACACTGGGGCTTGATAAACAAAAGTGCGCTGACCAAATGTTTTAGTTTGGACAGAAGGTACACACAACTTCTGTTTATCAGAAGAGGAGCGGAGCTCACGAGAGGGTGTATACACATGCAGCAAAGAGGAAAGTTAAAACAGATTGACATAACTTTGTATTGAATACGTGAGGACACAGGTCGCCAGTAAAAGGACTTCAAGATGGGTGTGACATGCTCAGTCTTACGGACTCTCACAACAAGCCGGGCTGCATTGTTCTATGGAACTAGCTGCAAATATATGTACTTGAGGACTAGGACCTATCCCACTTAAACTGAACCACAGACTGCTTGCAGTGCATTTACCATCGTGGGGTCACACTGGTTGTCTCTCTCCATTCGCTGCTCTGATGAGCATCGCAACGATTGAAGGAGACAACCAGTGTGCAGTGGCGTAGGAAGATTTTCTGGGGCTGTAGCGCCCAACTCTTGGAAAATCGGACGACAGAAGCAAAAGCTATACTTGGTAATTCATTGTGATTATTGGAGCTAGAAAAGGTAAGGCCTCAGTACACTTTTAGGCCGAAGAGGAGGTTAATAATCAAATAAAAAAGAGAGGTAAGCCCGGCTAAAGGATATTCTCGGGCGATACCGTGTAGAGAAGGTATGGCGACTTTCCTATGCCACCCATCAGGTAAATCACGGTTTCCCATTACCGTGCAATTGACCCAGTCTCATATGTTATACACGCACATGTTTAAAAATGTAGCGGGTAAATTACGCAGTTTGCTTATTTCACGAATGTCACCTGTAAACTGTGACTTCGGATAGAACAATGGGCCAGTTGCATGAGCGAGTTTAATCCTGCGCTGGCCACTATTCAAGGAGCTCCGTTATACCAGCTGCTTGAATGAGCTTAGTCCTGCGCCAGCCACTTGGCAAGGTGCTCCGCTATAGCGGGGTGAGTGTAGTGGCGCTATAGCGGGGTGAGTGTAGTGGCGCCATAGAGGGGTGAGTGTAGTGGCGCTATAGCGGGGTGAATGTTGTGGCGCTATAGCGGGGTGAGTGTTGTGGCGCTATAGCGGGGTGAGTGTAGTGGCGCTATAGCGGGGTGAATGTTGTGGCGCTATAGCGGGGTGAGTGTTGTGGCGCTATAGCGGGGTGAGTGTAGTGGGAATATAGCGGGGTGAGTGTAGTGGCGCTATAGCAGGGTGAGTGTAGTGGGAATATAGCGGGGTGAGTGTTGTGGCGCTATAGCGGGGTGAGTGTTGTGGCGCCGCTATAGCGGGGTGAGTGTTGTGGAGCTATAGCAGGGTGAGTGTAGTGGGAATATAGCGGGGTGAGTGTTGTGGCGCTATAGTGGGGTGAGTGTAGTGGCGCTATAGCGGGGTGAGTGTTGTGGCGCAATAGCGGGGTGAGATGTAGTGGCGCTTTAGCGGGGTGAATGTTGTGGCGCTATAGCGGGGTGAGTGTTGTGGCGCTATAGCGGGGTGAATGTAGGGGCGATATAGCGGGGTGAGTGTAGTGGCGCTATAGCGGGGTAAGTGTTGTGGCGCTATAGCGGGGTGAGTGTAGTGGCGATATAGCGGGGTGAGTGTAGTGGCGCTATAGCGGGGTGAGTGTTGTGGCGCAATAGCGGGGTGAGATGTAGTGGCGCTTTAGCGGGGTGAATGTTGTGGCACTATAGCGGGGTGAGTGTTGTGGCGCTATAGCGGGGTGAGTGTTGTGGCGCTATAGCGGGGTGAATGTAGTGGCGATATAGCGGGGTGAGTGTAGTGGCGCTATAGCGGGATGAGTGTTGTGGCGCTATAGCGGGGTGAATGTTGTGGCGCTATAGCGGGGTGAGTGTTGTGGCGCTATAGCGGGGTGAGTGTTGTGGCGCAATAGCGGGGTGAGTGTTGTGGCGCTATTGCGGGGTGAGTGTAGTGGCGCTATAGCGGGGTGAGTGTTGTGGCGCTATAGCGGGGTGAGTGTTGTGGAGCTATAGCAGGGTGAGTGTAGTGGGAATATAGCGGGGTGAGTGTTGTGGCGCTATAGTGGGGTGTGTGTAGTGGCGCTATAGCGGGGTGAGTGTTGTGGCGCAATAGCGGGGTGATTGTAGTGGCGCTTTAGCGGGGTGAGTGTTGTGGCGCTATAGCGGGGTGAGTGTTGTGGCGCTATAGCGGGGTGAATGTAGTGGCGATATAGCGGGGTGAGTGTAGTGGCGCTATAGCGGGGTGAGTGTAGTGGCGCTATAGCGGGGTGAGTGTTGTGGCGCTATAGCGGGATGAGTGTTGTGGCGCTATAGCGGGGTGAATGTTGTGGCGCTATAGCGGGGTGAGTGTTGTGGCGCTATAGCGGGGTGACTGTTGTGGCGCAATAGCGGGGTGAGTCTTGTGGCGCTATTGCGGGGTGAGTGTAGTGGCGCTATAGCGGGGTGAGTGTAGTGGCGCTATAGCGGGGTGAGTGTTGTGGCGCTATAGCGGGGTGAATGTTGTGGCGCTATAGCGGGGTGAGTGTTGTGGCGCTATAGCGGGGTGACTGTTGTGGCGCAATAGCGGGGTGAGTGTTGTGGCGCTATTGCGGGGTGAGTGTAGTGGCGCTATAGCGGGGTGAGTGTTGTGGCGCTATAGCGGATCACCTTGCTAAGTGACTGTCGCAGCACTAATCTCCAGTGTGCAACTGGCCGCACGGGCCGCAGTTGATTTTCTTATAAGGGATGGTTCTTACGTGTTCACGTAATGATCCTGATATTGTAAACACATATTTACATTTGAAACTAGGCGCACTGCAGCGTTCGTTCATGTAGTACCTGATTACTTACTTACTTACGCCTGTCACCCCTACCCGGGTATAGGCCGTCGACGAGAGACCTCCAGCAACTCCTGTCCTGTGCTTCTCAATCGATTCTACTCCAGGTGGTTCCCAGTCTCTTGATGTCTGCTTGGAGGTCTCGACGCCAGGAGTTTCTCGGCCTACCTCTTTTCCTCTTTCCCTGGGTGTTCCATGACAATGCCTGCCTAGTAATACTGGAAGCTGGCTTTCTCAGGCTGTGACCGATCCATCCCCATCTTCTTCGCCCAATTTCATTGTCTGCTGTTATCTGCTCTGTTCTCTCCCAGAGTCTGACGTTGCTGATCTTCTCTGGCCAGTGGATTTTCAAAATTCTTCTAAGGCAACTGTTCATGAAGGTCTGTACTCTGTTGACTGTGGTTTTTGTCAATCTCCAAGTCTCTGCTCCATATAGGAGAACTGCTTTTACATTGGAGTTGAAAATCCGGACTTTGGTGTGTTGTGACAGCTCTCTGGAACTCCACACTTTTTTTAACTGGAGAAAGGCTGCTCTGACTTTACCGATTCGTGCTCTGACATCTGCATCAGTGCCGCCTTTAATGACTATGATGCTCCCGAGATAGGTGAAGGACTCCACCTCCTCCAACGGGGTGCCAGCAAGCAAGACTGGTTCTGCCCTGGTTGTGTTCAGCCTCATTGTCTTTGTTTTCTGTTTGTGAATGGTGAGGCCCACTTGGGACGAGATGTCAGCAAGCCTCGTGGTCTTGTCCTGCATTTGTTGATGAGTGTGGGACAGTAATGCCAAGTCGTCTGCAAAATCGAGGTCGTCAAGCTGTGTCCACAGTGTCCACTGTATTCCACTTCGTCTGTGCTCCGTGGTCATCTTCATGACCCAGTCTATGGCCAGTAGGAAGAGGAACGGAGACAGCAGACACCCCTGCCTGACACCAGTTCTGACCTGGAGCTCCCTGGTGAACTGCCCTTCGTGGATCACGCGACATGTCATGCCATCGTAGCTGCTCTTGATCAGGCGGACGAGCTTTGTGGGTACACCGTAGTGTCGTAGGAGTTTCCACAGTCTCTCGGTCCACGCTGTCAAATGCTTTCTCATAATCCACAAAGTTGACGTACAGCGGGGAGCTCCACTCCAGAGACTGTTCCACGATGATGCGGAGAGTGGCGATCTGGTCTGTACATGATCGGTTCTTCCTGAATCCTGCTTGCTGGTCTCTCAGCTGGGGGTCAACGGAGCTCTTCATTCTCTCTAGGATGATCCTGTTGAAGACCTTTCCTGGTACTGACAGCAAGGTGATTCCTCTGTATGTAGTACCTGATAGTCTGCTGTAAATATATATATATATATATATATATATTTTAAAAAAAGAAATTCAGTAACGAAATGTTTTGTCACGATTTTTTGTATCAGTGCACGGCATTGGTCTATAACTTCGCACCGAACTAAACCAAATAGTCATTACACACACTGGTCATAATGCTGGGCATTCAATTCTATGAATCGACCGTGACCGCCGTGAGATTGCCTTAGTCGCCTGCTCGGCGCTAAACCCAAATAACTAACTGTAAAGCGCCGTGAAATAAACTCAAAATTGACGCACACTCACTTGAAACACACGTATTTACTCAAGGGGAAAAAAAGTGCATGACCAATACAGGACATTCAAGTGGTGCGGAGAGTCAGCGCAACTAACATCGAAATTCCGGAAACTTTGATCGCTTGCATCTGAAATTGAAGTGGCCTTATTCTGGGTTTAGCTAAAAGGTATAGTTATACTAGACTCGGCTAGCCAGAAGGAAGTGGACTGAATCGAGTACGGAGGAAGAGCCGGTAACCCGGAGAAAGAACTCCCGACGATCCTCCCGAAATATCGGTGACATAACTTGAGCACCAATCCGATACGAACACGATCCGAACCCGATGCGGGGATGCAATTTCCTTTTAAGAAAATGCGTCATTTTCGTTCCAAGTCGGATGCGAATTCGTTTCTGCGTAGTCGGGCATATGGAAACACACAAACGTGACAAGGACTCATCGCACGAACTTTTCTGTTTCGAACCCGCCTCGGATTCGGATGGAAATCGTATCGGATTCGTGTTTATGGACGCGTAGCTTAACGAGAAGAGAAAAATCCGACGCCAGTGTGAAACCTCGCACATCAAGCCTGCCTCGGTGTTCCTTTGTACATCACACGTTGATCTAAGTCTGCGCGTTCCAGACAGGTGATAACGAATACCCAGGCTGCCAGTTCCCCCAACTAGATGATCGCACTCTAGCACGAGAGACAAAGACCGCGGTGCGAACAGAAAATAAAATACAGAAACAAAAGTCCGTGAAATAGCAGCGTTTACATGAACATAAATAATAATAATAATTACGGTATTTATAATGCGCATATCTTATACTAATTATAACTCTAAGCGCGCACTCACAACTCGCGCACGCATGCGCACGCTTTAGACAACGACTCACGTACCACATATAGTGAAATACATTACGTGGGGGTGTAGGGGGCCCTACGGAAGCACAAGCGTCAAGCGCTAACATGGGGGTGTAGGGGGCTCTGGATAAAGGTAGTACCTTTGCTGTTCGGCAGCTGCGTCCTACACTATGATAGGACGGACGGGCATCACTGGTCCTCATCCATCTCCTTAATCTCTCACGTGCTGGCTTCAAGCGCCACACCCCGGCAAACCACCTCAGCTGGTGGGCTAAACCACGTGAGGGGGTGGTGTTCACACTGCACCACTAGGCGGATAAGCTGTTTCTGACAGCCAACGGCGAAAGGACGGAAGAGATCAGGCTTGATCCAACCGCCAAATGTGGGGGAGTAAACCCATCAAATCAGGAGTGGAGCCCGGAAGGCAGACAACTGCCTGTATTCACGCACTGTTCTGGCAGCTCCTGCAGCCAAACTGGTGCCGAACGTATTGCTTTGCATTCCTTTGGACTACATCGGCGAGGCCGAGAGGGGGATCTTGACGACTGGGCATCCCAGGATCTCCATACACTTCTCCCAGGCTTGCGCCCTGGAGAGGTCACACGGACTGACCCAGCAAGCGTATATACTCCATTGTCTTCCGAGACAGAAGGATGCCAACAACATGAACAAAATGCATCTACTGCTTGTATAACAAAACAGAGCGCAAACCATTTCCAGAGTGATGAAAATACTAAAGAAAATGTCCTTTGATCCCGTGCATTTTTGTTTTTTCATTCTCAGTGCTAATGACCATAAAAGATTTGAAGAACACATGGGGCTGCATTTAGTGTGACTGTGTATAATCACACCCCTCGAGCGCAGGTCAATCTCAGTTTGACTGTTCAGTGCGAAATGGCTGACCTTTTCCAATCCGTGGCTGTGTGTAGCCCCTCAAACACGCACTTGGTTTTAAGCATGCAGACAAGAGAGACTATTTTGTCAAAACACAAAATCTATACTTACGTTCTTTAACTCGTTCTACCCCAGACACACCACAGCAAGATATGGTTTGACCATGATAGTTCAAGGGTGATGCCAGAATAGCTTGGCGCCTATGGGCGCCAAGCTATTTTGGCATCACCCTTGAACTATCATGGTCGATCTGTGTCCTGCACTGCAATGCAGTCTTCAGAGGACAACGGCCAAATTTGGGGATTTCGGTGATGGGGTAGAATGAGATAAAGGACAATAACGAGTGTTGTGAGAGCTTGGCCTGTGTAGGCATTAAGTCAAGTGAAGGGCTGGGACCCCGGCTGGGAAACCAAAAGAAATCATTTCTAAATGTTTTTCATGGATTTGAGATTTCCGCACCTACTGATGCGGGGCGCCGTGAATGGGTTAAATAGTCGCCTAGTGCACACACACGCGCACGCACACACACACACACACACACGCACTTACATACGCACGCACGCACACGCACGCACGCACGCACGCACGCACACACACACACACACACACACTGTGAATGAATTAAGAGTCGCCTCGTGTACACACACACACACACACACACACACACACACACACACACACACACACACACACACACAATTTGAGACTAAGCGTTTTCTTGCATGAACACAAAATTTAATTAAAAATATGTGATGTCACTTTAAGAGCAATATATCACGTAAGTCATGACTATATATCGTAAATTTATATCCAGCAGTTTTTACGACCGTCACTTTTGGATACTACCTGAAAACATGGCCCAAAACTTGACGTTTTCCGTGCATACCTGATTTTTGGGCCCCCGTACTCCTGACAACTGAAACTACAAACTGCGTGTCCATGAGGACCAGTTGGGAACAAAAAGGCTGACACTGCATTTGTGTGTCTTGTTTGTTTATAAATGTTAACCTGGACATACGCACACCAAAACGCTGAAGTTTTGGAGCTGAAAGTTTGTAGATATTTCATATTGATATTGCTGTGGCCTATGATAGTCCATTGGCGTAATGTTTTTCCTATCGCAAACTATCCCAAGATACCGTTTGCAATTTTATTTTGTTTTTACTGAGATCGCACACGCACAAGAAATTTGTTTCCGGGCATGCCCATGCGTCTGCTGTTTCTCTAAGTGAGATGTCCCTGTATCACTGACTGAAGCTACTGACACTCTGGTAACAACTGAAACTTGGACAATGTACGTTCAAGCCGGCGGGAGGTGTGACTGAGCCTCTGGTAACAACTGAAACTTGGACAATGTACGTTCAAACGGGAGATATGACTGAGCGCTGCCGGGGGAAAAGTTAACACTACCCAACTGCAAGACGCATAGGTCCGCACGAGTCCCCGAATACTGGGGCACATGAGGTTCTAGTCCTCTTGACGGATGTATTTTGTAGCCGCGTACCTAGGGCGGATGAGATAGTTACAGACGTTTGCCACACGAGAAACAAGATTAATATCTACCGCTGCACATTTTCTGACAAAATCATGCAAATCAACGTATCCAATTATGCTGTCATTGAAACAATTTTGCAGTTGTCAACTTTCAGTTTGCATATTACGCAGTTACCAATTCCATGCCTATATAAACTGGGGACAGACGACGGAGCGACATCCCGGCTTGTGGTCTCCCTGTTCCTGAGGTTCCGACTCCACACAAGAACGACATCACGATGGTAAGTAACTCCTCACTACTTCAGGACTTGCACTTGCCTGTACAATCTCGCCTGTGCTAAACGCAGTCTCTGTAGAAAACTGCGTACGACAGAATTCGTGTACCATTCATGGTCCATAGTGCTCCATTGCAAGCTAAATTGAATATGGTTCCTGTAGGTATCATCGCGACAAAAACCGCTACGGACACGCAAAGGGCTAAAGAATAACCACACTTCTTACCGTTCTAGCAAATGTTGCAGCGTTCACTCTGCTGCCAGTCTCGCGCTGATACCAAACAGATTCAACAACGACAAATACTCCGTATTAACCCCCTTGTGCACGCAGTCACCGGCACTGTTCACATTACCACATACACACTGTTCACAGTACCATATACACAGTGTTTACAGTACCATATACACACTGTTTACAGTACCATATACACAGTGTTTACAGTACCATAGACACAGTGTTTACGTAACACACACACGGTTTAGTGTACACCACACACAACCAGACACACACACACACACACACACACACACACACACACACACCACACACACACACCACACACACACACAGAGTACCGCACACACACTGTTTACAGCACCACACACACACTGTTTACAGCACCACACACAAACTGTTTACAGTACGGGTGGCTGAATGTACAAAGGGTTAAGAGAACCTGTCTTTGATATCACCTCACGGTGGGAAAAGACGCCACAACTGATCTGTTTCAGAAACTGTTCCTTCTGTGCTGTCTGGTGGCTGTGGCCGTGGCCCAGACTCGGTCTGATCTGGGTGAACGCCGTGCCAATGCTCAGCAAGCAGGTGCCGGAGGTTATCAAAGGGTTGCCCAAGCTCAGCAAACAGGTGCCGGAGGTTATCAAAGGCTTGCCGCAGCTCATCAAGGAGGTGCCGGAGCTTATCAAAGGCTTGCCCAAAATCAGCAAGCAGGTGCCGGAGGTTATCAAAGGCTTGCCCAAAATCAGCAAGCAGGTGCCGGAGGGTATCAAAGGCTTGCCCAAAATCAGCAAGCAGGTGCCGGAGGTTATCAAAGGCTTGCCGCAGCTCATCAAGGAGGTGCCGGAGGTTATCAAAGGCTTGCCGCACCTGCCAAAAGTCATCAATTAGGTGCCGGAGGTACTCGAATGCATGCCGAAAGTCATCAAGGGGGTGCCGGAGGTTATCAACGGGTTGCCTCATCTCATCAAGGGGGTGCCGGAGGTTATCAACGGGTTGCCTCATCTCATCAAGGGGGTGCCGGAGGTTATCAACGGGTTGCCTCATCTCATCAAGGGGGTGCCGGAGGTTATCAACGGGTTGCCTCATCTCATCAAGGAGGTGCCGGAGGTTATCAAAGGTTTGCCGCAGCTAATCAAGGAGGTGCCGGAGGTGCCAGAAGTTCTGCCCCCTTTTATTGAAAGTAAACCACTGCAGCCATCATTCTCACAGTACGGCTGGTACGTCTTTTCTTCCACATGCAGTGTTACTGATAATGTTGTCATCTGAACACTACAGAAGATTTGTTTTTTAACATGTACGTAATCTTTGCCAAGACCATTGACAATATAGAGATTAAATGATGGCAGACTTCTTATTGGGCAATATGAATCTCGTCTGCTCAGGTCGACTGACAGAATGCGAACATTATATCCAACGACCTGAGAACGAGCGATGTATATTGCGTCATAAGCAGTCTGTTATCATGTAATTTATTTATACTGCCTGAGATATCACTAACGTTCGATGTCAGGCCACTATGCATTCTTGCCTCAGCTCAGCTGCGCAGTGATGAATCAACGAAATAAAATGGAAAGTATTTCAAAACAAAGAAGAAAATGTGCATCGGCATTACAATACAGGTTATCCTTAAACCCTTGACTGCCGACAAAAGTGAACATGGTCGGACTGCAAGAGACACAGATCTTGATGAGCACCAGCAGTCGCGGGGTCTCATGAGGATCTATGCTTCTTGCTGACACCACTTCGTGTCGACGTTCCCGGGACGGTTGGGGCTCTTTGGCGCCGGACTAAGGACAACTGCAGAAACACAATGTACGTGCATTGGTAGGGAAGGAGCGAAGTCTTAAGTAGGTGACAAGTGCACGGACTTAAACATTTCCAGAATATACCCAGCCCGCTTTATCTGCAAGAGGCGAGTCTTGTTCTGCGGCTGCAATGGCTCATGGAAATACTTGCCTCTGGGTGGCCAGGAGTTGCCTCTTTGTCATCCCCGGTGTGCGGTACTAATCCTGGATTAACAGTACCACTTCTGCCATGCCGCATGCCACAGGCAATCCAACGAAACGGTCCCTAAAATCCTTACCATAAATGGGCGCTACCTTCTGTCTTTCGTTACTACAAAGGGCCTCAGCCTAATGTCTTTGGCCTGATTCTGATTTAGGAATAACGCCTATCCATGATCCTTTCCAGTGCACTGTGTGTGTGTGTTTTTTATATTTTAATTTTATCTTATTTTATTTTACGTTTGTCTACAGCCATCCAGCTCTCTGTGACTATTCGCCAAGAACAGAAGAATATTACTCTCCGAATGATGTAGGATGTCGTCACTTTTCTATTGCGCTATTTCAGAATAAAGAGTATTGAGCATTGACAGGTGTGACATGTTGAAGTCATTTTTATTACCTAAATCGGCCGGTCTGTCTGTCTGTCTGTCTGTCGGACGCCACATGGGGCGAGGAGCCTACACGAGTTATATGCAATAGATAACGGCTCTGAGCGTCAGTAGGAATTCCCACAAGTTCCTATTGACCCCCGGAGGCGTTTCTCGCCCGTTGCAGCCTATCTTAAACACACACACACACACACACACACACACACACACACACACACACACACACACACACACACACACAGAGAGAGAGAGAGAGAGAGAGAGAGAGAGAGAGAGAGAGAAAGAGAGAGAGAGAATCATCATTATGCGCAATAAATTGTGAAAGTATAGTCCACTCACTTATAAGAAGGTCAGATATAACGAAGTCCGGATATGGCAACGTTCTCGGGAAGGTCCCGGCAAACGTCTGTATAAAAAACCATGCTAACGAGGAAAGAAATACGCTTGGAATAGACAGTCACAACACATGTGTTACCATTTCGGGTTTCCATAGTACTAAATGTCTTGTAATTGTCTAGTGAACCCTGATTCAAAGTGGACATACTAACAAGTACCCAACTTGCTAAGTTATCTTTCCCTGATAGGATGTGTCATCCGGTCTGGATTGGTCTTTTTGGTTTGGATTTTGTGTTTGTAAATTTAAGTCTCTTTTAGCAAGGACGGATAGCTAGAACAAAACGCCTATTATAACAAATCTGTTTCCGGTCCGCGCGGTGCTGTCCACTGACTTCGTTTATAACAAAATGCTGATGAACAGCAAAGTAAACGGGAGAATGCTCCGGATTTCACAAAATGTACATGTTCTTACTTGCTGGTTTCAACTTGCCATGTATTGACGATCTGCTGCTGCTACTACGTGCATCTCGTCCTCGTGTGTATAAGTATCGGTGTCCGGCTCTTGTACATAACACGTTGATCTAAGTCTGCACTTTCCAGACAGGTCATAATTAATACCGAGGTTGCCAGTTCAGTCCCCCAAACTAGATCGCACTCTAGCACGAGAGGCGAGAAAGCGCAGTTGGCTGCGGGCAAAGATGCGCGTCACTATGGACGACGGCAGTGTAAGCAGAAGAAGGAAAAAAAGAGAAACAAAAAATGTCCGTGAAATAGCAGCGTTTACATGAACAAAATGTATCTACTATTGGTATAACAAAATAGTGCAAAGGTCATAACAGGCGAGCGGGCCGCATGGTCTGGCAAAGGAGTAACAAGATAAAAATGACGAGGTGAGCTGTGTAACGGTAGTAGTTGGAGACTTTGAAGCTCTCCATCATTAATTGGTTCTTTGTCTTTCTGTGTCACTCATTACATGGGAGTTACCTACTAGAAGAGAGGCTGTCTTACGACGCACACAGTTGTGTGTCTCTGTGACTGTTTGGCTGTCATAACTGCGGATTTCAGTTTTCTGCGAGTGTTGACTCTATGGTCTGTGTAGTAGGACACGGTGTACTGTAGTTCACAACAGTCAAGCATGTAGTGAACCCACCTTCCAAAGCTATGGTCGTGCTGACTCTTTCTGGTCGACGGATCGGACGTGTTTCTTCTCTCTAATGATCAGACAGACATGAATCTCGCGTCGCCTTTGGATACACACTTTATCATGCTGGCTGTGATTGTTTGGATTCCATCGTTCTTGTGTCAGTGCTGTCACCTGTCTGTTGTGTCAACTGCCAAATGTCAGTGACGTATACTTGTTGTCAGACAGGTATTGGTGTACTGCTGGTTCAGACTACAACTAACTGTTTTTGATGATAGCGGTGACTGGTGACTCTCCAACATGCAACTAATCGACAACAATAACATGAAAAATGGTGCCAAACGTAAAGAGACGTAAGAAACAAAGCGATTCCTCACTAGAAATTAGCACAAAGACATAACTTTTGTGGTGGGAAAAAAATCAGCGAAGAGATGTCAGAGTAAAGTATACAAGTTATACTAACAAAAATCAACGAATCAAAGACATAGACAGTGGGCGAGTTGAAGGTGGCTCTTGGAAAAGCAGAGGCAGATATGAAACGGGAGCTAGAGACGATAAACTCGAGTTTGATGGACTTAAAGACTGATAACGATCAGTTGCGCAAGTTAGTGGAAAACTACGAAGCACGCCAAAAAGAGTAAGAGGAAGAGGTCGCTCGTTTGAAAAGCGTTGTTCAAATTTAAGACGTGCGCATCAATCAGCAGGAGCAATACTCTCACCACAATAACATTCGAATTTTTGGTTTGAGAGAAGAGAAGCGGAACGAAAGTTCACGAGACTGATTCAGCTGTGACAATCATAAGAATGTGCAGGGACAAACTAGGGGTGACAGTCACAGACTCGGACATTGACATCGCACACAGACCCGGGGGTAGGACTGACACCCAGTCATAGTGCGATTTGTGAGGTGGGAAGTCCGAAATCAGATTCTCTCACAAAGACGTAAACTCAAAGGCAACGAAATCGTCATCACGGACGACCTCACTCCAAGCAACCAGAAACTGCTCATGGAACTGAGGGACATAGTGGGGGAGCGATCAGCCTGGCCGTCAGAAGGCAAAGTGTTTATAAAGATAAACAACAGAGTGACTAAAGTGGACATCGACACTAACGCTGATGACGTCAATGCTTTAAATGAACGGTACGCCAGCACACCTAGTGGACATCAGCATAGAAGCCTCGCGACTGCCGGTGTTGTCGACTCCACACGACCCGCGCCTGAGAGGTGCTGGACGAGGTAGAGCCAGGCTGTCACCGGTTACCATGTCCTACGTGGCCTCCGCGGCGAGACCGACGAGACCTGGTGCCGACAAATCCCCCAGGGCTCGTCACTTCCCGCTCAACCCCAGTGTGTGTGTCAGAGTAGACGAGTCCATCGAGGTGCTACCCCTCTAAGTCTATCGCGCGGGCTGTATCCTTCACTTCCAGTGCTGGATGGTTCATGTGCGAGAGGTGGGATGTCCCTGACGGCTCGATGATGGTGTCTGGCTGCTGTGTCTCTCCCCCGAGAGGCCATGCGGCTATGGCGCCATCGTTGAGTTGTCACGGTCGGGCCAGCCTTTCGGCTCTGCCTGGATGTGAAAGGGGTATGGGCTACATCCAGGTCAGTTGAGTTAGCAGAAGACCCCTGCTGTGTGCCCTATTTCTAAGTCTTTTGTGGCCTATTTCTAAGTCTTGGTGTGCCCTGGGGTTTTTTTTTTCGCACCCGGTGCAAGATGGACCATGTACAGTCTGTGAGAGGTGGAATGTCCCTGACGGCTTCGCGGAGGTGTCTGGGTGGTATGTCTCTCTCTGGGGAGACATGCGGCCTGGACACTGTAGTTGAGCTACGACGGTCAAACAAGCTCTTGTGCATGGCACTGGATGCGAAAGGGCCA
The DNA here is from genome assembly GCA_036245525.1 of Semisulcospira habei. Lineage (NCBI taxonomy): Eukaryota > Metazoa > Mollusca > Gastropoda > Semisulcospiridae > Semisulcospira > Semisulcospira habei. Next base: position 172,714,519 of record BTPG01000007.1, on the reverse strand, counting down.
TAGACCATACACACGTAGCGTGACCGATGTGAAGGTCTACTCCAGGTGTATGTGGCTTATGTGTCATACTCATAGTAAAACAAACAGACCAACGTTTCTTTGATCAGCGTGCAACAGAAATGATTATGAAACCTGGACCAAACTTTGGGAACAGTGCCACTGGTCAGATGCCAGAGGGCATTCATAATTACAAGAAGAAGAACACTTTTCCGCAGATTTCAAGTAAGTTACAATAATGAATCACAGACTCAGAATACATACGGAACAAGCAATTGACAGTGCATGCACACGGTGAATGGCACACAGACAAAATACATGCACGTGTATTTTCTGTATTTGCGTTACATGTATCTATACACGTATAGATCTGCCCAGGTGTCACGTGGCGGGGGGCCGGCATGTCCATCTCTGTGATGAGCGAGATTTTCAAGACAGTGAAGGTCTCCCTCCTCTTGCCGGGGACGGACATCATGGCCTTGCCAAATCGGGGCAAACTTGTTGAATGTGAGAGGCTGCATGTGTGTACTGCATATCAATAGAAATACACCTATGGTTTTTCAGAGGGGTGCGTGGGCGTGGCCCGGGGGCGGCGGGCCTGGTCTGGGTCAGGGGCTAGAGGTCGTGATCTACTGTCGTGACCACAAGCCTCTGCCTAGCTTACCGGGCTCTTCCTTTCAGTCCGCGCTTATGCATTCCACATGCTTACCTCAAGCTTACCTCTCTCACTTCCAGTGCCGAGCCCATGCTAGACACTTTATAGTATAACATGTGAGAGGTGGAGCGACTCTAACGGCTCGGCCGCAGTGGTGCCTGAGTGGCTTGGTGCCGGGTCGTTACGCTTGAGCCAGCCCTCACGCCGCTTGGCGCAGGATGGGGAAGGGTTATAGGCAACACACACCTCGCACAAGGTACACTTGCTGTTTATGTCCATGTGTAAATGTAAACTTTAAAATCACCCTTCGGTCAGTATACACATGCCTAACTTGCTCAAGGTTTTCCTAGTGTAACTAGCCACGTTAGATAAACACGCCTGCGATCGTCTCTGGACACGTCTTTATAGGAACAGACTATATAATACCTTTAGCTGAACTGCATGTGTTATGTACATTTTCCGTGCAACTGAAATGCGTCGGAATGAATAAAATTATGATTATAGCTTTTCCATTTTGAATGAACATGGCTATTGGGTAAAGGCAAGGTGTTCAACGTGCTGCGGGTTGTAGGAACGGACTATAACATTAGGGCTACTTGATACTACGTACATACATGTATATTTGTATCAGTACGCATGTCTGCCATTTTCAAATCAGCGATCCAGGCCCAAGGAGCATGATGTACTGCGTTCGCACGCCTGCTAGTTTTATTCTCAATCATGTGCACACGCTCTGATGTTTGAGCTCACTAGACACCGGCCTCCACGTGGCGTGGGTGGGTAGTCCCCTCAGTCCCTGACTGAGTGGGCTAGCAGAGGGGTGCCATCTTTGTCCAGGATTAGGACTTGATGTCAGCAGATATGTTGTTCAGTCTTTTTCACTGGTCCGGTTTTTAAGGAGCTGTGCTAACCCAGGTCGTACCATGTTGGATTGGTCCTTAAAAATACTCGTGACTTTTTGGTCCTTTGGATCCCACGTGTTTGCTATGCTTGGAGACCCGTGTCGGGGGAGAAGAGGATTCTGGTGGCTGAGGTTCCCTTTGGGTTGCGGCTCACTGGTGCCAACACTCCACTTTGGCCTTGACTTCTACCTAAACGGGAGGCTAGTCGTACCGGCCTAGTCTATCGGCTCTTGTCACGTTGAGCTCTATCCCACTGTTGACATGCGGGTTGATATACGGAGCACTATGATATAGCCTCTGCTGCTGGTTAGGTGCTTTACGCCAATATTCCCCTGCATTCAACAGTGTGATAGAAGGCGGTGGCTCAAACGGTTCAATCGGGCTTACCCCCTTGAGTATATCTTTCGGGCAGTCTCCATTTTTTGTCGGCTGGAGACCCGCCGACATTTGCACTTCCCTTGTTGGGCTCGATGGCGGGCGGGGACCCCCGGGGGATGGATATCTCTACTTCTCTACTATTATAATATGAAAAAAAGTGTTAAGTGCCGTGTTACTCAGTGGTGCACCACCAAAACTCCGTACCAAAAACAACATCAGCATTGGCACCTGGAACGTCAGAACATTAAGAACGCCTGGAAAGGCCGAGGACTCCTTAAAGACTTTTCTTTTCTGTCGGGCATTTAACACTTATATCATCTTTCTTTAGCTAACTGTTGACTGCCTTTTATTCTGATCCTAGATGAAGTGAATGTAAGGTGTCGGGAAGAGATGGGGTGGTTTAAAGTAGTGTATAATCGTGCGTGTGTCTGAGAGAGAGAGAGGGTGTGCTGTTGTGTGTGCGCAGTGAGTCCAGTGTTTTCCTGGAGAACAGTGCTATACAAGAACTATGTATTATTATTATTATTAATGTTGCCATCAACCACGACGTCGGGAGCAGTGGCACTCAGGCCCCCATTCTTGCTCCTGTACAGGTGGTCGAGTCCGCGTGACAGACTGGCTGCCCTGTGATTTTGAGCCCAGACCCCCTGGTTGTGGAGCGCCTGATGGCGGAATATCTGCTCTACGGGCCCCCTTTGGGGAGATCCGCCACTCCTACAACTGACATAGAGGTGTATTCTCTCCATACGGAGATCAGGCACCTGCGTGAACGGGTCACCAAACTAGAGGGGGATAAGGAGGGTCAAAGAAGCGGCAAAAAAGGCAGCAAAAACACTATGCCCCCTCCAACGCCCAGCACTAGCAAGTCATTGGTGGATAATGCACCCACCGAACGAATGACCCGGCCCAGAGCCACTCACACACGAAATGAACAGATACCGCCACTGGACCATCCCGGCTAGGACTGTGCGAAGTACGATGGAAGAAGGCCTTGGGGAAACATCAACTGCCCCGGGCAGCAAATTCTTTTTGAGATCACATCACGAATGAGAAAGTGGGATTGAAACACTGAATCAGGCAAGACATCGGTCCCTATGAAGACCTATTAGCCATTGTGAAAAAACGCAAAAGGCCCCGCTACACGAGCCCGGTTTTGAGGCCACTGCCACACCATTTCCCGACTTGTTTAGCCGACCGGTTCAAGTCGAACCGAAGATCAAAGTCGTACCTGTTCTGCAAAATGACTGCTAGTTTTGACAGTGATGATGATGTGCTTGCATTATCAGCAGTTTTGCATCATATTCGGGAAGAGGCGTGCGAACAGCAACGGCGGTGGTACTGATCACAACAGGCGTGTTCGGCCATTTGCAAACCGGCGGGCCGTGCTGAAACGACATGATTTGCGAGACGCGCTCTGATTGGTTGAAGCTTACGACTGATCGGGACCGATTCGGATCGGAAAAACTTCATAGAGCAGGTTCTAGACCCGATTCCCAGCCGATTGGGACCGGATCGGATAATTGACGTCATCCCGATCGCAATCGGATCGGAATCGGCTTCAAAATCGGGGCACAACCGGCTGCGGGGCCTGGAGAAACGGAAGTGGTCTGGGCATGTCACGCGTTCAGCAGGGCTTGCCAATGATCCCGCAAGGCACTGTGCAAGGAGGACGAAGGAGAGGAAGACAGAAGAAAAGATCATGGGTGGACAATATCTCAGAGTGGACACTGAGGAGTGAAGCTGGGCGATACACTAAGAATGGCAGAGAACAGAGAGGAATGAAGGGACTCAGTGAGCTGGTTGCCAAGTCATCAGTGGCCGTGCCCCAACGACGGGTCGGCAAGACTATGCGGGGAGATTAGATAGATAAGATAGATAGATGATAGATAGATAGAGAGAGAGAGAGAGAGAGAGAGAGAGAGAGAGAGAGAGAGAGAGAGAGAGAGAGAGAGAGAGGAGCCGCTGTGGTGACCTCAGTCGTGCTTTTGACTGGATTTCAGACAGATGATTTTCAGTTACTATCCAAGTTTACGTTTTAAGTTAGTCTGATCCATATCATTGCATCCTCCTGGAGATCAATCGTAGCTTATTCAGGCGTAAATGATTTTGTTTGCGTTTTAATGGCCGCCATCGAACTCACTTTTACCATGAGGAAACTTTAATCGCGGATCATTTGGATTGTAGTCAGGGCTTGTTCATTGGTGGGGATCATTTGGTTAGCTACTTTGTTTTCTTTTGAGATTGCTTAGCGCCAGTGATAGGATGATCAGTTGCATTTTCTGGCATCAGTGTCCCTTTTGTGTCAGTAGTTTCACTGTTGTTATGTATGAGGCACGCAACGTGTGGGATTGGGTCACGTGATCTCATTCTTAGCATGGATTGGTCAGTCATCTGGCCGGTTCCGCTGTCGGTCAGCCAGTGTGGTTTTGGTGTCCGCTACCTGCGAGTATTGAGATCGCGCGAAGAATCTGTCGTAATCCGAGTGCCTGTGAATAAACCTGTTATTTTCTTAATTTTTTTAAAATTATTATTATAATGTTGTCTGCAGTCCTTGACTTTAGGCGTCACAGGTTATTTATGGCAAACAGAACTTCCGTTTCCATTGGTGTTCGCCAGAGGGAAAGTAGCTTCCCTTAGCCCATTGTTGATAAGAAAGACTTGCGTCGTCTGCTATTGTTTACATGTACTATGTGATAGCATGCAAAGCCAGATGTGTTTGCATATTTGCTACAATGGGTCTTGCTTTTGAAGAAATGTGTTACTAAGGTTCAGGACTTAGGAATATGATGTGTATTGACTTTTCTATTGGAGCCCCATTTGAAACCTAAGGGTTGCCTCCCTTGTGCCTGGGATGGACCTGTTATGTGCCAAGCCTTATTACCCCCCTTTAGCCCCAGGCCCCTACAGAAGAAGACGGCTTGACCATGATAATCCAAGGGTAGTGCCAGATTAGCTTGGCGCCTGAAGGTGCACGAACCCTTGAATTATCAAGGTCATGACAATCCATCTGCTACAACTGGTACATAGTTGGTAGGCAACAACTCCAAAATTTGAGAAATGGGACCTTGGGGCTTGTAGGGTTAACACACTTAACCCCACAAGCCACATGTCCAAGATTTTGGAGGTGTCACCTAATGGCCGCATAACAGATGCAGGAGATGGATCAACCATGATAATTCAAGGGTAGAGCCATCAGGCTCCAAGCTGATCTGACGCTGTCCTTGAATTATCATTGTTGATCCATCTCCTGCTGTAGTGAGTTGGGACTAAATGGGAAAGTTTTTTCCTGGCGTGTTTATTATCAGCATGGTGTTCACTAGTTCCTGGCATGTTTATTGTTTATCAGCATGGTGTTCACTAGTTCCTGGCGTGTTTATTGTTTATCAGCATGGTGTTCACTAGTTCCTGGCGTGTTTATTGTTCATCAGCATGGTGTTCACTAGTTCCTGGCGTGTTTATTGTTTATCAGCATGGTGTTCACTAGTTCCTGGCGTGTTTATTGTTTACCAGCATGATGTTCACTAGTTCCTGGCATGTTTATTGTTTATCAGCATGGTGTTCACTAGTTCCTGGCGTGTTTATTGTTTATCAGCATGGTGTTCACTAGTTCCTGGCGTGTTTATTGTTTATCAGTATGGTGTTCACTATTTCCTGGCGTGTTTATTGTTTATCAGCATGGTGTTCACTAGTTCCTGGCGTGTTTATTGTTTATCAGCATGGTGTTCACTATTTCCTGGCATGTTTCATGTTCACTATTCAGCCTTTACACCCTATGGCAAGCTAATCTGCACTTCCATGGAACTGGTGATGGTCCTCGATCTAAAGAAAGATGGGGCTGTGCAGTCATCTGTGGATATGAAGGTGGCTCTGTGGCCCAGTCCAGGACTGCAGAATAAAAATTAGTACCCACAGATTGTTTTAGGGTAGTTTCTGATTAGCGGCTTGGTACCTGAGGAAGCACTAAGCTAATCTGGCGCCACCCTTAAATTGTGATTACAGTGAATCAACATCATTCATCTGGTACCGGCAAACTGATGGCCATGAGTAAGCAAATGCATTTTGGCTCATGTGCAGTAGCAAAAGTGAGTCTATGTAATGGGCTATCCGGCGTCAGTCGTCTGTGGTAAACTTTAACATTGGCATTTTCTCAGAGACTTTTTAAGCCTCAGACTTCAAGCTTGGCCAAAGGGTACTTTGTGGTAAAACCTTTCTAAAAATACCAATTTCAGTGACCTCTTGCAGAAGTCAAGGCCACAGGGGTCCAGAAAGGGATCAAAAATAGCTGTATATTGACATAGCTCCTCAAATACCATTTTCAACTTCAAACCCAAACATGGTACAGAGATGCCTTATGGTAAGACTTTTCTATGCATACTAATTTGGATGACCACTCAGAAAGTTCCCTCGCGCTGGGACCATATGGCGTTGAGGCGCGTCCCCTGGGTGGTGGATAGGGGGTCCCTCGTGAGAGGGGTGCACCGAATGAAATAAGGTGCCGTGAACCAACACGGTCTAAGGGAAGGTGACCCCGACAGAAAACCCCTGGTCCTCCTAGTAAGGGGGTTGGGCGTGGGGGCAGCTTCCCCACCCTGCAAAAAAGGAAATAGCTACAAAAACGCCGACGAAAAGACTAACAGTAATTCCTTTCCTGGAGGAGGAAGGTTCTTCTACCAGAAGACTTATGACGTCCTGTGGTGAAAGCCGGAAGTCTTCGGAAGCCACAGGACCGAGCCGCCTCTCTCTATCCAGGGACACAACCATGGGCACATGGAACGTCAAGACCATGTACCAGAGCGGCAAGGCCGCCCAGATAGCAGCGGAAATGCAAAAGTACAACCTTTCCCTGCTAGGTATCAGTGAAGCCAGATCAGACGCAGTCTGGCCAGAAAAGGCTGTTAAGTGGGGAGATGATTCTGTATTCAGGTCATGAAGAGGAGAATGCCCCCCATACAGAAGGAGTAGCATTCATGCTGTCACCAGTGGCACAGAGAGCGCTGATGGGCTGGGAACCTCTTGGGCCAAGAATTATCACAGCAGCCTTTAGAACCAAGAAAAAGATCAAGCTGAACGTTATCCAGTGTTATGCGCCCACTAATGACAGTGACGAGGAAGAGAAACAAGAGTTCTACTACCGACTCCAGAGTGCCGTGGACAAATGTGCGGAGCGAGACATCACCATCGTCATGGGCGATTTTAATGCCAAAATAGGGGAGGACAACACCGGATACGAAGAGGTGATGGGGAGACAGGGACTAGGCTCGGAGATGAGTGAGAACGGGGAGAGGTTTGTAGACTTTTGTGCTCTAAACCGACTTGTCATTGGAGGCAGCATCTTCCCACACAGAATACACAAAGCAACTTGGGTCTCACCTGACCATACAACGGAGAACCAAATAGACCATATCTGCATTAGCAAGAAATTTAGAAGATCCCTTCAAGATGTTCGAGTGAGGAGGGGAGCAGATGTCGCCTCAGACCACCATCTGCTTACCTTAAGAATGAAGCTCAAGCTAAAGAAAAGCCGCACAGAGACAACAAGAAGACAGCGCTATAATGTAGGCCTCCTGAGAGAAACTGGAGTTAGAGAAGAGTTCAAACTGGTGCTGTCCAACCGGTTTCAAGCGCTACAGGAGCTAGTAAATGAAGAGGAGGCGGTCACCACAGAGCAGCAGTGGAAGGCAGTTAGAGAGGCGCTGAACTCAACCTGCAAAGACACTGTAGGGTTCAGGAAACACCATCACAAGGACTGGCTGTCGGCACATACCTTGAAGAAGATAGAAGTGAGGAAGCAGAAGAAAGCAGTTGTCAACAACAGTCGCACGAGAGCAGCCAAAGTAAGGGCACAGGAGGAATACTCGGAAGCCAACCGCGAGGTGAAGAGGAGTATCAGGGCAGACAAGAGGGCCTACACAGACAGCCTGGCAGCAGAGGCAGAAAAGGCAGCAGGCAGCGGCAACATGAAACAGCTCTACGACATTACCAGAAGATTGTCGGGCAAGTATGGCCATACAGAAAGACCAGTAAAAGACAAAGAAGGCAAGCCTATTGCAGACAGAGCAGACCAACTCGACAGATGGGCCGAGTATTTTGAAGAGTTACTGAACAGACCTAGCCCACCCGACCCCCCAGACATCCAGCCGGCAGAGACCGACCTACCCATCAGCTGTGACAGACCCAGCCGGGAAGAGATCAGAAGAGCAGTGGCATTTTTGAAGAACGGCAAAGCAGCAGGGCCAGATGGCATCCCAGCGGAGTCTCTGAAAGCAGACCTAGAGACAACGGTGGAGATGCTGTACCCACTGTTTGGAAAGATCTGGGAAGAGGAGGTGATGCCGGCTGACTGGAAGGAGGGATACCTAATCAAGCTTCCCAAGAAAGGCGACCTCAGCAAGTGTTCCAACTACAGAGGAATCACCTTACTGTCAGTACCAGGAAAGGTCTTCAACAGGATCATCCTAGAGAGAATGAAGAGCTCCATTGACCCCCAGCTGAGAGACCAGCAAGCAGGATTCAGGAAGAACCGATCATGTACAGACCAGATCGCCACTCTCCGCATCATCGTGGAACAGTCTCTGGAGTGGAGCTCCCCGCTGTACGTCAACTTTGTGGATTATGAGAAAGCATTTGACAGTGTGGACCGAGAGACTCTGTGGAAACTCCTACGATACTACGGTGTACCCACAAAGCTCGTCCGCCTGATCAAGAGCAGCTACGATGGCATGACATGTCGCGTGTACACGAAGGGCAGTTCACCAGGGAGCTCCAGGTCAGAACCGGTGTCAGGCAGGGGTGTCTGCTGTCTCCATTCCTCTTTTTACTGGCCATAGACTGGGTCATGAAGATGACCACAGAGCACAGACGAAGTGGAATACAGTGGACACTGTGGACACAGCTTGACGACCTCGATTTTGCAGACGACTTGGCATTACTGTCCCACACTCATCAACAAATGCAGGACAAGACCACGAGGCTTGCTGACATCTCGTCCCAAGTGGGCCTCACCATCCACAAACAGAAAACAAAGACAATGAGGCTGAACGCAACCAGGGAAGAACCAGTCTTGCTTGCTGGCACGCCATTGGAGGAGGTGGAGTCCTTCACCTACCTAGGGAGCATCATAGACAAAAAGGCGGCACTGATGCAGATGTCAGAGCACGAATCGGTAAAGCCAGAGCAGCCTTTCTCCAGTTGAAAAAAGTGTGGAGTTCCAGAGAGCTGTCACAACACACCAAAGTCCGGATTTTCAACTCCAATGTAAAAGCAGTTCTCCTATATGGAGCAGAGACTTGGAGATTGACAAAAACCACAGTCAAAAGAGTACAGACCTTCATGAACAGTTGCCTTAGAAGAATTTTGAAAATCTACTGGCCAGAGAAGATCAGCAACGTCAGACTCTGGGAGAGAACAGAGCAGATAACAGCAGAGAATGAAATTGGACGAAGAAGATGGGGATGGATCGGTCACATTCTGAGAAAGCCAGCTTCCAGTATCACTAGGCAGGCATTGTCATGGAACCCCCAGGGAAAGAGGAAAAGAGGTAGGCCGAGAAACTCCTGGCGTCGAGACCTCCAAGCAGACATCAAGAGACTGGGAACCACTCCTGGAGTAGAATCGAAGGAGAAGCACAGGACAGGAGTTGCTGGAGGTCTCTCGTCGACGGCCTATACCCGGGTAGGGGTGACAGGCGTAAGTAAGTAAGTAAGTAACTCAGAAAGTTCAAGGGTCACAGGAGGTCAGCAAATGTATGAAAAATGCCAATTTTTGATAAAATTGTACTTTGTATCAAAGTTTTTGCCAACCTTTCACTGAGATTTACCACAAAGGTAGCTGATGATAAGACTAATTTATACTAATTTAGTGGTCCCCTTGCAAAATATCATGGGGAGGGGGTGGGAGGGGGGGGGTGTGGGGGGGGTGTCCAAAAGCAGTCAAAAATAGCCATATTTTGACACATGACTGTTTTTTCTGCAATACTGTTTTCAACTTCAAGCCCAAACTTGGTATAAAGATACCTGATGATAAGGCCTTCCTATGCATACTAATTTGGATGACCCTTTAGAAAGGTCATGGGTCACAGGTCAGGAAATGTGTGGAAAAATGTCCGTTTTTGATAGAATTGTAGTTTTTATCAAGGTTTTTTCAAACTTTTCAGTCAAACTTGGCATAAAGCTGATGATAACACCTTTCTATGCATGTTAATTTAGTCGCCCCCTAGTCGAAGGTCAAGGGTCACAGACGGTTGACAGGTTTGTGAAAAATGCATACATTGTGAGAAAACTCGGATTTCACTGGTACAAAAGCCAACCCATAATGTATAGACACATGAACACACAAAGGTGACAGTTATTATGCGGATTGGTCAAACATGTGAGCCATAAGGGTTTTGCCTTTCTTGTTTTCTGGTAGCCTGGTCAACCCTCCCCCCACCCCCACCCCCCACTCACCCCCCCCCCACCCCCCGCCCCCCCACTGACCCCGCCCCCCCCCCCCCCCTTAGTAAAATAAAAATCTTTCAAGAGAGTTGCACTGTTTGATAGCTTAATAAGCGTAAATCACAGACCAGCATCAATGTGTGTGCAGATGGGGAGTGTACGCTAGGCGACGACCTGAACTACTCAGAATGCAGATCTGCCAATGGTTCACCACTGAGAAAGTTAGGCACACTAAATCAGGTAAGACTTTCAGTCAATTGTTCTTAAATACAAGTCATCCTCAGTATTATGCACATCAGAATATTGTTGGCCTGCTTGCAGCTGTGCGCAGGTTAACTGTGGGTGGAATTTGCCCCAGGACTCTTTGCTCGCTCTGTATTTTTTCTTCACAAACCGATGTAAGTTTAGCACCACATTAACCCATTCAGCCCCGAGTCCCTACAGCGGGAGATTGATTGACCATGATAATTCAAGGGCAGTGCCAACCGAATAGCTTGGCGCCTGAAGGCGGAAAGCTAATCTGGCACTACCCTTGAATTATCATGGTCAATCCATCCCCTGTGACTGGCATATAGCCGTTAGGCAACACCTCCTAAATTTGAGAAATGGGACCTTGGGGCTAAAAGGGTTAACGTGAACGCCTGTAAAATGGTGAGACTGACCCGTGTACTCTGGTTATTACCTACTTCATATTTGCCTACAGGAATGTTTATTTGAAGTACATCTTATTCAGCACGCACAGCATCATTAACTGTTTGGTTTAAAGTTTCCATTTATTCCATTTTTCTCAACCATGTTTTTGCGGTGCCGCCGCTTATCCGATGTAGTTTTTTTTCACTACAACCACGTCACCGTTTCAACATTATCAAACCAACTGATGCTACTTCCATGACTAATAATCAGCTATGGTTTTCTCAGAAGGAACCAAACACAGCACAGGCCAGCACACCAAGGAATAGTGTCTGTAAATTGGTAGTTAAACGTGTTTGGATGGCACATATGTAACTTGACAGTGATGTTTGTATTGAAATAGTGTGTGTGTTTTCAGATGTCCAGCCACCAGTGTAACAGAGACAGTCCTTGTCACCCAAAACAGGTTCAGGCAGTTGCTTCGCTGCAAGATGTGTTAGAGGTAAGAGTGTTGATTATTGTAGCAGCTGGTCATTTGCGTACATGTAGATCCACATCATGCGTCAATGTAATGTGTGCAAACAGAACAGCAAAACCTGTTTTCTGCAACAGATCAGCTAGCATTAAAGACCATCATTCAGGTGGCTGTAGCTGTGACTGTGGCTGTAGCCGTGACTGTGGCTGTAGCTGTGTGTGACTGTGGCTGTAGCTGTGACTGTGGCTGTAGCCGTGACTGTGGCTGTAGCTGTGACTGTGACTGTAGCTGTGGCTGTAGCTGTGACTGTGGCTGTAGCCACCTGAATCTTGGTCTTTAATGACAGGTGTCATCTTTTGTTCTTTGAGACTTCTCTGGAGAGAGAATGTCTTTTAGACCGCTGTTTTTTTGCCCCCCCCCCCCCCCCCCCCCCCCCAAAAAAAAAAAAAAAAAAAAAAAAAAAAAAAAAAAAGAAAAAAAGAAAAGGGATTGTTCTGAACAGTTGTACTGTCCTTTATTTTTTTTGTGGGGGGGGGGGGGGCAGGGAGGGAGTGGGGGGGGGGGGGTGGCATCCCTTGCATTAAGTGTATGTGGCATGGCATGATGACGATTTGCTCAAATTTTTGATGATTTTTGGAAATTTCTGACATGAATAAGGTACATTGTTTTACAGTTGCATTAGAGCATCATCAGCTACATCAGAAAGCTGCTAGTTCATTAGTATTGGACAAAACCTAACTTGAAACAGGTACTACTCTTACAACTATAATTACACAAGTTCAGAAAGACTTTTTCTTCCATATCCTAGTTGAAATCAGGGATTTATTTCTGTTTTTCATTTCAGTTTTACTGATCTGACAACTGAGTGGAGGCGATAGTTTAAGCGCACCATGTACCATGTAATGGGCGATCTGACACACTTAGCTCTGACGCGCTACAGGAAGAGATGGATCGACTATGATAATTCAAGGGTAGTGCCAGATTAGCTTGGCACCATCAGGCGCCAAGCTAATCAGGCACTAACCTTGAATTATCATGATCGATCCATCTGCAACTGGTACTTAGTTAACCCTTATCATTCGGAATACGCCAGTGTGTAAAATATGTTTGACTAAAATAGTTCAAGGGTAGTGCCAGAATAGAAATTGGCGTCTCTAGGCACCAAGCTATTCTGGCTCCACACTTGAACTAAAGACATTGGTCTATATCCTTATCTGTAAGTACTATAATGTAGCTTGCATATGTGGTAGTGTACAAATTGGAGGCTTTTAGCCTCAGTATGATATGGGCTAAATGACACCTCTAACATGTGAAATGGGGCCTTGGGATTAAATGTGTTAAGCGTTTCCCAGGGTAATACACTTGTCTCCCTTTGTTTGACTGACATAGTGTACAGCAAGTCAATCTGCTGTCTTCTTTTTTCTTTGCTTGCTCTTAACCCTGATCATTCGCAATACACCAGTGTGTCAAATAAGTTTGACTAAAATAGTTCAAGGGTAGTGCCAGAATAGCTTGGCGCCTCTAGGCGCCAAGCTATTCTGGCACCACCCTTAAACTAAAGCCATTGGTCTATATCCTTATCTGTAAGTACTATAATGTAGCTTGCATATGGTAGTGTACAAATTGGAAGCTTTTAGCCTCAGTATGATACTGGTTAAAGCTGTAAGGTCTAAAATCACAGACCAGCACATTTAAAGGTGGATGACATGCTTTCTTACCAACAATTATTTTTTTGCCTCTTATTCCTTAATTCATATCATCTCCCTTTGCAACAAGGAATGGGATTGGGGAACTTACAAAGATTTAGGATTGGGGAACTTACAAAGATGTGGGATTGGGGAACTTACAAAGATGTAGGATTGGGGAACTTACAAAGATGTAGGATTGGGGAACTTACAAAGATGTAGGATTGGGGAACTTACAAAGATGTGGGATTGGGGAACGTACAAAGATGTAGGATTGGGAAACTTGGGAAAGATGTGGGAAAAGCATGGTGCAGCTGTCTTGGATTTATGGGAACAAAGCGTTGGCATTTGCTGTTTAACTCTTCGGCTGTCAATAGTGCTTTTTGTTGAGGTGATTCTTGTAGAAATCCTGTGGACAAAATGTACTACTAACAGGCAGAGGGTTTTCTCTTTTTTTCTATTTTCTCCTGCGCTCATTGTGTACTCCATAGGTACTTCAGCTGATGGTGACGTCAAACAACAGAACAATAAATAGCTCCATACACGCTCACTTTTATTTTTCAAAAGTGGCTCGTTTCAATGTCATTGTGGAAGTTGTGTTCACAGTCTGCTCTGTTTTCTTTGCCTTTTTTTACGTGCAGCAGTGTTGTCTTCATTGCTATCTTATACATATTCACTGCTGCCGTTTCTTTGTTGTGTTGTTTTCTCTGAGGTTTGTTGTTGTTGTTGTTGTTTTTGTTTTTGCATGAGAATCTATGCCTCTTGTAGATGAGATGGCTCTAAAAAGCGACTGTCGTGCAGTCTTGATGCTGGTAACCCTTGAAATGGTGGTTTGTGAATCGTTGGCCACTTTTAGTGTGAAATGTTCTTGTTTGGACTTGTTACTATGAAGTGATAAACAAGTGTTGACGTTTTCTTGTGTCAGGTATTGTACTTTTCCTGGTATGTTTCAAATTATTGTGCATTAATTATTGTGCATTTGGATCAGTTGGTTTCTGCTTTGGAGAAGAGACACGATTTATGTGATTTCTTAAGCATCACGAAGTGACTTGGAGGATGATAAATTTTTGCCTGACTATGCGGCCGTTGTTGATTTTAAGTAAACGAAAAGAGTTATAATAAACTGCCACATTATTTGTCATTTGTTTATGTGTGTGTTACAGTGTGTCTGTCTGTGTGGGTGCATGTGTGTGTTGCCTTTCTTTCTTACTAGCTGTGTCTGTCTGTGAGTGTGTGTGGGTTTGTATCACTGCAGACTGTAGCAGAATTTATCAGAACTACAAAAGTATGCCACATTTTATTTCTTGAGAATCAATTCAGAATTGTGTGCATGTGCATGATTCTGGATCTTTAGACCCACGCCATAAGGTAAAAAAAAACAACTCTTTATTCATGACGAGGTATGTGTGCCTCTCTCTCCCTCTCGACCCCACGCCGTAAGGGTCCAAAAGCAATCTTTATTCGTGTTGAGGTATATATGTGCCTGCTACCCCCCCCCCCCTCCCCCTCCCTCTCTCTTTAGACCCACGCCATAAGGTCCAAAAGTACTCCTCCCCCCACCCGAGTCTGCCCTGGGGGACTTGGGATGGGGTTAACTACTTTTTAGTTCCCAGGGTGGGTTTCCCCTCTATTCTGGGGCCTGTGAGGTGTTTCTGTCTACTCTTGGTCCATTCACCTGTATTTTCCGTTTTTTAAACTCTCCCTACTGTCTGCGCTTCCTGTAACTCTTGATATTGGATGTGTGTTGCTAAATGGTCTTAGGTTTATTTAGCGTATTAGACCGGCTGGCGACATACATTCAATATTCTGTTTATTTTTATATAGTCTTTTTTATTTCCACAAGCAGTACAGGCACGTCCTGAGAAAGTCCTGTTGCTGTCGGGACGTTAAGCATTGTACAACCAACCAAAAGTAATTTTTATTTATGTTAAGGTGCATGTGTGCCTGCCCCCCCCCCCCCCCCCACCTATCTCTCTCTCTAGACCCACGCCGTATGGTCCAAAATTACTGGACAATACTAATCATTCGTGATGAGGTATGTGTGTGCCTGCTTTTTTTTCTCTGGAGGAGGAAGGCTTTTCTATTCCTTTGTGTGTGTGTGGGGAGGGGGGGGGGGAAGCGCCCTATCGGAAACGGTTACAGATAATTTTATACTGACATGTGGTCAATTCATTCAGTCGCGTGACTTTTCCATCCTTATGAGCCGGCAAACGAGGAAAACGAAACGGAATCTAGATTTTCACACCACCATTCAACCTTTCTTCTGAGAACTTTCAGAAGAAAAACAATGACACGACCGCAAGCGGCATAGATCCTCGTGAGCCCCCGCAATTGCGGGGGCGCATGAGGATCTATGCCGCTTGCACTTTGACGTGTTTTGTTATAACAGTGTTATCAATAGACAGCTGACGAGTTCCTCAACCTGACCGCTTAACGTGCAACCACCCCACCTACATAAAAGCCAACAACCTATTTTGTTGACCTACCAACGTTCTCATAACCGGTGTGTCAGTGTTTGCACCGGGGTCATAAACACACTTAGATATCCGCTAGTTTCCAAATGCAAGTGCTGACCCAAGTACATAGAGGTAAAACTAGTCAACTTGATTTGCGTTTGATATATCTGGTTCCATCGCGTGCGCCCGGACGGTGAAATGCATACACACTTCACAGATCAATAACCCTTCCAGGGCCGGACCCAGGGGGGGGGGGGGTTACCTGGGTTCCGGAACCCCCCCTCCCAACTAAAAAAAAAAAAAAAAAAAAAAAAAAAAAAAAAAAAAAAAAAAAGAACAGTGAATTTTTTTTATGCAAAGGGAGTTCCAAAGTTTTATTATTTTTTTTATTGTTTTTAAAACATTGCAGTTTTTAGTCACTTTTGATCCAAGGCACAAAGAGTTATTTATAGACAATTCAACGGAAATCCATTTCAAGGGATCCGTTTAAACGTCCAAAACGTTTTCCCGTTGAAACAACCAAGTAACCCAACCCCTAACCCTAAATTAGTAAATGCAGCCATATTTTCTTGTTCTGGCCACAAGCCTCTTCCAGCGCCTTCACCTTGATACAGCCCTAATCCCCAAAAAACGACTTTTTAGAAAGATTAATTAATACGCTAAGTTGATAATTATGATAATTCGTTGTAACGAACATCCGTTGAAACGACCATCGTTGAATCGTCCAAAAACATCGTTGAAATGGATTTCCGTTGAATCGACCAGGTACCCAAAAGAGTTGCTTTCCTTCAGTGCATGTCTTTCCGAGAAAGATCAGTGAAAAGACGTCTGACGTCATTAAGGTTTGTGGGGGGAAGTTTAAATCTAGATCTATTTTCTTTGGTAACACTTCACTTTTGCTGTCTCCTCGAAAATGCCGAAACTGAAAAAAACAGATGCTGATGGCAGTAGGCGACTGTCATGCTGGTTTTCATCAAGCTCCATTTCAGAAGGTGGGTACATTTTTAAATCCAATTTTGTCTCATAAAAGAAATGTAGTCAGTAGAACTAGGTAAAATTCACCCATTCCGAATTCGATTCAAATGAGCACGTGGCGATGGCGCCGGTACTTCCTTCCTGTGAGTGTAGCCTATGCTGTAGGAGCTGATACTAGCTGCATATAATGAATATCATAGATATAAAAACAGCCCCACTTATTAAAATACCAAAACAAGTAACAATTAAAGTAATGCATAGCCTAAAATTTATTTCACAAAGTATTATGATATATAACTTTAAAAATGTCAATTTAAAGAATAAAGATATCGGCATCAATGATCAATATTGCTTTTATATTTATAAAAAAAATCTTTGGACGGCAAAATATCGTTTTCAATAACAAAACCAAGGGCTAAGTTATAAGGTATCGTTTTCACTAGTGCAGCTTACTAGCTATGTATTGTGACGTAAATCTCTTCGGAGAGCAGAACAGAACCGTCTTGATGGCTGACTATGGAAACCATAGCCTATCTGACACCACTTTGACAGCGTCGCCATCAATTGTGACGGCAACATAGCCTTTCCGGGTGCAAAACCGTCATGACGACTTCGGTTTTTGGAACGACAAGAAGCCATCATGACGGCATCCCAACCACTGCCTTTTTCACATAATAAAATGGAAAATAAAAATGTGCTGAAATTTTGCCAACTGCTGAAAATCAGCAAATTTGTTAACAGTTCCTATGCCTGTGAACAGCGTGCTACAAAATAAGATTATTCACCCTTAGGCCTTTTGTTGATGAAATTTAAAATAAGCTAAGAACTAATCAGAAAACCACTGTTTTTTTATATTAAATTATTATTATAAAATTGTAGTAGACGTGTTAACACCTGCAATGCATAATCATATATAAGATGTTGAAAAGACGGTTCTATTTTATTTTACATTTTTGTTGTTGCTTTTAGGATAATTTCATGTTTTAATTTTTATGTTATGTCTTTGTTTTTGTTTTTTGTTTTTTTTTCTTTTTGTTTGTTGTTGTTGAGTAAATTGTAAAGCGCTTAGAGCTGTTTACAGGTAAGCGCTATATAAGAAAACCTTTAATAATAATAATAATAATAAAAGTTGTTTTTCTAAACGGCAGATGATGCAGTTCCTCGAAAGAGACAAAAATCAACCCAAAGTGAGACCACTGGCAGTGGAGTTCGAAACAGTGACATGGGAACAAGTAAAAGCAGTGTTGGTGAGTAATTTACTGCCCCGCCCCCCCCCCCCCCCCCCTCTCAAAAAAAAAAAATTAAATTAAATACAACCTGAAATTGATACGTGATTGAGTGTTTCAATTTAATAATTAATATTAAACAAAATGACTGGTGTGTTCCATTGGCTATCATTAGCCTAAGAAGACTCTACGAGTCATAAGGTAGCAAAGATTTTGTCCATCATTTGGGGGGAGGGGTCTAAAAAGAAAAGCTGTTATTTCAGATCATAAATATATATCTAAGCTTGACTGAAGTGTGTAAACGAAGACATATATATGCTTTAAATGTAATTATCTTGTTGCAGGTCTCTCTCTCTCTCTCTCTCTCTCTCTCTCTCCCTCTCTCTCTCTCTCTGATCTCTCTCTCTCTCTCTCTCTCTCTCTCTCAGTATGTGTGACTCTGTGTGTGTGTGTGTGTGTGCGCGTGCGTGCATGCTGTGTGTGTGTGTATGTGTGTGTGTGTCGGCGTGAGAGAGAGAGAGAGAGGGGGGGGGGGGGGGGGGAGATAGCACCTGCATACATATTTGCCCTTGCTGTATGAACTTTAATGTACTTAATGATTCTTTGTTTATTGCTTTACTTTGTATTTTTACTCATTTTATATTTTTGTGCGTACGCGTATGCGGGTAGGAATGTCTGGAGTGCGTGTCCGAGAGCGTGTGTTTGTTTTTTTGCGTATGTGCCTGAGTGCGTGCGTGTGTACGTGTGTGTGTGTGTGTGTGTGTGTGTGTGTGTGTGTGTGTGAGTGTTCGTGCGTGTGTGCATGCGTACTGAATTGCGGTGTACATGAGTGTGTGTGTGTGCGTGCGTGCATGCGCGAGTTGTGATGTGCATGCGTGCGTACCTGAGTGCGTGTGTGGGTATGTGTGTGTGTATGTGCATGGTGCGTGCGTGCGTGCGTAAGCGAATGCAGCAGTGCATGCAGCAGTGTGTGGTATGTGTATGTTTACATGTCTATGTCACTTATGTAGTAGATGTAGCAACGGCAAGTTTGAAAACTGGTCCTGTTACCAATAACTTCTACCGTTGGAAAATAAAGGTTCATTGTTCATTGTTCATTGTTCTCTCTCTCTCTCTCTCTCTACCCCACCCGGGTCTGCCCTGGGGGACTTGGGTGGGGTTAGGTATTTTTTAGTTCCCAGGGTCACCCTGGTCAGCCCCACAGGGTGGGGTTTTCTCTCTATTCTGGGGCATGTGTTTCTGTCTACCCGAGGTCCATTCACCTGTATTTGCCTTTTTTAAACTCTCCCTACTGTCTGCACTGCCTGTAGCTCTTGATATTGGATGTGTGTTGCTAAATGGTCTTAGCTTTATTTAGGCCCCATGTGTTAGGTTTATTTAATGTGTTTGACCGGCTGGCGACATACATTCAATGTTCTGTTTAGTTGGTTTTTTTTTTTTTCACAAGCAGTGCAGTCACGTCCTGAGAAAGCCTTGTTGCTGTCGGGACGTTAAGCAATGTACAATCAATCAATCAATCTCTCTCTCTCTCTCTCTCTCTCTCTCTCTCTCTCTCTCTCTCTCTCTCTCTCTCTCTCTCTCTCTCTCTCTCTCACAGGTACACACACAATCGTTTTAGTATTTCAGACTTCTCATAGACCCAACTTTTATTTGTATTTCAGACTCCTCCTCAAGCATTGATCAGCCTGCCGGGGGCCTGCTTTCTGAATCCTCTGCCATGCCAATGACCAACCAGCCTGATGTGAGCCTGCTTTCTGACTCTTCAGATTTCTCCTCTCAAATCACCAGCAACAAAAATATCGATTTTGGTGAAGTTTTCAAGAAACACACGCGAGTCGTTTCACTGTCAAGCCGTGACAAGGAGCATCTTATAAGGCAACACTGGAGACCATCACCTGGTTTTCAGTTTCCAACAACAGTGATAAACAACAAGAACCGAAAATTTCAGCATGAGTGGTTGCAAAAGTACTCCTGGCTTGTGTATTCTCCTTTCGAGGATGGGGCTTACTGCAAGTATTGCCTATTATTTGCAAAGTCTACTGAAAACCTGGGCAAGTTTGTGAAGACGCCATGCAAGAACTGGAATAAAGCCTGTGATCAGATCAAAAAGCACTCGTTATTACAATACCACAAAGATGCAATGGCAAATGGAGAGCAGTTTTTGACAATCATGGATAAACCAGAGCAGAGCATCGCCAGTGAAATCAATCAGAAAAATGCAGAAAACATCGCTGCAAATCGACAAGTTCTGACAAGCCTCTTCAGGATTGTTGAAGTGTGTGGAAGACAGGGGTTAGCTCTGAGGGGCAACTGTGATGATGGCATTCTTCAGAGTGAGAACAGAAGCAATTTCAATGCCCTTTTGAATCTGTGCATCAATGCAGGAGATGAAACTCTCCGGAAACATCTAGATACATGCGATAAGAAGGCCACATACATTTCAAAAAGTACACAAAACAGACTGATAGAGGTTCTTGGTGATCAGATCCGCAACAAGATTCTTGCAGAAATTATTGCAGCAAAACAGTTTACCGTGCTTGCTGACGAAGTCACAGACAGCTCAAACTGGGAACAACTTTCAATTATATTGAGATTCGTCGATGGAAGTCTGAAAGTTCGTGAAGAGTTCCTGGCTTTTGTCCAGTGCAGAGATACCACAGGTGAAACACTTTACAACAAGATTGTTGAGTGTCTGGGCTTGTGGGGGCTTGATTTCAACAATGTTAGAGGACAAGGTTATGACGGGGCCGCAAACATGGCAGGAAAGTTTAAAGGAGTGCAGGCACGTTTTCAAGCAAGGAACAACAAAGCACTGTACTTTCACTGTGCTTCCCATAGCTTGAGTCTCTGCATTGTAAAAGCATGCGGCTTGCCTGCAGTGAAGAACATAATGAGAGCACTGAGGGAACTGTCACTGTTTTTCTCAAACTCTCCAAAGAGACAACGAAAACTTGAAGATACCATCGAAGCATCTCAGCCTGACACGACAAAGACAAAGCTTGTTGATCTGTGCAGAACAAGATGGGTAGAAAAACATGAAGCACTGGAGGTTTACACATCTCTCTTCCTGGTTGTTCACGACTGTTTGGGACAAATGTGTGAAGACAGTGACAATTGGGACAGTGAGACATTGACCAAGGCAACTGGCTTTCTCCACACCTTGAGCAGCAGTGTTTTCCTCGTTGCATTCGTTGTCGTCCGCAATTGTTTGCGTTACTTAAAACCCTTGACAGTGAAGCTCCAGAAAAGAACAAAAGATGTTGTCGATGCCTACAGGGAAATCAAAGAGGTCAGTAACTGCATGTCTTCTATTAGAAGAGATGTCGACACAGCGTTCGTTGCCTGGTTTGGTGAAGTCAGCAAAATGGCAAATGCTTTGACAACTGATGTTGTTGTTCCTCGTCAAGCATCCCGCCAGACTCTCCGTGACAACCAACCTGCGGCCACTCCAGAAGAATATTTCAAGATTAGCATTGCCATTCCTTTCTTGGAACACCTGTCAACCGAATTGGACTCGAGGTTCAAAAATGCTGACCTAGCAGTTGATGGTCTCTGTCTGGTGCCAAGCACTTTAATAGACAACCAGGATGGTTTCATGCAGGTTCCAGAAGGGGTGAAGACACTGGCAATGTTGTGGGAGTCTGACCTACCAGACAACGCTACCCTTGATGCAGAATACCAACGGTGGGTTTGCAAATGGCGAAGTGCTGCTGAGAATGCGACAGCTATCATCCCATCCACGGCATCAGAAGCACTGAAACACTGTGACAGGGATTTTTATCCCAACCTGTTCATCATGCTAAAGAACCTTTGCACCCTGCCTGTCACTACTGCCGAGTGTGAGCGTTCAAACAGTCAGTTGCGCAACCTGAAAAACTACCTGCGCTCTACAATGGGGCAACAGAGACTCAATGCACTTGCTTTACTGAAAGTGCACAGGGATGTTGATATTGACTTCAAAGAGGCAGTGAACTGTTTTGCCAGAAGATACAATTCACAAATGGTACTAATGCCGAGGAACCTAGTGCAGCAAGACTGAACTGAAGTGAAAGCAGGGCCCTGATGTTCATAAACTACAAGGTAAAGCTTTATACCGTTAACGATCAACGACTGAAAAGTAGTGAATAATAATAGTATACAAAACATCTCTGTTGATAAATAAATGTTTGTGTGTGTGTGTGTGTGTGTGTGGGTGTGGGTGTGGGTGTTTTTTTTAAGGGAGGGGCAGGTGATAATTTTTGTACCCCAGAGTTTGTCAGTTCGATTGTTCAAAAAGCTCAAAGTCCCCAGACCATCACAAATGGCTTTTTCAAGGCTCAGATTGCACCAGATTGCACCATTTTGCATCCTTGAAAAAACAAAATTCCGGGGGGGCATGCCCCCGGACCCCCCTAGAAGGCTCGGCGCTTCGCGCCTTCGCTTTATACTGAATCTGTAACCCCCCCATCGACTTTTCCCAGGTCCGGCCCTGCCTTCAACCCTTTTGGTGTCGGTAGCGGTTTTGGTCGCAATGCCGATTCCTGGTGGAATAATCGCGACTAAAATCGCTACCGACACCCGAAAGATTAAAGCGGCCTTCTCAGTCAATGAAAGGTCGAGTTAAGTGTTAATATCTCCTTCACAACGTTTTTGGTGCGTCTTCCAACTACGCTGCGCAACTGAAAGGACCATCGTTCTTTTTTTTTTTTTTTTTTTTACTTAGTCAGAATCGTCAGTGGATGAATCAGTGAAAGACCTCTCTGCTTTTGTGGATTTGGGGGACGGGCTGAAGTGGTGCATAATTGGCGTGCTTTTTTTCGTGATTGTATTTTATTCATCCTCTTGATCCGTAAGAACTTTTTTTTTTTTTTTTTTTTTTGGGTGGGGGGGGGGGGGGGGGGGGGGGGTGGGGGGGGGGGTTCGGGTCCAGACTAACATTTCTGCGGTTAGTGAAAGTGCCCTAGTTATTTCATGAAAAGTGAAAAGTACGTGCCATACTGTTAATTCCACTCTGAAGTTCCCCGTCAGTGAGTCGTTGCCGGACTGATTTTCTGGCCAGTTAAAGGAAGTAAAAGCTGTCCCACCATCATCCAGCCAGCGGCCTAGCACTCACCCACCCCCCCCACCCCCAATCTCCCCTTGTTTGGGTTTCAGGCCGGCGAGTAAAACTGAAGTGGTGCAGTACCTTCTCCCTCCACCGTCTCCTTGACCTCCCTGGGGCTGAGTTTTTTTTAAATTTGCTTATTGTCTTATGCGGGCTACATTACAGATTAGGAGATAGATCAACCATTTTAGTTCAAGGATGGTACCAGAATAGCTTGGCGCCTGAGGCGCCAAGCTATTCTGGCATCACCCTTAAACTTTCAGTCTCTGAGAGTCACTGATGAATTTATTTCTAGCAATAGTGTATCAGGATGAAAAGGGTTGCATTACGGTAAACTGTAAATGATGTTATCGTTTTTAATTCAGGGAAATAAATCGAAGTGAACCCATGATGGCCATCACCACCGACCACCACCACCCCCCCCCACCCCCCCTCCCCCCCCCCCCCCCCCCCCCCACCACCCCCCAGTGAATGGCCTTCTTGCCGGTTACGACTGACTGATGTGGGAGAGTTTCCCCGTTATGTTCAAGGGGCAGTAGAAAACGCCCGTTGCGTGTCACACAGATTGTAAAAACCAAGAAGGGTATAACACTAAGTCTTAGTTGAGGCAAGACAACACTGATAAGAACTACCCGTTATATTGGCTGATATTAGCAACCACGAGCCGGCCAACCCAGGAGCAGCTCGCTTTAAATTCAGTCGGAAACGGCGAACTGCAATTTGCCCGTTACTAAAATTTACGCGATCGATCATAACCTTGACACTGTTGTTTTAGTTTGAGTTCAGTAATTCAGTAGTCCCGAACTGATCTGCCCGGCCAAAGACACGACTGCACGATACATAGGTCGCTCATCCACCCACTTTCATTTAAAAAGACACGTAGTAGCTTCTCGAGTCATCAGCGGGTGGAGGTTCTTCACAAATTGAAGCCCTGATTAATGATGAGTCATGCAATGAACACCACCCACCTGGAAGAGGCGTAAACCTCTTCCAGGTGGGTGGTGCTCGCTGCAGAAATAGCGTGATGTACTCTTTGACCTAGCTCCCTTCGGTCAGTCTCTTTCAGGTAGGAGTCAAAAGTGCTATTGAGCTGTGGAATAGCGATGTAGATCTATGCCGTGACTGAACCAGCCCCACTGAAAGTTAGATCTAATCAGTGTTGTGCGATCTCAGTGACGTGAAGATTGCCGGAGTTCCGACGGCCGCACAACGTAGAGACACTCAGTGCTCGGCACTGACTGAGGTGCGGCGTTCTTGTAGGTCTAAACCCACCGGCTCGGCGACAGATCCTCTACCCAATGCGCAAAAGGCCATCGGGCCGACGTCGGCCCGATGGCCTTTTGCGCATTGGGTAGGCTTTTATCCTGGCTAAATCCTCTAAGATAGTCCCCTCCATGACAACGGCCTAACAAAGGCCGACCAGACGCCACTGACTAATATATGACTACGTGCGTTGTACATGCGCCTGCACTTGGAAGAAAAGTGACTGTATGTCATTGTGAGCAAAACGTTCTCGAAACGTCCTAGGCCTCGACTGACTGATTGGCCCTCGATCAGTCGCTCACGATATTAATGACGCATGGCAAACTGAATGCCGAACCGGTGACCGCCACGAACCCTGCGTCACTCGGTCAGTAGCGCTGAGTTCATGGTATACCTCGCTCTGTGCCGCCTAGGTGACATGCACCAGTGGCGCCATTGTTGCTGTTTTCGCACCTGGCTACCGGTCGCTCGGACCCGGTCCTGTGCGGCACTCCAGATCGGTTTAGAGCGTGTGCTATCTGCTCTTGTAACATGAGCAATCTGGGAGAAAGAATCACTACGTGACGTTTGTTTGCTACAAAATAAGATGAATAAAGAATAAACCCTTTCATAAGCGGCAATCCGGCAATGATGATCCTCAGCCTGCCTAGCACCACGAAATGGCATCCGGCCACGATGGCATACTTGAAACTACTTTTTTCCTCAATGGTGGTGATTTTTTCGACATCTGCGTCGCTTTGCGGCAGAAAGCACCGTCGTAGCTGTAGTAGGAGTGTAGTACAATGGACTTGATTCAGGAATACGCAAGTTCTGACAACTGAGAATGAACTGCCCCGCGCCCGGTGACCTATCAGTCTTTTTCCAGTAGGGACTGACAAACAAACAAGGGCTGGGGTCAGGTAACGCTAATAAATAGGAAACGAACCGTTTTTCGGCTGCGATCACAATCTTCTGCGCCCAGGAACTGACGTACGAGACAACACTACATGAGAAGCCTACGGCTGCGCGCGGCACAGTTCTGGTGCCCGCACAGGACCAGTCCGAGCGACCGGACAGATGCAAAAATCGCAGCACGGTAATGGCGTCACTGGTGCGCTAGGCACGGTACAGGGCGAGGTATCAGTAAACCCGTTCTTAAGTATTTGGACGAACGATCGGCCAACCGAGAAGATCGGCGATCTTTTGGTTTGTTTCTTAACTGAGGTTGAAGGAACCTGAACGAACCTAGGCCAACTTGAGCACTTCTAGGTTCGCCATGGTTCTCTTTCTTAATTCAAGTGTTTGGTTCGGCGGAAGCAGGTCTGCAAAGGTGTTCAAAATGGCTGTCGCAACGGCCGCTTAGCGATTTGGAAGATTTTTGTTTTGTACTTTTTGCAGGAGGGGTCCCATCAGTTGAACAGCCGTTGCGCCTCCCACAAATTAATGGTCTTGTTCTTCGCATGAAAGTGAAATATCGCCGTCCGCAATGGTTGTTGGATCCGGTGACAATCTTCTTATCTCCAACGCAGCCGAGAGGGTCAGAGAAAAGGTTTGCCTTGGATCGCTCGACACATCCGCCTGTCGAGCGATCTTTTTGTCCGACAGCGAACTATGGTTTGCCGAGGTTCGCGACTAACTACTTCGAACTAGGTTCGCCGTATCTTTGGATCGTCTAAAATTAAGAACCAACCTGGTTCGCCCGAGATCGCGAACTCTAGATCATCAGAGTAGGCGAACAAATGTACGGGTAGGTTCGTCCAATTAAGAACGGCCTTAACAGATTGAAAAGCGGAATGCCCGCATAGTCATGTTATGTGGTCATATGGCCGGCAGCAGTCATACATCAGCCCGCTTAGCTAGTGGACCGCACAACTGAGCTAAAGCCGGCTCACGACGGCCTGAGGACTTTTTGCCTCGAATCATGGTCTTTTGTGTGTGAGTAGTCAGTTCCCGTCAACTTGACTCGGTCGGCAGTTCTGAGAACTTAGGTTGACACGCCGGGAAGTAACTGACATCAATCCCGCGGCGGTCATAAAGCCAGGCTACTCACAGGGGCGTGGCTCATGAAATGTATGTCCTGTTTGTTGGTCTGTGATTTTGGACCTTAGGGCTGGAGCCGTAAGGTCCAAAATCGCCAGCACACGGCCTCGTCAGCACAAGCGCGGTCGGTAGCGACAAGAACTTGTTTACGAAATCCTTGCAAGTTTCCCCTTATCACGAATCAGTATACGTTGAAAATGTCTGTTTACCAGTTTGTAGCCAATGGCCGTCTTTCTTCGTTTAGGATAATATCATAGCCGTAAGATAGTGTGTGTGTGTCAGTGTGTGTGTGTGTGAGCGATGTGCCGGTGCGTGTTATTTGTAGTAGTCAGCAGCGCCGGATCAATCAGTTTTTAAGGGGGGGGGGGGGTGTGTGTGTGCTGAACGACAATATAAAAACTATACTGTTCAGGAGCGGATCAGTTACCTCGAGGGAGGGAGGGTCCACATTTTTGGACTTTCACTGAACCTCATACAGTAAAGGCCTCCGATCGAAAAGCGGGAAATGGGGGGGGGGGGGGGGGAGGTTAGAGAGAGAAAAGGCGCGTGCTTCCAGGGTCCAAAGAAATCCAAAAGCGGGGGGGGGGGGGGGGGCTTCCAGGGTCCAAAGATACCTAAAAGCGGGGGAGTGGGGGGGGGAGGTGCTGCAATAACATTAAACTACCCCCTTCCTTCTCGGACCATGTTGTGGCCTAGTAGTAAATGATTTTGTTTTAAGCCGATGGTGCTGTAGTACCAAAGCACCCCCCTGGATCCGGCCCTGAGTCAGCCTAGCCGTCAGATTTCATTTTGTAAAGATTTTCTAGTCATGAATTTTATGACAGTTGGTGATGGGCTTCACCCGTTCCGAACCATTGTCCATTTGTTGTTGTAAATGTTGTGTGAGTTTGGGTGATTGCGAATTGCACCTGAGGTGGCGAAACAAATTTTCCTGTACGTGGCAACATGTATTTGGAACAATAAAGTTTCTTGACTTGACTTGACTTGATTACGTCAGTCGCGCGCAAAGGCTGACATAGAAGCACCCACACTGACTGACACCGTGGCCGCGCGCGCGCGCGCGCACACACACAAACACACACCGGCACACACACACACACTGACACACACACACACACACACATACATATACACACCGTCACACACGGCACTGGAGGGTGTCCGCATCGCTGTGTCACATTGTCCGATTTGACTACAATACCCTCCACCGCTGTGCAAGTACATAATGCGTAAACAAGTGACGACACACCGACCCCACCCCCCCCCCCCCCCCCCCCCCCCCCCGCCCCTTCTGTTGTTAGCGTTAGCACAACAATGGCTACACTCCAGACCCGCAGTCTTTACTGAGTGCATTTGGTCACAGTGTCGATAACCTCCACTGTTTCAGCAGAACAGAAGAGCCGGATCGATACTCGCTTTGATCAACACGTATCGTGAAAACATATCTCGACAGCAGCCTATAAGTCCATGCTAGGCTGAGATTTAATCCTTTCACTGCATAAGAAAAAAAAGTGCGCGCCCGACTGACCCAGCAGCCACAAGAGGCATAGATCCTCATGAGCCCCCGACTATGCGCTGAGATCAGTGCTGCACTTGATCAGCCCCTCAATCATCACGCGATTCACTCAGTAGCTTGAGCTTGCCTTGCCACGTGAGTCGGAGTCAGTGTGTGTGAATCGCGGTCACGTGCTGTGGGTTCGCGCGGCGCTGACGATCATGGGATTGCGTCTATTATCTTGTCCTTGTTGCTCTTTGGTCGTTGAGTGACTGAACACAGATTTCACAAACAGCAAAATATGCATCCAATAGCAGCCCGCAGGGACTGAAAAGTAACGGCTTGAGTTGAATTGGCGAGGACTAAGGAACGACACTAAACTTAAAGTTTAAAAGAATGTGACATTGAAACAAAAGTAATTGTGTGCTGGTCTGTCGTCCACTTGGATATCTCAGATCACTGAGCGCACATACAAATTTACGCGACAATTAACTCATTCAGGCGGGCGAAGGCCGTATTTCCGGCCCAAATTTTGCAGGCGTCATCTAATAATAATAATAAGCGCATTAAATAGGCGTTTTATCCCAATTGAAAATCGGCTCAAAGCGCCGCCGCGAACTGAACCCAACAAGCACGCTCACGTGAAACACGCGCATTCACTCACACACTGTACATAAACACAGAACATTCACGTGGTGCTAAGGGCAAGCTCAAGCGAGCTACTATAGTTTTTTGGAAATTCACAATCGTTTGTATTTGAAATTTGATTAAGTGGGCTGAAACTGATACCAAAGTGGACTATGCACCAGTTGCGAAGCTAATCTGGCACTACCCTTGAATTGTAGTGCGTCAGGGCTGAATGGGAGAAAATACTGGTGCAAGAAATGACTTATTACACCTACGTTTTGACTATGTGATATAGTACTGACACTGCGCTACATGCACTAAGTCGGACTGACATGACGTGGGTCGATGTCTGGACTCTAATGGACGTGTACCGACTAGTGACACAGCCGTACGGACGGTACCGTAGTTACTTCTTATAGTCATGGCCAAGAGTACTGGTGGGGCTGGTGACGTCATAGTGATGATGATGGAGGAGATCGTGTCAGTGCCACTGTTTGTCATTGGGAGTGTGTGTGTCAGTGCGGGGGGGGGGGGGGGGGGGGGGCCGGAATGTATCTATATATAATCGTGTCTGCCTCTTTGCCGCATCAGTGGTGCTCCGCCAGTCCACTGACTTTACCCCGGTGTTCAGACGCAGGGCGGACTATATCGAGGCGGCATTGACTTCAGTTGTGACGGCCGCGACGCGCGGCGCGTAGGGCCATCGCGGCCTCCGCGCAACTGATACAATTGTACAAATGAATACTGTGACATGTCTGCGCCGAATAATCGTTATGGTGACGGAGTGACGTGTGCAATTTAGTATTCATGTATGAATCACGTGAGCGCACTAAGATACAGAAATACCGTGATATGCCGCTGGGACACTCCGTCAGCTCCGCTCAGCGGGATCACATACTATGGGCCTTCAGTGATATTAGTGGATTATGCCGTACTCGGCCGTGGCTTCCAACTGTTCTCGCTAATGAGTTAGCCGTACTGGGGCGACTAATATTATTATTCAGTAGCCAATGACTGAACAAAAGCTGCAGAGCCTCTGCTCAGTTGCCGCACAATGGCTCGGTGCCGCTGATCTGTGCCGGTCAGCGAAGGCCCCGGTTGACACACACCGTGACAGCACACACACACACACACACACACACACACACACACACACACACACACACACACCACACACACACACACACACCACACACACACACACCATGCAAAATTCTGCACTGCACAACAAAAGTATTTTTTTAACATTGCATGCTTAAAACGGTACATGATCTTTAACTCATTCTACCCCAACACCGAAATCCCCAAATTTTGCCGTTGTCTTCTGAAGAGTGCATTGCAGTGCAGGCCACAGATCGACCATGATAGTTCAAGGGTGGTGCGGCCAGAATAGCTTGGCGCCCATAGGCGCCAAGCTATTCTGGCATCACCCTTGAACTATCATGGTGGATCCTTATCTTCCTGTTGTGTGTCTGGGGTAGAATGAGTTAAATGCCAACGTCATAAGACGAACATTTGAAGTTATTACGTCTGTGTATACTGATAGCTCGTGCCGTTTGTTTTTTTACCAGTGTGCTCTCGACACCCTGTCTTAAAATAGACACTTGCAAAATACCTGTTTAAATGCGCGTCGACTATTTCGATAGGCGTTGCACACTTAAAGTAATAGACATGGTGGTGGTGACCCGGCCCCTCCACCCCACTGTTTGATTTTTCGGCCCCTGCGAAAACTAGCGTGGTGGAGACTTATTTTTTTCAGGTTGAAGGTCCCAAACAAGAAGTTTGCCCCCCCCCCCTCCCCCGGAGGTAAGTGATCCGGGCCTGGGTTCTGCCGGCACTAAATGCGGCCGATCATGATCATGATCCAAAGCATCATCTTCCAAAGCGGCAGTTGTTCTCCCTGAATCATTAATTTGCACCTTTCCTCAACTGAGTCAATCAGTAACTGCATGCAGCATCACTGCCGGGCAGCCAGTCGCTAGGCCTTTCCGCCGAGCAATTTCTCAACTATTTCAAGTCCCGGCACAGTGGTCGGGAATTGAGGTTTGGGTATAGTTGCGTGCCCCTGCCCACTGAGCGTCAATGACGCTCAGTGTCAGGGGCACGAAACTGATACCAAAAGTTCTATTCCCTTCCCCTGTGGCCTCGGTTGAAAATGTGTGCTCAGTCAAATCAGTTGTGCTGGTAGAGGATCGACCCATTTGCAACCGACAGTATGACATGATTGAGCGGGAAACTATCGAGGCTGGGGCGGGTTTCCTGTGCAACTGGGCAGCTTCAGTTCACCAGTCATTCACAAACACCGGTGGCGGGACCAGTCAAGTCAACTCAGCGCGAGCGGCGATGACTAAGATAAACTCAGTGACTGAGACTGCATGAGTATGCGGGTCATGTGCGGCCCGTTATGTCCGCGGCGGTGTCAGAGGACTGTTGGCTGACACTGCACAGTATAATTGACGTGGAGTCTACCTTAGGTTCGTCTGACCCAGATGAAACCTAAGGTGAGTGACTCGATTTCAAACGCAGTCCTAATGTCAGTGTTCTTTATGGTCCGCTGTACCGCATAAGTCCACGGAGTATGAGTCTACTGAAATACTGAGGCACTCCGGCACTCGCACGTACACACACACAAGCACACGGCCGGCACACACACACTGTGACACTGACACATACCGTGGCAAACGGGTTCGACTGACCCTGACTAGACACGTAACGGCTGTGACACACTGAAGGGCACTTGGCCGGCCCCAGACTAGGCGGCGACGTTCGGACCGGCAACAAGTTCGTGACACTAGTCACTGAGGAATCACGGGGTCTTCAACTGGGTCACGGGCAGAATGACACAGTATCACATGCAGATTTTTAGTACGTCAGTTGCTAATTTGATCTAGTTCATTATGTTCCGCCTCACTAGTGACGGTGCTCACTGTGTCAGTGTGTGTGTGTGTGTGTGTGTGGGGGGGGGGGGGGGGGGAGCTTGAGTTTGACCGGTTTTGAGTTTCAAGTGGTGCCCGCTTTGACATTTGTCAGTAAATGTTTCCAGCCTGGTGCATTTTTATCCCATATAATTGTACCTACCAGCCGCCAATGCTGACCTAGAACACAATCGCCGGGTTACCATACATGCAGGTGGACACAAGTGACACTTCACTACTATTTGAACATTATATTGAATAAGATTCTTCTCATAAAACCTATCACTTTAGCAGGTTCCACCGGGCCGCTGCAAACTCCATCACTGGAACAGTCTGGGGACGAGCACATAACTGCCGGCAAAAGCTTCAACTGACCGCCTAGTTTCAAAGGCAACTGGGTACGTTAACCGAGTGGAACCACTGTGCGTAGTACTTGGAACTCTACCCCATCAGCCATATGCCTTGCCTCTCTGTATTACGACTGGATTTAGATATAATCGTATATCCTGCGACTGCAGACGCACTGAGTTGATTTGCGAGAACAGGACTGAACTGATGAGGACGGCGATGGAATGTGCATCGTAGTCTTGGCTACGCCGCACACGTTTGCGACGTGGAGCAAGCAAGCTAGGTACCAAGGTTACACATCCCGACCCAGAACTTAGTCATGACCCTCTCGACTCCTCAGTCATATCACAAGCCTTCCCCCCTCCCCCCCCCAACCCTCCCTCCCCCACCGGCCCTGATTCTCCTCTGACAGGCTACCGATTCTGCTAGCTAGGCGAATCTGAACAAGTCCGTTTGTACCAACAATGCAACCGTTATTTTATTAGCTGCTTTTCTTAGCAAAATAGCAGCATTTATTTGAAAGCTGATCCTCCTGCGGTACGGTCGCCAAGAGAATCTTTGCTGGTTGTCTGCCGCCGCAAAGGTCTGGCGTACTCCCATCCTGGAAGAGGCATTGATTCTCACAAGCCTTTGCCACTGCAGCGGCAGAGGCTTGTAAGAATGTATGCCTCTTTCAGATGAAATGAGATTGCTTAGCAGTCGGTCCCCGCCCCCTCAGTCATGAAAGCATCTACAGTTGTAAGTATCCCCCCACCCCCCAATTTTCACCATGCTAAATCAGTAGTAAACAGCCACAAAAAAAGGACCGCTAATAATCTTATGCTATAAACGAAGTGCGTATGACAATCACGTGAGCAATACGATTCTAATGGTATGCCGGTGTTTTTTTTTAACCGTGAAAAAATGTCCGGGCGGTAAAAGGGCACATAGCAGACTAGTACTTCCGGGGGTAAGGACACACTGACCCAGCCGTTTACTGCTGCTATCTCTCGTTCTGTTGCTTGCTGAGAAATATACGTACTGAAGACATAAATAACATTAATGTAAATGAATACATGCGCAATATCCTCATGTAAATAAGCACGGAAACCAAGTAACATTTTCTTATAGGAACTACATTTTGTTTATAGAAGAATCGATAATCGTGATCGAAAGTGCCCGTGCATGTTACGTGCAAAATCAGACAGATCGAGATATTTTCTGCAAATATAGAGAACAAGCGTCTTAAAAAGCACACAATCACGCTCTGCAACTGGCAGAAACATGCCATCTGACCAAACATTTAGTGTCGCAAATGCCTGAAATTAATCCAAGTGCAGCGGACCGGTTGAGGCGTAGTAATACTTTCACCTGCACCATCCCGGAACTATTTTTCGTCACTGGCGGGCGCGGCCATCTTGTTTTGGCAAACTAAATTCCGATTTTAAATCGCTCTCAATCTCACACTTTCAACCACCATCTGACTAGTCTACAATGGCTGAAAGAGAGGATTATGTTTATGAAGCTAAACTAGCTGAGCAGGCCGAGCGATATGACGGTAAGTGATCATTTTCACACTCAACCATATGAGCTTTATGGTTGCTAGTACGATATGAACAACTGTGTACGTTTTCGTTCATGAGGGTGTGTTGTTAGGACACGTTCGTTAGTTACCGGCGTTTCTGTTCGCCGATTATTAATATTTCCAAAACATTTTATGTTCAACTCATAAAATGCACAATTATATTCGTATTTCGTGGTTTATTGCACGCGGAGGGGCCTAATTTGTAAGCACATTACGGCCGGGGATTGGTTGTAGGAGTCGCCATGTTTGCAGTGAGTCACTGCGTCTGGCATTTGCAGAATGACTCCTAACACGGATGTGATCTCATGTATTGCATATTCCGTAACGTTTTTGAAACATTACATAGTACGTGTTGCTATTTGTCGATTTACTGTTTTCTCCAACCGTTTTGTACGCGTCCTATCGGCCATTATGCTCGGTAAAGAGGAAGTGTGTGCGACCTTGAAAAAAAAAAAATACCGTGGCGTCTTCCCACACACTTTAACTTGTTCCTCTGGAAAGCAAAGTAATTACGCCCACTTTTGGTATTTTGAGGGTGGAAAATGTACATTCACCAGTCTTACTTCCCGTTCGATGCACGAATGTCAAATCGATGTTCAAACGGAAAGTGTCGTTTATAAAAGTACACGCTTACCGATGTGTGGATGTCATGCCACGGTTGTGAATGAATATTCGTATCATGTCGGGACACGACTCTCGGGTACATGTTGGGTTGATAACGTTATCATACTGCTTATAATTTCCTACTGCAATGTAGTGAAGTAAATTTCATCAATGCACAACATTAAAACGAACCAGCTTTCGTATAACTAGAGGTGCGGGGTTATGAGTCATAATCCTGTTCTAGTCATCCCCATAGATGTCTTCCGTAACTAAGTGGCCTCTTCATGTGTCTAGTATAACTTCTTCTATCATTGTGGGATATGCGAATGTACCTAAAAGTAACAATTGATGGGTGATTACTCCACAGAAAAAGCAGCCAGGGCGACTGCTTTCAAATGGGGGTTAATGTCGGGGCTGCACATCAGGTATAGGTAGGGGCTATATCATGTAATATACTTATATAGTCATAAAACATGTAATAAAAAGTTTGCAAAAAAGGGTGTAAATAAATGATATATGAGAACTAATGCAGGGGGTATGAATGCATACAAAAAAATCAGCATGAAGGGCCTGGTCACATAATCATAATGATAAATGATTTGCGTTCGTTTTTTTAAAAAAAAAGATAACTAGTTGAGCTGTTGCTACTAGTGGTGACTCGGCTTGGTGCAACAACAATAATCTGTTCCTTGTGTTCTCACACTTTTACAGAGGGTACATGGTAATTGGTCAACGATCTTTTACTGTTTGTTCTTAGACATAAGTTAGACACACACATATATCTCTTTATTGCGTTAAATGTTTCGATATAATTTATTTGCAGAAAATATTAACAATAGCAATACTGTGTTTATTTTGTGAGAGGGTGTGAAGTACAATTTCTGAAGCTGGTGGTAGGGGGTATGAAGAGAACAGAACTTGCTTTCTAATCATGCGCAACCCTGAATGCTATATGTTCATCGTTCCTTTCAAGGATGTGAGTACTGCTATTAGTGGCACCCTGTGCTTCTGCCTAGATCAACCTAGTTGAGTGCCTTGATTGATGGAACTCGGGTGACATAGATTAAACCCATGAGAGCAAAGCCACTCTTCCAACAGCAACCCTTGAGCTGTCATGGTCAGTCTGTGTATCAAGACTTGTAAGCTCTTTATCCATGTAAATGTCATTAGTTGCTAATAATTGTAATGGTAGAATATGTACTTTTTGAAGTAACTTGCGAGAGAGGGTTGAGTTGAGCTCAGCATTGCACATTGTGATTAATATCTTGCCATGCACATCAATTGGGTCAGGTCCATATGGTATCTAGGTTATGGCTTATCAGGTTATATTTATTTGTCCTGTCAGTGTCAGTGTTCTAAGATTCAGGGCACTTGTCTTGTGCCTTTCATTATGACCTACATTGACTTTTACTGTACTAAGACTTTAAATTGTTTGCTATTTGTTGACTCGTTCGTGTCTTGTAGTGTGGGCATTGAAGTTCTTGTGATGCATGTGTCTGGCGGTTGTAGCCTAACACATAAAAGGTCACCAGTGTGACGAAAAAAACCGTCATAAATTACTCAAGAAAAAAGCTTTGGGTGACTTGAAACTATTAAAAGTAGCCTGGCTGGCAATCTCAAAATTTGTATCTCAGGAGGAATTTGTAATTGGCACTGCATTTCAACATATATATTGACAGATTTTGTTTCATGAGCTATGAACTTTTGAATCTTGGTAGCTTGGCTGCCTACCTAATTTAGGCTTTCATCATCTCTGGCCCTTAACAAACTTATAAGAATCTGAAAAAGAGGCACTAGAAATGACTTGGGTCATATTGGTACATGACCAAATGGGACCACTGTAGTTTTGGTCATGTCGACTTTCCTCTTTGCTTATCATAACAGCAGGCCCTAGGGATGTTGTAAAACATGTTGAGCTCAAAGGTGAAGTATTTAACACTGAAAACTATATTACGGTTCAGGAGGCATTTTGACCATAGTACCGGTAGTTCAGCTTGGTGCCAGAATATCTTGGTGTCTCTAGTCTGTGCACCAAAGTATTCTGGTACGACCCTGAAACTATCTTGGTCAATCCATCTCTTGTTGTAATGGACAGTGCTTGTGCACTATGCCTAACTTGCCTATTTTCTAATTCTAGTTGTGCTCCTATGTATGTGAACTTTATGCTCATCTTTTTCTGGTCTATACTGCCGTTTCCATTTTGATGTCTCATAACGATAGTAACCTTTTTGTTTACAGAAATGGTGGAGTCAATGAAGAAGGTGGCGAGCATGGGTGTAGAGCTCACTGTGGAAGAGCGAAACCTGCTGTCTGTCGCTTATAAGAATGTCATCGGTGCTCGGCGCGCCTCTTGGCGAATCATCTCAAGTCTGGAGCAGAAGGAGGAGGGCAAGTCCGGCGAGGACAAGGCTAGCATCAGCAAAACCTACAGGATGACAGTACGTTAAGGCTCATCCAACAAGCTTCTAATAAATAATTTGAAAGCTCCCATGCCACTTCCACTGTCAACCCACTCACCCCTTCCCATAGTCCCAAATTTTGGACTGTCTCTCTTTGATTTCAGTTTTATGCCTGAAAGTTGACTGCAGGTAATCAGGAGTTTTTTTAATTCAAAATGTCCCTTTCAAGATTTCCAGATATTTGAATTTCGAAAGTGCCCTGCATATTTGAAACTAATATTCTTATCCTTTGTAGGCATTTTCTCTTTTCTTCCAAAGCAGGAATTTGCTAACATTTGTGCCAACAATTGCAGAGATGCATCAGGTCTGCTGCATCCAGTGGACTGTGGTGCTAATAGTAATAATGGTGCCTGTTGTGTTGCAGATTGAGAAGGAGTTGAAAGATATCTGTAGTGACGTGCTGAACATCATCGACAAGTTCCTCATCCCCAGCGCCACCCAGGGAGAGTCCAAAGTCTTTTACTACAAAATGTGAGTTTTTACTGTCATGCTGGTGAACAGTTTGTTGCTTGTCATGGCACAGATGCTGTGGAAATCACATCAGCAGTTTTGAAAAATCAGTTTTTGTGTAGGAGAAAAACCTATCCTGAGATTTTGCTTCATGTTATATAAATCTTTTTATTTTTTAAGTCCCTTATAATAATATATTTATAGAAGGGACTTTTTAGGACAGGCCACCGTGGGGCGAATTTATAGTGTGTCCATGATGTCAAAGACAGGCAGGCCTAATCCTCTGACAACTGAAGTAATGAGATAAAAATTACGTCGTGTCTAGTTACACCAACCCAGCCCTGAAAATGGCAAGTAATTTACTCGCCATGGCGAGTGATTTTTTTGTTTTTGTTTGGAGAGTTTTTTTTAAAAATCCACTCGCCAAATGCGAGTGTGCTCGTGCATTTTCCAATCCGTACTTCTTCAGTTTTAAATCGAAAAGCCGGTGCCCGAATGTTCAACCTTCACTTCTCGTAAATACTAAGCAAGCAATAGCGACCCGTTTTAGTGCGTCTATGATGCATTAAAACTCAAAATCACGTACTGAAAATGTAACTACGGGGTAATCAGACGCACTAAAATTCAGTGCATCTGCGTCCGAGATGCATCATCCTTGCACCACCGTGCATACCCTTAACAGAGGTCGGTGCAGTCGTTCTACTTTTAGTGAAAAGTTGGTTCGTTTAGCCGCTGGCTTGGTTGCGGCTGTGTTCAGAATCACCCCGACTCCAGGGTCCGTGCGAGTGTAATTGGACAGGCAAACTGTTAGTTTATGTGTGGTGTCAGCATGTTATTACAAAGTGTGCGCTACATGTTGAACGCTTTACTTGCAGTGATGTCACCATTCATACTATTATGGGATACCGCATGGTGCGTTTCACTTTCGATCGTGAACAAAGTTGTAAATGGCAGAGAAAAAGTAAAGGAAGCTGGAATGCTTCTGATTCTTCAATCCGGCAACGTCTGATCGTGATAATCGCTTAGAAGAAAGTTGCACTTTGACACCGTTGTCTCCATAAACAAGCGACAGTACCAGAAATGATACGCTTGGGCTGTGCGTGGCACCACCACTGCGACTCGCAGTTATCAGAGTTCATGGCTGCATGAAATTTACATGGCTAAAGCACGACGGCACACGGATGGCATGCGCAGTGTGCATGAAGGCGAACTCAAAAAGCAAGTCCAGAAATTTGAACAGAAATAGTTTGTCAGGTTTTTTTAAAATATTTTTTTTTAATATTCTGGTCGATCCGGCCATCATCTGGTACACAGCTGTAAAATTGGAGAAATACGTCTTTCGGGTTAAATGGGTTGAAACCAACTTTTAAGTACATTAGTTCACACACACACACGTACACACAGAGAGAGAGAGAGAGAGTTTAGACAAGTCAGACTTTGGTTGTCAATCTGCATTCAGCAGAAAACGCTATATTCTCTGTTACGATACATTATCAAATGATCATACAAATAAATAAATAAATATGTTTGTGTGTGTGTGTGACAGAAAGATGGAGAGGGTGACAGGCTTTTGCATGATAGCTCACCAGTTAAAGAATCAGTTTCATGGAAAGGACAAGCACACTGTCACAACACATTTGAAGAGGAGAGAGCAGGAATGAGTTAATTTATTTTAAGGAACATACAGATGATGCAGTTTTTCTTAAATAAATCTGAGGACCCTCTATAATGCTCAGATGGGGGTCTGTGTACCCTCTAAAATTTATACCTAGGGGTCTACAGACCGTTCAACCTGTTGTGAAAACAAGCCCTGCTCTACTTGCAAAAAAAAATAAATAAATAAAAATCCCACCACAGTTCACATGAGGACTTTGTCAGTTATTTCTCCACTTGATACTATCAAAAGCTTGAAGTCAGGACATAAACATTAACTTGGTTATGATTATTGTCTGTTTAAACATTTGTTCTCAATGCCTCTGGGCAGAAAACACTAACATTGGGCGTCAAACACTTGTGGGACATTATATTGTTGCGTTGGGCTATTTTCAGTATTAGTAAAATTTTCAGTTTGGCTAGTAACATTTTCAGTTTGGCTAGTAAAACGTTGAAGTCACTAGCCAAAGGCTGTTGGGCAAAATTTTAGACTTTCAGGGCTGCAACCTCACTGCTGAACATGCATTTGGCGCAAAGTGCAGTATATGCGTATGTATGTAAACACGAGAATAATAATAATAATAATAAGCGCATTAAATAGGCGCTTTATCCCAATTGAAAATCGGCTCAAAGCGCCGCCGCAAACTGAACCCAACAAGCACGCTCACGTGAATCACGCGCATTCACTCACACACTGTACATAAACACAGAACATTCACGTGGTGCTAAGGGCAAGCTCAAGCGAGCTACTGAAGTTTTTGGAAATTCAAAATCGTTTGTATTTGAAATTTTGATTAAGTGGGCTGAAGCTGATACCAAAGTGGAGGGGGAGGAAGAGCCGGAGTACCCGGAGAAAGAACCCCCGACGGTCCGCCCGAATTAACGGTGACACTTACTAGAGGAGAAAAATCCGACGCAGGAACCCGTAATCGAACCTCGCACCCTTAGCATTGGTGGCAGGCGCCTTAACCACTGCGCCACGGACCGCCCGATATTGTTGGCGCACAAGCTTGAAACTTGGCGAAATATTTTCTCTAAGGGGATGGCTAAGAGAGCCTCCGAGTATTTTGTAATGGGATGTCTCCTTGAAGACATAATAGACAGTTTATCAAAAGTCGATTGCCCCAAATTAGAGTCCATAATTTTTGTCATTTTTACTTGAAATTTTGGATATAGCTAGTTTGGAGAAAGACATTGGATGAGTTTGTTAGCCAGCTTTGTATCTTTCAACTTCTTCAGTAAAAATTAATTCTTTTCCGGAAAAATTAAAACGGTATAAAACCTTGACTTCTGAAGAAAGTCAGACAGTGGCGGTGATGTAAAAGAAGCAACTCCGTCACAACGCAGACATTGATGCAATACTCTAAATATGACGTCATTCTCTCTCTCTTTCGCATGCGCGCTCTTTCTCTCACATACACATGCGCACATCTCCAAGAGGCATAGATCCTCATGCGCCTCGAGGGCGCATGAGAATCTATGCCTCTTGGAGATGTTTGAAGTGCATACGCATGCACAAACACACACATCAACGCCCTTTCAGAAGAGAATGCACGTGTACTTAGTGTATCACGTAGCAGATAAAGTCAGCCTGATTTCAGACAAATTATATAGCAAGACTGAAATCGTACTGTGAAATTATAGTTTTGTCACCATTTGCTCAAGTCTTGAAGTGAAAGTGAAACTCGTATCACGCTAAATATAAAATTACGTAAAAACCTAAAATACTTTTTTTATGATAAATGATTTTTGACAAACCAATGACGTGTATGCACTGCGCCCATTTTAGAATTCACTGTGGCGTATTGGCAGATCTGCTAGGCTTTTTCAAAAGGAGATATTTCAACATCAGAATTAGGTCAAAGACGAAAGGTCAGTGAGGGCAGCACGCATATAGAAGGGACGTTGTGGGTTATGGTTCATCTCATCTTGTTTTATTTTTGGTTTTGTTTTATTAGAGCAATCACAAAATTGTGTTGGAGGAATGATGGGCTTTATGTCATGTTATAGTCATGGATGATTGTTTTGTGTTAGATTAGAGACCTTAAATAGCTTGCCAAACATGTTGGGTCTCCTCCAACACAAAGCAAACTGCAACTTGCAAAATTTACAGGGGAATCTTCTCAGGTAAATAGAATAATAGAATAGAATAATAATAATAATGGAGAATCACTCTAGTTGGATGCACAGCTTGCATGTGTTTGTGATGAGGTACTGCTAGAAACTGCCAAATGAAGTCACCACTTGCACCAGAAAATGATGCAGAGCAACGTGATAACACAGTATTGTGCCCTTTTAGCACTGTCACAATTACAGGCATCCTTTGGGCTAGTAAGCAGCAAAAAAATGTGTCCACAAAGGGGTTGTAGCTGTATAAAATGTGTGTATTTGAAGTGTCTGCTTGTCTAACATGGGACCTTTCAGCTCTCTGTCACAAGGTCTAAACTGACAGCACAGTGATCATGGTAAAGATACAAATTTGAGGTGTGGCGACTTTAGACTAATTTAGTCCAGCGCACTGCAGCAGGAGATGATCACACATGATTCAAGGATTGTGCTAGATTAGCTTGGCACTTGATGGCGCAAATTATCATGGATGAACCATCTGCAACTGGTGCATATTATGTAACATGTCCACAATTTTGGAAATGCGGCAATGGGGTTGAATGGAACAATTGTTTCCACTTGGATTTTAGTGAGAAATATTGTCTAGTTTGTCCATGTTGGTATTGTGGGCAGGATTACTACCCGATTAGTCTGTTTAATTATTTTTTATTTATTATTATGCATACATTATACTAGCAGCATCTCGTGTGACAATTTTTGTTTTATTTCATTTACAGGAAGGGCGACTACCATAGGTACCTTGCAGAGTTTGCAACAGGCAATGACAGAAAAGAAGCTGCTGAGAATAGTTTAGTCGCCTACAAAGCTGCCAGTGATATCTCCATGACAGAGTTGCCACCCACACATCCCATCCGTCTCGGCTTGGCGCTCAACTTCTCAGTATTCTACTACGAGATTTTGAATTCTCCAGACCGGGCCTGTCGCCTGGCCAAGGCGGCCTTCGATGATGCAATCGCAGAACTGGACACGCTGAGCGAGGAGAGCTATAAGGATTCCACATTGATAATGCAGTTGCTGCGAGATAACTTGACCCTGTGGACATCCGACATGCAGGGTGAAGGTGAGTGTGTTGACCGCTTACTTACTAGCATTCATGCACTACACACATGGTCTATCACACAGTTGCGCAGCAATAGCTTACTTCCTGTAGGTGCCAGGCTATTCTGGCACCACCCTTCAAATATCAAGGTTGGTGTTATTTTAAACTGGTGTGTCCGTGATCTCCAGATAGAGAGATTGCTGCTTTTGGGTTTTATTTCAAATAACATCCTGAAGACCAGCAGGGGTGATGTATGTCAACAGGAGTTTGGGTGATGCTCTGCAGTCCTGGAGATAGAATCAGCTTTGTCAAACTCCCAGGAAGTTAAGTTTCAGCCTTTTTGGTTCAGACAGAACATTCCTTCATTCTGCCTGTTCCCCTGAAAGAGGCATGATTCTTTTCATAGGCCCTTGCATCTGCAGGGGCTCATGAGAATTTATGTCTCTAGCTGGCCATGGATGATGGGGCATAGTGCATCGACTGTTTTCAATTATATCAATCTTTTGCACCGTCACCCATGAATTAGGCAAAATAGACCCTGTGGCTTGCACATGAGAATCCAGTCCTCACATGATTGCATTTCTTTCAGTGTAGGCTCATGCGCAGAAAAACAATGAGGAATCCTGGGGATATTAGCTGGGTATTGAAGGCCCCCCTCCCACCATAACTGTAAAGATACACTTCTGTAACAGATGGTTATGAAACGCTACAAACAGGTCTAGCTATGGTTCAACGCTATCATTATGAGAAACAGCTAAAAATAGGTTGACGCACTAACGGCTACGCAGAATAAGTAGGTGCGATTAAGCATGTGCTTTTGCTGTGTGTCCAAACTGCTGTTAAAAGTTCATTAGGTGCGTTGACAAGGCATAACAAACACAAATGGTGTTGAACTTTGTCTTCAGATTTGTGCGCAATGATACTTTAACCGCGCCATTCTGCTTGTGTCGCATATTCCCAGACCGCTTGGTTTTGTGACCAAAATAGAAAGCGATCTCACAGGAAGTGAGAGCTCTCCTGTGCATTACTTACTTACGCCTGTCACCCCTACCCGGGTATAGGCCGTCGACGAGAGACCTCCAGCAACTCCTGTCCTGTGCTTCTCCTTCGATTCTACTCCAGGTGGTTCCCAGTCTCTTGATGTCTGCTTGGAGGTCTCGACGCCAGGAGTTTCTCGGCCTACCTCTTTTCCTCTTTCCCTGGGGGTTCCATGACAATGCCTGCCTAGTGATACTGGAAGCTGGCTTTCTCAGACTGACCGATCCATCCCCATCTTCTTCGCCCAATTTCATTCTCTGCTGTTATCTGCTCTGTTCTCTCCCAGAGTCTGACGTTGACGTTGCTGATCTTCTCTGGCCAGTGGATTTTCAAAATTCTTCTAAGGCAACTGTTCATGAAGGTCTGTACTCTGTTGACTGTGGTTTTTGTCAATCTCCAAGTCTCTGCTCCATATAGGCTTATAGGAGAACTGCTTTTACATTGGAGTTGAAAATCCGGACTTTGGTGTGTTGTGACAGCTCTCTGGAACTCCACACTTTTTTCAACTGGAGAAAGGCTGCTCTGGCTTTACCGATTCGTGCTCTGACATCTGCATCAGTGCCGCCTTTTTTGTCTATGATGCTCCCGAGATAGGTGAAGGACTCCACCTCCTCCAACGGGGTGCCAGCAAGCAAGACTGGTTCTTCACTGGTTGTGTTCAGCCTCATTGTCTTTGTTTTCTGTTTGTGAATGGTGAGGCCCACTTGGGACGAGATGTCAGCAATCCTCGTGGTCTTGTCCTGCATTTGTTGATGAGTGTGGGACAGTAATGCCAAGTCGTCTGCAAAATCGAGGTCATCAAGCTGTGTCCACTGTATTCCACTTCGTCTGTGCTCTGTGGTCATCTTCATGACCCAGTCTATGGCCAGGAGGAAGGGAGACAGCAGACACCCCTGCCTGACACCAGTTCTGACCTGGAGCTCCCTGGTGAACTGCCCTTCGTGGATCACGCGACATGTCATGCCATCGTAGCTGCTCTTGATCAGGCGGACGAGCTTTGTGGGTACACCGTAGTGTCGTAGGAGTTTCCACAGAGTCTCGGTCCACACTGTCAAATGCTTTCTCATAATCCACAAAGTTGACGTACAGCGGGGAGCTCCACTCCAGAGACTGTTCCACGATGATGCGGAGAGTGGCGATCTGGTCTGTACATGATCGGTTCTTCCTGAATCCTGCTTGCTTTTCTCTCAGCTGGGGGTCAACGGAGCTCTTCATTCTCTCCAGGATGATCCTGTTGAAAACCTTTCCTGGTACTGACAGCAAGGTGATTCCTCTGTAGTTGGAACACTTGCTGAGGTCGCCTTTCTTGGGAAGCTTGATTAAGTACCCCTCCTTCCAGTCAGCCGGCATCACCTCCTCTTCCCAGATCTTTCCAAACAGTGGGTACAGCATCTCCACTGTTGTCTCTAGGTCTGCTTTCAGAGACTCCGCTGGGATGCCATCAGGGCCTGCTGCTTTGCCATTCTTCAAAAATGCCACTGCTCTTCTGATCTCTTCCCGGCTGGGTCTGTCACAGCTGATGGGTAGGTCGGTCTCTGCCGGCTGGATGTCTGGGGGGTCGGGTGGGCTAGGTCTGTTCCTTCAAAATACTCGGCCCATCTGTCGAGTTGGTCTGCTCTGTCTCATTAGGCTTGCCTTCTTTGTCTTTTACTGGTCTTTCTGTATGGCCATACTTGCCTGACAATCTTCTGGTAATGTCGTAGAGCTGTTTCATGTTGCCGCTGCCTGCTGCCTTTGCTGCCAGGCTGTCTGTGTAGGCCCTCTTGTCTGCCCTGATACTCCTCTTCACCTCGCGGTTGGCTTCCCAGTATTCCCCTTGTGCCCTTACTTTGGCTGCTCTCGTGCGACTTGTTGACAACTGCTTTCTTCTGCTTCCTCACTTCTATCTTCTTCAAGGTCTGTGCCGACAGCCAGTCCTTGTGATGGTGTTTCCTGAACCCTATAGCATAGCTGCCAACCCTCCCGATTTTATCGGGAATTTCCCGATTTTTTTTCAATTCCCGATTCTCCGGTTTTTTGTACATTTCTCCCGATTTTCATATTTTCAAGCTTTGTTTTAAAATTCGAGGCATTTTGGCGTACCGCGCGGGGTCAAGCGCCTGTAGTTGAGAGCCTACCGCTATACTGTACCGCTAAGCTTTCGGGGACCCACAGCCAGTCTTGATTACGCATGCGCGGCAAATTCCGTCCATTCTGTTTGTT
The DNA here is from genome assembly GCA_036245525.1 of Semisulcospira habei. Taxonomy (NCBI): domain Eukaryota; kingdom Metazoa; phylum Mollusca; class Gastropoda; family Semisulcospiridae; genus Semisulcospira; species Semisulcospira habei. Next base: position 172,669,823 of record BTPG01000007.1, on the reverse strand, counting down.
CCGGTTCCTTCGAATTTGCCCTCGAGCACATGCTCAACGATCTTCACAACTGGTCACAGAGTATTTTCGATTTTCAACAAAATCATGCCTCCTAAGAAGCAGAAGTGTTTGGTGAAGTTCCATCCAGACTACAAGCGTTCCTTTCCTTACATCAACGAATCGAGAAAGGGGGAACACTTTGCCTTTTGTAAAATGTGCCGGGCGGACATAAACATCGGTCACGGCGGCCAAAAAGACATCAGTCTGCACGAAAAACGTAAGAAACACCAAGTATAAGTATAAGTAGCGAAGTATAATGAAGAAAAAATAAAGACTGTCTGGCGGTCAGACTGAATGATGAATTGAATAAACGAAGGAATACATGAAAAAGTAAGAGCATCTTGTGAAATAATTATGAAAGTGTGGAACACAGACCAAAAGAGACGAGAGAGAGAGAGAGAGGACTTGCTGTTGAAGGCAAAATCAGCAACATCTCAGTCCCTGAAGGCTGCTGCAAACCCTTGCCCACCATCAAAAGAGTAGATATTAAACTTTGAATTTTGTTTCAAAGAGAGGCCTCCAAACTGACTTCAAAATGCTGATTTTCGTTTCCATTGTCCTTGATTTAGTTTGTTCAGCTATGATTTTTTGTGCTGATGTGAATGTAAATAAACTTCAAACTGTAGGATACAAACTGGTCATTATTTTGATTTTTGCTTCAAGGAGAGGCCTCCAAACTGCCTTCAAAATGCTGATTTTTCGTTTCCATTGATTTATTTTGTTCAGCCATGATTTTTTTGTGCTGATGTGAATGTAAATAACTTCAAACTAAAGGATACAAACTGGTTATTATTTTGAATTTTGCTTCAAGGACAGGCCTCCAAACTGCCATCAAAATGCTGATTTTCGTTTACGAGCGGGGGGCGTAGCCCCCCTGCACCCCCCAGCGGGGCGCTGCCCCTGCACCCTGCCGGGGCCTAGGCGGCCCCTGGACCCCGGCCAGTCAGGATTTTTATTTCTCCAAAGTTGGCAGCTATGCTATAGTGTCTTTGCAGGTTGAGTTCAGCGCCTCTCTAACTGCCTTCCACTGCTGCTCTGTGGTGACCGCCGCCTCTTCATTTACTAGCTCCTTTAGCGCTTGAAACCGGTTGGTCAGCACCAGTTTGAACTCTTCTCTAACTCCAGTTTCTCTCAGGAGGCCTACATTATAGTGCTGTCTTCTTGTTGTCTCTGTGTGGCTTTTCTTTAGCTTGAGCTTCATTCTTAAGGTAAGCAGATGGTGGTCTGATGCGACATCTGCTCCCCTCCTCACTGGAACATCCTGAAGGGATCTTCTAAATTTCTTGCTAATGCAGATATGGTCTATTTGGTTCTCTGTTGTATGGTCAGGTGAGACCCAAGTTGCTTTGTGTATTCTTCTGTGTGAGAAGATGCTGCCTCCAATGACAAGTCGGTTTAGAGCACAAAAGTCTACAAACCTCTCCCCGTTCTCACTCATCTCCGAGCCTAGTCCCTGTCTCCCCATCACCTCTTCGTATCCGGTGTTGTCCTCCCCTATTTTGGCATTAAAATCGCCCATGACGATGGTGATGTCTTGCTCCGCACATTTGTCCAAGGCACTCTGGAGTCGGTCGTAGAACTCTTGTTTCTCTTCCTAGTCACTGTCATTTGTGGTCGCAAAACACTGGATGACGTTCAGCTTGAGCTTTTTCTTGGTTCTAAAGGCTGCTGTGATAATTCTTGGCCCAAGAGGTTCCCAGCCCATCAGCGCTCTCTGTGCCACTGGTGCAGCATGAATGCCACACCTTCTGTATGGGGGGCATTCTCCTCTTCATGACCTGAATACAGAATCATCTCCCCACTTAACAGCCTTTTCTGTCCAGACTGCGTCCATATGGCTTCACTGATACCTAGCAGGGAAAGGTTGTACTTTTGCATTTCCGCTGCTATCTGGGCGGCCTTACCGCTCTGGTGCATGGTCTTGACGTTCCATGTGCCCATGGTTGTATCCCTGGATAGGGAGAGGCGGCTCGGTCCTGTGGCTTCCGAAGACTTCCGGCTTTCACCACAGGACGTCATAAGTCTTCTGGTAGAAGAACCTTCCTCCTCCAGGAAAGGAATTACTGTTAGTCTTTTCATCGGCGTTTTTGTAGCTATTTCCTTTTTTGCAGGGTGGGGAAGCTACCCCCACGCCCAACCCCCTTACTAGGAGAACCAGAGGTTTTCTGTCGGGGTTACCTTCCCTTAGACCATGTTGGTTCACGGCACCTTATTTCATTCGGCGCACCCCTCTCACGAGGGACCCCCTATCCACCACCCAGGGGACGCGCCTCAACGCCATATGGTCCCAGCGCGAGGTCTCCTGTGCATAGATAGCTTATAAAGTCACTTACGGAAAGGTCTAGGGTTGTTTTTTACCTCAAAACTTGACTCGTGGGGTTGAATTGTGAAAGTTTTTGTTGATTTTTGTGTGACTTTTTGGTGCGAGTTTTTTAAGCATCACCGTGCACACCGATAGCGATGAGTTTGATGACTTATTTGATGAACTTATCCGTGACAGAGATCTAGGACTTGGTGAGGATGGTCAAAGTGATGTTGAAGTGTCAGATGTTAGCAGTGCGCACGCGAGTGATCTGTCGGATCAAGGGCGTTTTCATTTGACTTTTGGGTGAAAGTGATGAACTTCTTTCCGACGATGAGTGGAGTGACACTGTTCAGTTAATCACATTTTATCTTCGGGCAGATAAATCTGATTCAAAGTAAGTTCAGTGTGTACCTGTAAGTTTTCTCTTAATAACTGCCAAGTTTAGTCTCGGCCATGGCGTAGGTTTATTTTACGTATTGGACTGGCTGGCGACATACATTCAATATTCTGTTTATTTTTTTTCACAAGCAGTGCAGGCACGTCCTGAGAAAGCATTGTTGCTGTCGGGACGTTAAGCAATGTACAATCGATCAATCAATAGTTAAGTCACAAGGTCTGTTTTCACAAACAAACTACTCAAAAACTACCTCAAATGTAAGAAATCTTCTGGGAATACAGAGCTGATATAGAGAAAACTGTATGGGAAGTCTAGAGTTAAGGATAGAGTTTGCAGCTAGTAGGAGTCAGGGCACACTTCAGTATTTCCTGTTATTAATTTGTTAATTGACTACTTCATTGTGTGGGTGAAATGAATATTTGATTGATCAACCCTTCGGTTGTTGGTCGCAACTTTTGTCATGAAGATTCCTTCAGGAATCATGGCAGCTAAAGTCGCTACCAATGGCGTAGAGTTAACACCCTTGTGCATTCAGCTGTTGGTACTGTTAATGTATTTTCTCTGTTCTGTAATGGTGTACATGTTTTGTTTTACATTAGATTGTTCCCTAAAAATATTTCCCCAGATAATCTGCGACACTGATAAAATCTCTGATACTGATTTCTCTTTTATGTAGTACATGTTTAATTTGATATCAGTTTGTGTTTACTGCTGAGACAGTGTTCGCATGGGGGATTATTAATGCAATATTTTATTCTGTTACTTGCGATTTATATCTATTAGGAGAAGTCTGCATGAGAGGCAATTATTGTAGAACTTGCCACTGCACACAAAAAAAGAACCCAAAGACGATTGTGTTTTGGGATGTCTTTTGAACTGAACAATTTAGCTATGGTTGTTGCAACATGTGCATCAGATCAACATGTGCATTAGATGGACTGAATAATGATGTTCTGTTTGCAGGATGTGACGAGCAGCAAGGCCAACAAGTGCAGGACTTAGAGACGGAAGATGCATCCTAAGGACAGGATAATCAATTTAGTACTCCAAATTTAAAAAAAAGTTTGTAATTTCTTACCAAACTGCTCTGTGTTGAGACATGGCCCTGATCTGAGTGCAGCCGCTGTTGCATGTCGTTGGCATTGGTCATGATGATGATGCATGCGTCACATTTCAGTTCCCTCCCCTTTCCCCACTAGCTCCCAAGTTGTACTAGTGAACAGTTCATGTCTGTTGACTTTGGCTGACCGTTACTCCATTTTCCTTTTCCTGGCTGCTCCATGTGCTAGCTTTTCTACGTCAACGTGTCATTGGTAAATGTCCCACCAAGCTCTTCATTTCTCACCTGGCAAACAATAGTTAATCCCCTTGCTCAATCAGCCACCGGTACTGTTCACAGTACAGTGGCTGCATGCACAAGGGGGTTACAACCCCCTGTCCCATGTACTGACCTGTAGAACCGAACGAACACGTGTTCCGACTGTTCCTTTTTAGCAAGCCATCTTCCCTTCCCTCGGGCCATCATAACCAATGCCTATGACAGTTTCAACATTCGATCCGTGTATGTGTTTCAACCGTCACTCGTGTTTTCTTTGTCATAATTGCTGTGAAAAAGGACAATGTGACAGACGGACAGAAGTGAAGTGAAATGAAATTTTTGATGTCTCGACTGTGAAAGAAGGTAGCCACCGGCCAACACCCCCAGTGGACCAAGCAACGAGTCTTTCACCTTACGCTGCAGTTCAGTGAAGGAGGCTAACCTAAACATCAGCTTTCGTCGATTACCGTATTTAGTCAGGCCAGCTGTGAGTAGTGGGGTGTGCGGAAAGCCTATCTGTGAAACGATGGAGAGCAAACTACGTTTTTCACATGGACAGATGTACTTTGTATGATGTTTTGCTGTTTAGTGATTCTGAGTGAACACTTTGTCACAAGATTTGTATGTACAAGTTCAACATTTAATCTTGTATAATTATTGAACCCCTTGCTCCTTCTCTTACTTTGTTTTTTTTTTTCCTGTATAGTTGGCTGACTTTGAGTAAAGTAGTATTTTTTTTCCACGTTGATATTTTTGCCTCAGGATGTTTTTCTTTTTTCCCGCAACACTTGAACAAGTTTGGGCAACGGCCCTCAAATGTGCTCGCTCGTCGGCCACATTTGTGTGTGCAACGCATGGTTGTGGTTGCTCTGTTGACCACGGTTCCATAGTTTCCCCGTTCGTGCTCTTTGAGTCTCTCGCTGACCATTTCTGTCCAACCTTTTGCCGTTGCCGCGCTGCACTTTCACTAAGCGGTGTTGCTGCAGCCTTGCTGTCTTTGTGTTGTGATCACACATGGATGTATCAGCTGTCACCAGTAGCTGTCTCTAGTGGGCTAGACTACTTGCTCTAGGATAATGTAACTTTATAAACACATGTCATGCTTTTAACATAAATAAAAGTATATTCAAGTGCATCCGTGCTTTTTTTTTTTCCTTGTCTGCCATTTTGCATGACCCCCCCCCCTCCAAATACCTGACTCGCATCAGCTTGTTAGATGTCGTTCGTATCCAGACTGTTGCTCATAGAGTTTATACTGTAAGCTGTACTACCTCTGGACTTTAAGGAAACAAAGGGTGGTTCACCCTATGTTTGCGTAATGATCAAAGTCCAAGGGTTTGAAAAAACACCAGTGTATTCCTTTCTGTACACCTCATAGGCAAGAGGACTTGACTTTAACCATAGGTTCTATGGTAATTTAGGACATTGACGTGACCTGTACGTACTGTGAGACTAGAATGTCCAGTTTAGATTCTGCTGTCGTTGCACCAGATGCTCGTAGAACAAACTTGTGTGTGACTGATTTTCAAACAGCTGCTGCCTGCGATAATAAATTAATCGCGACTTTGTCGCGCTGTGTTGATTAAAATTGTCAAATTAGAAAATATGACAATTTCGGACTTTAGCCTTAAAGCAATTCTGCAGTGATTTCATTTGGTACTGTAATTAAATCACCATTGCACAACGTTGCACTTTCAAATTTCGCATTGTTGAATTTTTGCTGTCTCATCTCGCCAGCATGAAAGGTGTCTGTTACTTGGCTGCACATTTGATGAACAAGAATGAATTCATGCTCAAGTGTTTTGTTTTTTTCTTCTCATCTTGCATGCTCTTTACAGTGGAAAACAATTTGATGTTAATGTTTGCGTACGTACGTTCAGACGTACTGGTGTTAGGGTCAGGGCAGATATCTCAAGCGTATTTATGTTACTGGTAACAGTAGGCTGGCCTTTTCTTTTTTAATTACATGATTGACAACTTATCATTTGCTTTGTGAATAAAAGTGGTGATTTGACCAAGGGTTAACTTGACATTTATTCCCACTTGTGTGTGCAAAGGCCCTCCTCGCTGCTCATGGCTTTAACCCCTTCACTGCCAGTTGACAGTTGAGTGCGCTTCTGATATCTTTAACCCATTCAGCCCTGACACGCTACAGCAGGAGATGGGTCGACCAAGATAATTCAAGGGTAGTGCCAGATTAGCTTGGCACCGACAGATGCCAAGCTAATCTGGCATTACCCTTGGATTATCATGGTCGATCCATCTCCTGCAACGGGTCCATAGTCGTTAGATGACGCTTTCAAAATTTGGGAAATACGTGCGCCAGGCTTAACGAGTTAATTCTTCGCCAAAGAGCTGCAGCCGTCCCACACGCGTGCAGTCAAGAGTGGTGTCGGCAAGAGGCATAGATCCTCATGAACCCTTGCAGATGGAGGAGACTCATGAGGATCTGTTGTGCAGCTGGACTATGTAGGCCTTTTTCTTCTGCTGCAATAAAGGGTTAACCCCCTTGTGCTTGCAGCCGCTGGCACTACTAGTGCTACTACTACGGGTGGCTGGCTGGCTGGGCATTTCTAGTTGTGAATTTTACACTGAATCTTCCTGCAAAATGTTCCAGTTTGTCCATTAATAATGCACAAGCCATTAATAATGCAGGCAGATAGTGATAACCTGTAGACTGTCTATTTGCACAGAGAAAATATTTGAGAAAATCTCTTATAACCACACAATCATTTCTCTGTGGAGCAAACTATCCTAGTGGGGCATGGTGTGAAGAAACATCAACATCTCGTTCTCATCCATTTTAGTTGAGAGAAGCTTGCGAATTGTTCATATGGCTCTTGGGTACATGCAGAAGAAAGATCTACCTTAGACTTTTTCATTGTATGTATTGAGTTTGAAAAGGAAACGCTTCAAAAAAACGTTGCAGTAAAGAAATAAATTACCTTAGCAATTACTGTTCAATTGAATCACTGCTGTAGTTTCCTTTCTTCAATTTCCAGTTAGAATATAAGGGTTGCGCAGGAAAAGACTGTGTACAAATTGTTCACGTTGAACAAGGAAAAGCAAAAGTTTTACTTTTAAAACCGATTCTCATTTGATATCCACAAAGCACTGATATGATTGGGTGAGATGAATCGACTCGCAGATCAAGGGTACAAAGGCACGACTGTTGAGCTGAAGCAGTTGATACACTACCCACAAATGGTACAAAAAAGTGAAAGTGCATTTTGGAAAAGCCTGCCACAAATACAAGATCACATGCGGCGCCCCCTTCCCCTAACCTTTCAGTCCGGATCCCTACAGCAGCAGATGACTTGACCATAATTCAAGGGTAGTGCCAGATTAGCTTGGCGCCTTAAGGCGCCAAGCTAATCTGGCACTACCCTTGAATTACAATGGTCAATCTATCTCCTACCACTGGTACATATTCGTTAAGCAACCTCCAAAATTTGAGAAATGGGACCTTGGGGCTAAAAGGCTTGACGATAATGGCAGCGACGTATTGCGTGCTGAGCTGCACATAATGACAAGTCGATCAAGGTCAAAGTATGCATTGCCTTTATGCGGAATTCAACTAATTGACAATACAAAACTAAAATATCCGGCATCGTACAGACAAGTGCAGGTTTTTGTTTGCAAACTTTGATAGTTGTGTCCACACACTTTGCTGCCAGCAAATGTAAGAATGTGTACACACACTTCTGCCAGCAAATTTAAGAATGCAGCACTAAAAGTACAGATAACCAAACAGCAATTTTATTTCGTGCTCCCTTCAGAATGGACACCTAAAGTGGTTTTTTTCTTGATAATCTAAAAGGTGCAAAAATAGCTTGGCACCACCCTTGAACTATCATGGTCGATCTCTTAAACTGTCATGCCTGCTTGGTGTTGAACCCAAATAACTAACTCACCCCAACTGTAATGTATACTTTGGAAGACAACTGAATTTCAGAAATGTGTCCCCGGGACTCTATGTGTTATCTTAATGGCTGCATTTTTCATGAGGTGCACCCAACAACTGAAGAATCTACAATCAAAAAAGTTATTGATGACGCAAAAGGAAATTTCAACGTTTTATTGTATTTACAACGACAAATAAGCACCATACAGTCATAGTTTTACATTTGCTTGTTGCATGACCTTTCCACCGGCTTGTACACATTTTTTAGCACCCATCCCTGACGCACTCACATTCTGTAGGCGACCAATTATTTAGCTCACTGGTAGTGTCCAATTCTAGAAACCTAGAGGTACCTGAAACTTGATTTCTCAAAGTTAATGGCTGGTAAGCTACAAACCTGGGTGTACCAAGCGTAGGGGCCCGATGATGGTAGCTTTGACTAAAGGCCCCGCTACACGAGCCCAGTTTTGAGGCCGATTCCCGATCAGTTTTCGAATCGGTAGGTGATCGGGCCGGATTAAAAAACGTGTGCAGTGCCACACTGACATTTCTCGACTTGTCAAGTTTAGCCGACCGGTTTGAACCGAAGATCAAAGTCGTACCTGTTCTGCAAAATGACTGCTAGTTTTGTCAGTGATGATGATGTGCTTGCATTATCAGCAGTTTTGGATCATATTCGGGAAGAGGCGTGCGAAACATCAGTGGCAACAGCGGTGGTATTGATCACAACAGGCGTGTTCGGCCATTTGCAAACCGTGTTGAAACGACATGCTTTGCGAGACGCGCTCTGATTGGTTGAAGCTTACGATCGGGACCAATTCGGATCGGAAATATAGAGCAGGTTCTAGTCATCTGATTCCCAGCCGATTGGGACCGGATCGGATAATTGACGTCATCCGATCGCAAACGGATCGGAATCGGCTTCAAAATCGGGGCACAACCGGCCCGTGTGGCGAGGCCTTAATGCAAATCCGCTGCGCCACCACCTACTAAGCTCAAGACAGAATAATGACACATGAGACCGTATTCTGTCTTGAGCTTAGTAGGCGGTGGCACGCACACGGTGGTGCAGCTGATTTGCATTAGTCAAAGCTACTATCATCGGGCCGCTATGGCACCAAGCTGCTGAAACATGAACTTGAGGGTAGTGTCGAATCAGCTCGTCAACGCAAAGCTAATTAGGCACTAACTGAGTTATCTTTGTTAACCCATTTAGCCCCAGGACGCTGCAGCAGGAGATGGATTGATCATGATAATACAAGCGTAGTGCCAGGCGCCAGGCTCATCTGGCACTACGCTTGAATTGTCACGATCAATCCATCTCCTGCAACTGGTACATAGTTGTTCCGTAACACTTGGGAAAAAATTTGGGAAAAGCACCCTTGGGGCTAAAATGGTTAACTCATTCACTGCTAGTGGATGCAAATCACGTTTTGGTAAACGTAGTCAATTTTAACGTCAAATAGTTATTTGGGTTTAACGCCGAGCAGGCAACGTTAACGTCAAAGATCCCCAACTGTCACAAAACATGGGTGCAAAGTGCAACTGTGGGGGCTTGTGAGGATCTATACCTCTTGCGTTTGGGTGGTGATCAATTTTTCTCGGCAGTCCGGGGGGGGGGGTGTTAAACCATCCACTGAAGTTGGCACTTCAAAAATACAAGTCAACTCATTCAGCCCGACGCACGTATTTCCCCAAATTTTGGAGGCGTCATCTAAAGACTATGCGCCAGTTGCAGGAGATGGATTGACCATGATAATTCAAGGGTAGTGCCAGATTAGCTTGGCACCTTCAGGCGCCAAGCTAATCTGGCACTACCCTTGAATTATCATGGTCGATCTAACTTCTGCTGGTTAGAGTCGGGGCTGAATCAGTTAACAAGAAATGCCAAAATTTACCCCCCCCCCCCCCCCAAAAAAAAAAAAAAAGAAGCCCAAACCAAAACCATGCTAACTACCCCTTGTTTCCCTTCTTTCTCTGTTTCTTCATTTTCGTGGTCATCTTTCCTTTGCTCTTGAACTTGCCAGGGTTCTTGTTGGATCGCATGTCCTTCTTCATCCTCGGGTCCACCACTTTGAATCGCCCGCTGACACCTTGCGGCCGCCGCACGCGCTTGCCAATTCCTCTCTTTGCCACCACGTAGGTCACCTCTTCTTTCTTCTTGCTCAGCAGACCAGCTCTCTTGTAGATCCTGTGTGATACAAGAAAAAAAATGTGAGCATGAATGAGCTAATAAGAGGGTTGTTAATATATGAGAACCACCACCCCCCCCCCCCCCCCCCCAACACAAAAACAAAACAAAAAAACAATCCAGCATATTTTCGAAAGCAATGTACTAGTGGCACGTAGGCTTCTACGTCTTTCAATGACAAGTTTCCCACAAAATTTAAACCCATGCTGCACAGGATTAAGAGTTAATCCTAAATCAGAATTAGGTCAAGGAAAGTAGGTAGCTCTCCTGACGGCGAGGACGCCCAGCACCATGTTGGTACCATTTCGTTTGATAGCCGCTATCACTGCAACACGCATCTGGCAGGCGGCACATATTCTCACGTGTCCCTGCAGGTGTTCATGAGAACCTACGCTTCATGCAGATGGAACAGACCTGTTATTAAAAATGCGTGCCTGAAGCTGGGCATGCAAATGAGGCCACTTCCTGCTTGGCAAGAGGCATAAATTCTCACAAGCCCCTGCACTTGCAGGGGTCGTTCATGAGAATCTAAGTCTCTTGCAGAAGAAACAGGACTGGTCTTATCATTCCAACAGGACTGGTCTCATCATTCCCAAAAGACTGGTCCCATCATTCCAACAGGACTGGTCTCGTCATTCCAACAGGGCTGGTCTTATCATTCCAACAGGGCTGGTCTCATCATTCCAACAGGGCTGGTCTTATCATTCCAACAGGACTGGTCTTATCATTCTCTACTTCCATCTGTAGACGTTTCCTTTAAAGACTCCTGCGACATTTTTTTCATGACATATTTTAAAGATATATTTACATCTTGTCCTAAGACCTTTCTTTTCGTCTGGCTGGTCAGATTTTTACCCATCGCGCTGTAAGATGGCCTTAGCCGCCTGCTCGGCGTTAAACCCAAATAACTAACTAACTCCACTTCCATCAACTTACTGTTTGACTTGCTGCATCTTTTCCTTTTCGGACACCCCCTCCTCCTCCGTCACTTTCTCTGCTTTCTTTCTCGCTCTCTCCAGCCGCTTCACCATCTAAACCAACAAATGAAAAACAGCGCTCATGAAGCGGGTAAATTTGGCTGATAATAATACTGTTAAAAGCAGAAAGCAGAATTTGAAGACATTTTGAAGCTGTTTTGAAAATTGGTAATTTGACAAGCCATTCTCATGGATTCTGAAACAAAAATCTTGCAGCCTGGTTTCCAGCTTAACCCTCTTAGCCCCAAGGTCCCATTCCTCAAATTTTGGAGGTATTGCCCAACGACTATGTACCAGATGTAGGAGATAGATTGATCATGATAATTCAAGGGTAGTGCCCGATGAGCTTGGCGCCTTCAGGCGCCAAGCTCATCGGGCACTACCCTTGAATTATCATGATCAACCCACCTCCTGCTGCGGGGTCCCGGGGACTAAAAGCGTTTAAGGATTATGGCGTAGTGAAACTTGTAACGGCGACACGGCCACAGTCTGTCTAAGCAGGCTACCCAGCTTTTGGTCTTTCTGTTGCGTAGAGCACCCTGTGTAAGGCGCCTCCTGGCTAAGGCGACCTTTTTTTTTTTTTTTTTTTTTTTAAATAGTCCTTCGAGTCTTACACAGATGTGACTGTATACAATGATACAGCAAATGAATTCAGAGCAGACCTAACCCACCTAGCCCCATGGCCACATTTCCTAAATTGTTGAGGTGTCACTTGACGACCATGTACTAGTCGCAGGAGGCAGATCGACCATAATCCAAGGATAGCAGGGGCGGACCGGTTACCTCGAGGGGGGGGGGGGGGTTTCAACTTTTTGTTTGGGACCTTCAACCTGATACAAAAGGCCTCCCCGACGCTAGACCTTGCTTCCAGGGGCCGAAAAATCGAAAAGGGGGGTGGGGGGGTGGGTGGAAACAAGGCGCGTGCGTGTTAAGACTCACCATTTAGCAAAATATCAAACAACAAAAAAAAAAAAAACAAAGGGGGGGGGGGGGGACTTTGTTATAGCATTTTACAGAATTTTGGGTCTGGGGGAACCCCTGTAACCCCCCCCCCTCCAAGATCCGCCCCTGGATAGGGCCAGATTAGCTTGGCGCCATGAGGTGCCAAGTTAATATGCCACTACCCTTGAACTATCATGTTTTGCATGCACGCATGGTGTTGTGCTACGGGAGGTCAGGGCACTGATAAAAAAAAACAACAACCAACAAACCAGAAACCAGCAAGTACGGCGGCAATTTCCAGCACTTGGGACGAATTCGGTATTTTTAATCCCGATACAAAAATATGACAACCACAACATGTTTGACGTCGTAAACAGCCTGCTCAAATACGGCACGTCAAAAACCAAGAACAAGAGGTGGAAAAAAAGGAAAATTATCCAAGTTCCCCCACAAAAATCAATATCTGACTACCGGTATTGTTTTGTCCTACTGGGCACCACTTACCTTCAAAAGGCACATATTCTCATGACAACCCCGCAAGCATGCGAATCTATGCCTTTTGTATTGCCATTTACGTCTGCGCTACGAAGTCGGATGCTGCTGCAGAGAGCCTTTCGCAGACACGCGCGCTCCTTTCTGGGTTGAATGGCACGCACGAGGCGCAGATCTTCATGGAGCCCCCGCAAATGGCGGGGACTCATGAAGATCCGTGCCTTTTGCAGGGCCTATTTACATCTATTTTTTTCACTGGAGGCGGTGGTGAGGTGTTCGACATAAAATGAGCACTGCGGTCTGTTCAGTTTTGCCACGAAATCAGAGGTTTCAATTACAGGGACGGCGTATCATGTACAAAGGAATTTTAACCCTTTGGCTGTCCATAGCGGTTTTTGTCGCGATGATTCCGACAGGAATCATCGCGACAAAAACCGCTATGGACAGCCAAAGGGTTAACTGGCAGTGCCCTACCATTTTCTTGGTTGAAAGGGTGGGGGGGGGGGGGTGTATGGATGGTTGGTTGGAGGGAGGGATTGATTGATTGTACATTGCTTAACGTCCCGACAGTAACAAAGCTTTCTCAGGACGTGCCTGCACTGCGTGTGAAAAAAAAAAAAAAAAAAAAAAAAAAAAAAAAAACCAACAGAAGATTGAATGTATGTCGCCAGCCCGTCCAATACGTTAAATAAACCTACGACATGGGGCCTAAATAAAGCTAAGACCATTTAGCAACACACATCCAATATCAAGAGATACAGGCAGCGCAGACAGTAGGGAGAGTTTAAAAAAGGAAAATACAGGTGAATGGACCAAGGGTAGGCAGAAACACATGCCCCAGAAGAAAACCCACCCTGTGGGGCTGACCAGGGTGACCCTGGGAAGTAAAAAGTAGTTACCCCACCCAAGTCCCCCAGGGCAGACCCGGGTGGGGGTTGCAGGGAGGGAGGGACCGTGGTCAATTGGTGGATGGATGGATGGACGGACATGTGGATAGATGGGTGAACAGATGGATGGACGGACGGTTAGACGCATCGAAGGGAGGACAGACAGACAGGATGAAAGGGAACAGATGGATGACTTGACTGGCAAACGGCATACAGCTAGATCCTTGATGGCTAGATGGAAAGAAACCCGATTTATGGATAAATAAACACACAAGCTAAACTAAGTAACAGTTGGAGGGGGCAAGTGCAGTTGATACGAATGGGCAGACTGATGGGAAAAGTATGGCCGGGATGCACGGGTCAATGAATGGTTGAACAGACACATAATATGGCTCGGTATACTTCACCACACACAGAAACTCTTAACATCGTGTCTGGGGAGGCTTTACCAACAGCCACATGACCAGTTTATCGTACAGCTCTACACCGTGTGCTGGTCTGTGATTTTGAACCTCACGGCTCCAAGCCGTAAGGTGCAAAATCACAGACCAGCAGACGTGGCAAAACGATAACCGGATTACGACCCACATACGCGATCTTTGACTAAATCACCATTTCTCGTTGCTCTGTGTAGCAAGTACACTTCAGGTAGGTCACGGCCGATCTTTCCGTGCAAGAGATGCAAATTTTCAAACATCTCTTGTCGCAAGAGGTCTAGATTCTCATGAGCCCCTACATCCGCAGGGGCTCATGGGAATCTATGCCTCTTGCAGCTTGGGAAGTCACTGAACGGAGCGAAAGTCGCACAGTATCCTGGGCCTAGTGCCAGACGACATAACTATGCTACAGCACCATTATCATAATCCTAACTCAGCATCGGACCTCGTTGTGAATGGGCTGTGCTCAGCATAAAGTTAACTCATTCAGCCCGACGCACGTATTTCCCAAATTTTGGAGGCGTCATCTAACGACTATGAACCTGTTGCAGGAGATGGATCGACCATGATAATTCAAGGGTAGTGCCCGATTAGCTTGGCGCCGTCAGGCGCCAAGCTAATCGGGCACTACCCTTGAATTATCATGGTCGATCCATCTCCTGCTGTAGTGCGTCAGGGCTGAATGGGTTAACCCATACTGTATCTGCACTATTTGCTTGGTAGACTTGTAACAAATAACAGAGGAGTCAGTTTCGCTTTTCACTGCACTATTTGCTTGGTAGACTTGTAACAAATAACAGAGGAGTCAGTTTCGCTTTTCACTGCACTATTTGCTTGGTAGACCTGTAACAAATAACAGAGGAGTCAGTTTCGCTTTTCACTGCACTATTTGCTTGGTAGACTTGTAACAAATAACAGAGGAGTCAGTTTCGCTTTTCACTGCACTATTTGCTTGGTAGACTTGTAACAAATAGCAGAGGAGTCAGTTTCGCTTTTCACTGCACTATTTGCTTGGTAGACTTGTAACAAATAACAGAGGAGTCAGTTTCGCTTTTCACTGCACTATTTGCTTGGTAGACTTGTAACAAATAACAGAGGAGTCAGTTTCGCTTTTCACTGCACTATTTGCTTGGTAGACTTGTAACAAATAACAGAGGAGTCAGTTTCGCTTTTCACTGCACTATTTGCTTGGTAGACTTGTAACAAATAACAGAGGAGTCAGTTTCGCTTTTCACTGCACTATTTGCTTGGTAGACTTGTAACAAATAGCAGAGGAGTCAGTTTCGCTTTTCCGATGATCACACGGTACAGCATCATTAGCATAATCTATTCTCGGCATATTAAACCTCTATTATTAATCTGTATGCGGGGCGGCCTATACTCCGCATACAATTTCCCGCACTATTCCTTGATAGTAATATGTATAATAACAGGGGCGTATCAGTTACCTGGGGGGGGGGGGGGGAGGGGCGGGCAACTCAGTTTTTGTTTGGGACCGGCTTCAACCTGATACAAAACTGAGACTCCCCGGCGTTAGACCGTTAGAAAAAGAACTGAATCTGTTTCCATGACACGTCAAGTGTTAGAGCACGACCGCATTCTCTCTTTCTCTCCCCTCCCCCCCCCCCCTTTCATTTTAGACTGTTTACGCTTGCAGATTATAAGCATAACCAAAGACCTTTATTTATATACGGTCTTTGTTATAACCAAATCAGTCGTGGTTTGAGGGACGTGTTTATATATACGTGCCAACTGTTGATCGTTGTCCCGTTGGAATTGTTCTTCACCGTGTAAACCAGACCGCCTTCGCTGTTTATGTTGAAAAAGGTATCCAAGATGGCGTCACTTGCGTGCTGGTATGTGATTTTGGACCTTACGGCTTCAGCCGTAAGTGTCCGAAGTCACATACCAGCAAACAGGTAGGCTTGGCTCCGTCGGTGATGTTTACGTAGTAAAGTCAGTATCAGGGAGGCCATCTTTCAGACTACCACTGACAAAGGCGGTGTACGTATCATCTCAGTTCTAACACCGCTTCTGTCTCGAACAACATGTTGATACCATCGTCAACCCCCCCCCCCCCCCCCCCCCCCCCGCAACAATCTAAGCTGGCTCTCTCTGTTGATAATAAAACATCCATAGATTGGAAGCCTCAAACTGGCCGAAATCCGGGGCAAAGATCTATCACACTGCACACGTTGCTGAGGAAAAAGAAAAAAGAAAAATGAAACAACAAACAAAAAACACGGCAAAAATCGGCCAGAGAATCCACGCCTCCCGGCTCTCATTTAGTCTATGCCTCCAGCTAAACAAACATCGGCACTATTTACATCTGTTCCCCAGACGGAAGGGTGTGGGTGTTGGAGCTAAGACTGCATGACACACTCATCACCAGAATACCTCTCTCCGCCCTCGGTCCCTGATGCGATTAGACATGAGAGTATGTGAAGTAACTTCCAGCCTTTATCTCAGGCCCACATCCGTCTGTTAAAGGAACTCGGCAACAATTCATGGAACTGTCACAGTCAGGAACCGTTCATCCCGTAAGGGTCCGTTTATACAGAACGCGAACGCGTCCAACGCGAACACGAACGCGAACGCGACTTTTGAGCAGTTTTGCCATTCAAATAGAGCACGAACCCGAACGCGGAAAACCGTCAACGGCTTTCGAGGCGGCTCGTCTTTTTCTTGCTGTGAGAGATAAAATTTGGTCATTTGGAATCATGGCGCAGGTAGAGTCAGACACAGTTCCATAACATTGTTGACACAGGTAAAATAAAAATTAATTTCAATCACATACCTGTCAGTCCGACTCTCTGTCCAATTGCTTTCCATATGTCTCTTTTTTTCGTGACGTCTTTGTAATCTTTGCCTGCTTTGTCATACAGTACACGATTCTTCTCAGTTTCAAGAATCATGGCTTCTGTCTTGTCCATTGTCAGGTCAGGCGTACAAGTTTCTATTTGTGGAAATGATGCAAGGGAAGTACCTGCTGATTGGTTGATAGCAAAAAAGCCGCGCGACCTTCTGAGAAAATTCGCTCTGGGGGCAATCAAGGCGGTCGTTCGCGCGAACAATAAATTGTTCGCGTTGGCACTCTATTTGAACGGTTCCTCTACAAATGACTAAAATATTCCAGGACGAAAAACCGCGTTCGCTTTCGCGTTCGCGCTCTGTATAAACGGACCTTAACAGCTACTGACGGAAAAAAACGCGTAGTGACTAAGTTTAACTCCTTGTACCCCAAGACCGAAATCCCCAAATTTTGCCGTTGTCCTCTGAAGACTGCCGGCGTTGCAGTGTGCAGGCCACAGATCGACCATGATAGTTCAAGAGTGATGCCAGAATAGCTTGGCGCCCATAGGCGCCAAGCTATTCTGGCATCACCTTTGAACTATCATGGTCGATCCTTATCTTGCTGTCGTTAGTAGCAGCCAAGGGGTTAAAGGTACCCTGGTCAGCCCCACAGGGTGGGGTTTTCCCCTCTATTCTGGGGCATGTGTTTCTGTCTACCCTTGGTCCATTCACCTGTGTTTTCCTTTTTTAAACTCTCCCTACTGTCTGCGCTGTCTGTAGCTCTTGATATTGGATGTGTGTTGCTAAATAGTCGTAGGTTTATTTAGCGTATTAGACCGGATGGCGACATAATTCAATATTTTGTTTAGGTTTTTTTTTTCACAAGCAGTGCAGGCACGTCCTGAGAAAGTCTTGTTGCTGTCGGGACGTTAAGCCGCAATATACAACCAACCAACCAACCCTTATGTTGACGTCAATACAATAATCGCTCTGAAAGTGTCTAACAGGCGGCATAGTTCCTCACGTAACTCCCTACCCTCTTGGTCTGTGATAAGCCTCTTGGTCTGTGATAAGTCTTGGTCTGTGATAAGTGACTTCATCTCGTCCACCACCCCCCCCCCCCCCCCACTTTCAAAACAAGCTGTGAATACAAATAAATAAATATGACACTCTGAGTAGCTCAACGACACTAAGAGTGGCCCAGCATTCCGACCTTCTGGGGGTTGTCCTTATATGCTAGGCATCGTATATCTTCTAAAGTTGATCATGTTTCACGCCCGACCTTTTTCAAAGCTTCAGTTCGCAAAAAGCTTTTACTGGGCTTCAGTATATAATACATACCCACTTAGACAGTGACCACCCTACTGTCCCACCAAATGCTTTCTTTCATCCGTTCAAAGCGAAAAGAGGCCACAGGAATCTTGTGAAGGATACATGAAAAGATTGCTTCTGATAGGCCATGGTAGCTGACGTCATAACTATTCTATACGACCTTAGGTCATCTGCATAATTATAACCAATCAGAGACAAGATGGTGGATAAACCAGCGAAGAAAAAAAGAGAGTATCATCGACTCGCGCCGACAATGACAGACTCAGAATTGAAGAGAAGAAAGAGGAAGAGAGACAAGATACCCCTAAGTAGACATGTGGCAACGCATAAAAGCAAGAGCTTGGCTTGACCGCGCACCTAGAATTTGTCTCTTTCCTGCTGAATCAGTAAGTAATCTACGGTCTTTGTTGATCTTCCTATAGTTCCGCGAGCGCTAGTGATTTTCAGAATTCAGAGAGGTAGTGTTTCTGCTGCGATGGTGCATTTGTCGTTTCCGATGATGCTTTCAGTTACGTAGACTTTGATGTGTGAGATGTGAAATTGACTGCAGTGCAGAAAGTGGGTATAAATACCAATGTTCTGTTTCAATGATGGAACACGTTGCATGTTTCCGAGGGGTAAAGGATTAAAGGTCAAACTAGGCACCGTGGATGCAGGCTCGCTTTGCGAGTCAAACAAGCCACGCCTCTGCAGGCTCGCTTTGCGAGTCAAACAAGCCACGCCTCGGTGCTTGATGCAGCATCATTACTAGTAAATACTAGCAGGTCAAGTGGAACCAGCATTGTGATTTTGACAGCATAGCGAGTATGGAAGGTTTATTCTACTTTCTCGTGAAAAATTACATCAATCATTGTACATTGCTTAACGTCCCGACAGCAACAAGACTTTCTCAGGACGTGAAAAATTACATCAAGGTTGGTTGGTTGTACATTGCTTAATGTCCCGACAGCAACAAGACTTTCTCAGGACGATGCCGGAGAACATCAGTAATAATAATAATTAAATAATAATAATAATAATTATGGTATTTATAATGAGCTTATCTTATAATAATTATAACTCTAAGCGCGCACTCACAACTCGCGCACGCATTGCGCACGGCTTTAGACAACGACTCATATACCACAAATAGTGAAACACATTACGACAGTCTGCTTAGGGTGGGGAGTGTGGTGGTATAGTGCTAGAACTGTTGAAACATGTGAGTTTTGAGGACGGACTGGAAGGAGGAGAGAGAGTGTTTCTGACTGAGAGAGAGTGGGAGAGTGTTCCAGGTGGATGGACCGTATACTGAGAAGGAGTGGGGGCCGAAAGTGCCGAGTTTGGTGTGGGGGATGTGGATGTGGAGGCGGAGAGGGTCGGAGGCGGAGCGGAGGGAGCGGGGAGGAGTGTAGGGGTGAAGTAAGTTTGAGAGATAGGCGGGAGCACAGTTGTTCAGGGATTTGTAGCAGAGAGTGTCAGTTCACGTGTACACTGACACGTGTGTACACCACACTGATGACCGTGTGACCTGCAGTATTGCGATACACTGAAAGTCAGCCGGGTTCTGCCTTGTGACGTAGGCTCATAAATATGCATATTAATTCAAAACAACGCCAATGCAGACGATAAATCCACAGTACAAAAGTGATACACCCTCCAAACGATGAATTTCGACAGTTGGCATTGTACTTGCATCATAAAGCTCTAAAATAGTACACAAAGGACCCATACACTTACTGTCAGCAGTATCTGTTGCAGAAAAATTTTCTGACTGTGTTGAGATGCTTGATCCTGGGGAATATAACTTTAACGTAACAAAATAAATAAAAGACCCACAACACAATGAGAGACTGAAGAGTCTCTTTAAGTTTCCGGCGCCCTTTGGCCAAGCCACTCTGCGGTCAAAATACCACTACACGCCTGAGGGTCCAGAAATAGGCAAACACCATACTTCTCCTCTCATCTCTCGCCCCCCTCTTTCACGCCCACTGTCAACAGCCTCACAGAACGCATCCTGCAATCGTATTTCAAACTGCGTGTGGAGTTTGGACATCGGGGGCCCCTGGGGATCTAGGCTACGCTGATGGCGGGGCTCATGCCATTTCTATGCATACTTTCTGCCTAGCTTTTCGCCCTGTTGCCGAGAAGGGAACCCCGGTATGCAGCCTGCTCCTTCTCAGGGGAGACAAAGTGGTGTTGGCAAGAGACACAGATCCTCATGAGCCCCTGCAACTGCGGGGGCTCATGAGGATCTATGTCTCTTGCGGTTGGATCGTGTTCACGGCGTGTTCAGGTGTCGTACGTGCTTGTGGTTCATGAGGAGCTCGCAACCCTGGGTATGGCGGCGCGCACACTGGTTGTCTCCCGGCCTCGATTCGCTACCGCTGTCAGCCGCGGGCACCGAATCGAGAGAGACAACCGGTGTGCGCTCATAAGAGTACTGATGTTTGTGACAGTGGTGTCGTACGCCCTTAACCAAGTCGTTGAGCCCGGCTACCGATACCAACAGCAACAGATGTAGCAAAGGCTCGCTGCGGTTTCAAGTGCCGGCTTGTCGGCCGCGTGAGTCGGGGGCCGGGGCTCACCGAGCCACCTATTCTCACTGCACACTGGTTGTCTCGCTCGACTGAGCCAACCAGAGTATACCCACACTCTGAGAATGCTGTGTGCCTTTTGCAGATAGTGGCAGAGAGGCTCATGAGAATTTAAGCTCCTTCTTGTCGGAAGCAGGCTCTTGAGCGTCTACTGTTTCAGTCTTGCGGACAAAGGCGACGTCCCAATGCGCAAAAGGCCACCAGGCCGCGGTCGGCCGCCGTTGGCCCGTTGGCCTTTTGCGCACTGGGGTTATAGAGGTTAATGCGTCTTACGGACAGCTGCTCTACACAATTATTATTGTCATCACATCCGCCTCCGCCCGTCTAAACCCTGATACTTACTCCGTCTGTGGATACCATGCCACTTCGATTGGGCGGCCAAAACTTGTGACAAGCAAGAGGCAGAGATTCTCATGAGCCCCTGCGGATGCAGGGGCTCATGAGAATCTATGCCTCTTGCAGACGAGAAAGTGTGCAAGGGCTCATTTAGAATCTACCCTGCTTTGCGCCATGCAGAGGCTCATGAGGATCTATGCTTGTTGCACGCGGCGCGGCACGGTCCGGCTGCGGACGTTGACCTTAAGGGAGGCGACCCGATTGGAAATGCCACGACCAAAAAGGTAACCTAGCTCCACAGACCCCCAGGCACACAAACTTGCCAGTCACTAGTGACTACCCTGGAGCTACCACAGGCGACCCAACATCTACTATAGGCCTACGTGGTGACAACACCAATCAGGAATCAGATAATAGCCTGGGCTATCATGACAAACCGCGCCCCCCCCCCCCCCACCCCCATCCCCAACCGTATCGACGGACGAAACAGCAAACCGGTTTAGAAGACGACTTGATTGAAAAAAGTCACAGCCGAAAAATAACCTAGCTCCACTGACCGCCTGTCAGTCACCACTACCTTGGAGCTATCACCTAAGGGCCCACTACCGCCGTAACTGTTCAAAGATACACTTCTGTAACAGACAGTTACGAAACGCTACACACAGGTCTAGCTATGGTTCATTCAGACACAGGAGAATCTAGTTCAGCACGCGTCGTCATTATGTTTTGTTTTAACCTGACAATGACTCCACTCCGTTCTAGAAATACAAGGCTTTCAGTGCGAGAAACAGCTAAAAATAGATTGACACGCTGACGGCAGCGCAGAATCAGGCAGCGTGATTACGCGTGTGCTTTTGCTGCGTGTCCAAACTGCTGTTAACCCTTTTCATCCTGATACACTCACCCTTGAAATTAATTTGACTACAGGGCTCGGGAAGTTCCCCGCGTTGCCTAGCAGACGGTCGGCGCGTCAGCCGCCACCTTATGAGGATACCATAGTCATGAGATAGTAGCGAAATAGTCAGTGTTGCAACACGTTTTTCTGCATTTTTTTTTTTTTCCTCTTTGGAAACAAACAAAAACAGATTCTGGTGAGCGGTTTCCTACAGTGATGGCAAGACTTGCTGTTATTGCTTATAGCACGTCAGGACTTTCCTGACCATATGGGCCACAGTGTTTCGTGGTAATTGAGCGCCTAACCCCGGCTATGGCGGAAGTGCTCGCACTTGAGACCGTAATGCCGGCTGCTCCGCTGTCGGCCACGGACCACAGTGGTGTTTCCGTACTGTCCAGTCTCTTAGCCTTAGTCAATCCCAGTCATCTCCTAATTGTTCAATTCCCTAAAAAGCACTACCGCCCACCAGCTGCACATTTGCCATGCATAAAATACCAAAAAAAACAGCACATGACCCGTCTCATTTCTTGGCTATGAAACTGGTTCCTTACCAACCCCACACCCAAGCACAGCTGAAATCAGCGTGCCCCTCAAATCACTACGCCAAAGGCAACTCAACATAGGCCCACAAATGTCCACTGGATAAGCTCAGGATGGTATGAATCAAAGCACCAAACATGTCTCCTCTCAGCTAACCACAAATTTCCAGCAAATTCCCACATTCAGCCCAACTGCAAATTTTCAAACAAGGCAAAAATTATTTTTAAAAACACGGGACCTCTTACTGCCTGAACTTCCCAATTTAAATGTATACCGTGACCTGTCAGAGACACTTGTCCCACCTGAACACCATTCAATCTGCCATCAGTGCAACCCTTAGACAATAGCTAAGTCAAATCCAAAGTGACACCCTTGAACGTTGCTGCATCTTTATGTTATGGCCCATTATGTGAAGTGCCTTGATGTGGCGTTCACAACGCTGCTGATGTGTTGGATCATGCATATCTGATGCCATGAAAAACAGCCTAGATATGGTCAGAATGCCTCCAAAATTGGCATGTACATCAAGTAATATATCTGATCTTCAGAAATGTTGCATTTGAGACACAGGCACATGAAAGTGTTTTTTTTCATATTTTTCCATTGCCTACCCCCCTACGTTTTCTGTTTTTTCCAAGTTTACACACGCATGCAATACAGTCAAACTGACTTCTGGTGGGCTGGACAACTTAAAACAGTTACCATGACACTGACACTGATGAAAAATGAGCTTTCAGACCCAAGGCCATTTCCTTGTGTATCTTAGGGCAGCCCAAAAGACAACACCCAGGCATCATCATTGACCCTGTTGTCTGGTGACAACAAGCTGGAAGAGGCCTGTAACCAGCTGCCATGCCCTATGTGCTGCTGGCAATCTTTCCCTAGGCAAAAGGGGTCATGAAACAGCTCTGCAATTTAAACATTAAGTCTATTGAGCTATCCCACAGGAAAAAGACTACACAAAAACAACCAAAACTATGCTACGCGGGACACGCCGCATACACTAATTAGTGTCTGGAGTGCTGATTTAGGAGGTAGCATAGAAAAATGGTTATGTACAGTTCATTTTTATATAAAACACACTTGTCAGAGTCTCAAAACACCTCAGCTCATCTTGCAGATGTAGTAGGCATGTGTGTGCCAAACTTGTCAACACTCCTGTAAAACCCTGTACTGGTGCCTGCAACTGCTGGTCCCATAACAATGCACTCAAATGAGCTTTACTCAGTGTACAAGTGCTTGTGTTTGGCTTAGAATAGACACCAGAGACATCCCTCATGACAATTACAGCAGAATGACACCTCAGATGCAACCAGTGTAGCAGTACCATGCAAAATAACACTTCTGCAGGTCACATTATTTTGGCCGCTTATTTCACTCTGAGGTCAGCTGTCTGATGAAATGCACATGCTAACACTGTTTCATTGTAGTTTTTATCTTAACCTTTGACCTTAAGTCCCCAACCCCCCCCCTCCCCTCCCCCTCTCCCCCCCCCCCCCCCCCCCCCCCCCGGCCTCCAACCCAAACCCCTGCCCACCCCACCCTACAACCCACCCCACACAACTTCAAAAACTGAAAGAGTGAATTTTTTTTAACGCATTTATCAAGCTGAACACCCCAAACCCCACCCCTTTCAAGGTCAAGGTCAAAGGTCACAGCTCATGGTCGAAGGAAAGACTCATGACTACCTGTAAGACAAAAAATAAATGAGCAAACACACTAAACCTAGCTCACAGTGCAGGTAAACAGGGTGTTGCCACGCAAAACATGCCAAAACGCCTATAAACTGCATGCACAGCGATTTTTTGGCAAAATTTCAAATTTTTCATGATTTTCTTACTTTTCCAACTGCAACCATCCAAACTCATTGATCTGGTTACACTAAACCAGTTTCCGGTCTATGTCACATATGGCATGTGGTGCACCTGACAGGCCACGGACCACAGTGGTGTTTCCGTACTGTCCAGTCTCTTAGCCTTAGTCAATCCCAGTCATCTCCTAATTGTTCAATTCCCTAAAAAGCACTACCGCCCACCAGCTGCACATTTGCCATGCATAAAATACCAAAAAAAACAGCACATGACCCGTCTCATTTCTTGGCTATGAAACTGGTTCCTTACCAACCCCACACCCAAGCACAGCTGAAATCAGCGTGCCCCTCAAATCACTACGCCAAAGGCAACTCAACATAGGCCCACAAATGTCCACTGGATAAGCTCAGGATGGTATGAATCAAAGCACCAAACATGTCTCCTCTCAGCTAACCACAAATTTCCAGCAAATTCCCACATTCAGCCCAACTGCAAATTTTCAAACAAGGCAAAAATTATTTTTAAAAGTGAACACGGGACCTCTTACTGCCTGAACTTCCCAATTTAAATGTATACCGTGACCTGTCCTTTTACTGACCTAGTGTACACGCAAACCGAGTGCAGGAGTTGTACAGTGCTATTCTTAGCTTTACGCGCTCGTAGCTCAGTTTTGACTCGGACTTTTTCCATTTAAGTTTCTCTTCATCGACGATGCCGCCATTGTTGTATACATATGGCAACGCCATAGCAGCCAAAACTCTCCTTCCCAACTTGAATTAAGTCAACAAAGAACACATAATACATTTCCCAAATATATATATTATATCAGTTCAAGACTAAACTTCCTCTATCCAAAAATGGAGTAATCCCCATTATTTATATCGTGATCTACCTGAGTGAGCTCTGTAGCATTTTTGTTTAGAGATTACCTTTGGGCATTACAAAAACAGCGATTTCCCTATGAGCGCTTAGTCCCGTATCCTCACAAGATGGCCGCCACGACTGGCGTGATAACGTCAGCTTCCCGAGCCCTATTACAGTTCAAGGGTGGTGCCAGAATAGCTTGGCGCCTCAGGCGCCAAGCTATTCTGGCACCACCCTTGAACTCAAATGGTTGATCTATGTCCTAATCTGTAACGATGTAGCCTTCATAGGGCAATAAGCAAATGTTACAAACTCCAGCCTCAGGGCGGCGTAATGGGTCAAAGTTCATGCCGGAGATGTGTCGACTGAAGACGTAACAAACACAGATCAGTGGCGGGCGCGGCTGAAATGTGTCCTCAGATTTATGGCACTTTAAATTTCACGGCGACAGAACCAATCAGGAATCACCGAGACAACACGGCGGCATGGCACACCACCTTCTCCGCCCCCTGCCGCATCACTAGACGGCGCTTGACGAAGACTAAGGGCCGGAGGGGAAAAAAAAAAAAAAAAAAAAAAGGCGTTAGAAAAGCATTCCACGTAAGGGCCGAAATCACAGACCAGCCCACACACATGGTTTGGGTGTGCACGCAGGAGCTGCGACTGGTATGCGCGCGCGGGCCAAATACCACGTGGTGAGTCGGCCGTGCAGGTAATTCATTTGCCTTACTCCGGAGTCATTCGGTTACATGCTTCATTTCTGTACAGAGCCACCTGGGGAAAAGGTAAAACTATCAAGCATAGCATGGCGCATCACACTGGGTGCCTCCCTCGATTGCCGCTGCGCTGATCATCAGTGCAGCAATCGCGGAAGACACCCATTGTGCGTGACGCCAACAAGAAAAGAGGAAAAATCCATCAGAATAGCTGAAAGACTGGAAAAATGAATGAACGAATCATGTATTAACCCCCCCCCCCCCCCACACACGCTTACTGCGCTGACTGAACAGTGTACATAAAGGTTATAAGAAAAGGGGAATAATCCATCAGAATAGCTGACTGAGAGTTAAAAGTTGGAAAACTGAATGGATCATATATGTGTGAAAGCCCCCCACCCCCCCCCACCCCCCCACCCCCGCCTCTGCCAACACAAAAAGTTTGGAAAAGAGAAACGAGAAAGCAATAAATCAACGACCGCGCGCTTGTAAACAAAGAGGTAAAGCAACACTTGTTCATTTCCGTTCTCATTGATCTCGTCTGGTCACGTCAGCCAGCCGCTGCGCTTTGATATCAACATTACACCCGTGACCCAATCAATGCCAAGAAAAAGTCAACACGATCCGACTGCATGAGGCATAGATTCTCATGATCCCCCGCGACTGCGGGGGCTCATGAGAATCTATGGCCTCTTGCCGAGACCAATTTGTATCCATGTTTCTTGGAGGTCGTGGCTTTTGGTCCCTGAATGAACAAACTTCAGAAACAAAAATGTACGTGTAGAGTGGCGGGGTAGGGGTTCACTTGCGAGAGAAAATTCCTGAGCTGTGATGTTTCCTCTCCCCCCCCCCTTCCCCCCCCCCCCCCCCCGACTCTCCCACCCATCAGAACCCCCCCCCCCCCCCAAACTGTTCCGAGGATCAATGGCGTCTGATAGAGTCAAGTCCCTCAAGTTGCGGGATTGCCAAAAATCCATTACACCAGGCGCTGGGGGACACGTAATGTTGATACAAACACTGGTTGGCTGCCCCGCTTCAGTGGTAGCGAATGGGGGAGGTGACGACCAGCGTGGAAGAACCAAGTCACAGGCTGAAAAGCCCCGCTACTACATCTACGGTGCAGATATCCGTGAGTTGCCACAGTCTCAGTACTGGGTGTGCGTCAGCATGTTGGTGCTTGTGCTTGCTTGCCGATCCGCAACTATCTTCATCATAGATGATCCATCTACAACAGTGTGTACGTGAATTATGCATCCTTGCCGGCTTATTTACCTTTTATGTGTACGTGCGTGTGTGTGTGTGTGTGTATACATGTGCGTGTGTGTGTGTATACATGTGCGCGTGTGTATGTTTATGTGTCAGCGTGTGTGTGTGGTGTGCGTACTTGATGCGCGCGTGTATCATAGTGTAGTGTGCTTGTATGTGTGTCTATGTATGAGTGTGTGGTTCGTGCTAGCATACATGTGTGTGTGTGTGTGTGTGTGTGTGTGTGTGGTGTGCGTGTATGTGAAATGTGTGTGTGTGTGATGTGCTTGTATGTAAGTGTATGTGTGGTTCGTGTTAGCATACAAGAGAAACTGTACGGACCTGTGGAGGCGCTACAGAAGACCACAGATTTCATTTTGAGAGCCAAACTCCAAGTGTGACGGCGTTCGAGAAGAAGAAGAAGCATACTTGTGTGTGTGTATGTGTGTGTGTGTGTGTGTGTGTGTGAGAGAGAGAGAGAGAGAGAGAGAGAGAGAGAGAGAGAGAGAGAGCGTGTTCCTGTAACGTATTCGGCATGTATGTATGTGTGTGTGTGTGTGTGTGTGTGTGCACGCGCGCGCGCGCGTGTGTGTGTGTGTGTGAGAGAGAGAGAGAGCGTGTTCCTGTAACGTATTCGGCATGTATGTACTACACATTTGTAATGTGCTGTCATATGAAATTGGAAAGGGAGTGGGGGTTGGGGGTGGGGGGTGGGTAGGTGAGAGGGTAATGGTTGTGTCACAGCGTGTTGATGTCGGTCGTGACAGAGAAAGAGAGGTGGGGAATGGGGGCGAGAGCGGTTTGGGAGGGGAGGGGTAGGGAGGGGGGGTGGGGGGTGGGGTCTGCTTGTTTTTGCGGGTTTCTCCTCAGGCCAGCCAAAAAATCAATGTCCTATCGAAATGCTAAGATGCGACTAGAATGCGGATGCATTGTACCAGTGCCAAAACATCAAATTCACCTCAGTCAGGCTAACACTAGAGACTGGCATAGATCAGCCATGACAGTGCAAGGGTAGTTCCATTACCGTCAGTTCAAGGGTAGTGCCAGATCAGCTTCCAGGCGCAAAGCTAATAATTATGACACGACCCTTAAACTATCAAGACTGCTTCATCCTCGCTAACACGGCACTAACCCTGCATTATCATGGCCGACCCGCCCCATCCGGGAACTATCTTTGAACCATCATAGATGATCCATCTCCCACAACTGAAAATCTAACCTGCTGTGCAGCTCAGTAGTGAGATAAAACGCAGCATGCAATAAAAGGCCCATTATTCCGTCTGCTCGCGCATCAAAACATGCAGCGTATGGTAATAATGATCCCATCAAACCCCCATGGGCAAAGTGCAATTTTTTGACAGAACAGTCATGCATCTCGTGTTGTGCCGTGTTGTAGCGGTGTGCGTGCGTGTGCGCGTGTTCAGTTTTCTGCGTGCGTGTGTGAGTGTATGTGTTCAGTTGTGTATGCGTTTTCACTGACTTGCGTGTGTGTGTACTCATGCTGTGTGTGTGTATTCATGCTGTGAGTGTGTGTGAGTGTGTGAGTGTATTCAGTTCATGCTGTGTGTGTGTGTGTGTGTTTTGAGTTGCCTGTGTGTGTGTGTGTGTGAATTTATTGTACGCGTGTGTGCTGATGTGAGAAAAGAAGTACCCAACGGAGAAAGAAACACGCTTAGAAAAGACGGGTACAACACAATTTATTAATATTTCGGGTAAATACCCTTTGTCAAAATAGACAAACAAACAAACATAGAGATTAGCCGCTACTTATCTTCAATGGCAGAAGGAATGTGGCAACTGAAGGAGGTGACGTAAAATTTTATTTTACGTCACCTCCTTCAGTTGCCACATTCCTTCTGCCATTGAAGATAAGTAGCGGCTAATCTCTATGTTTGTTTGTTTGTCTATTTTGACAAAGGGTATTTACCCGAAATATTAATAAATTGTGTTGTACCCGTCTTTTCTAAGCGTGTTTCTTTCTCCGTTGGGTACTTCTTTGCATATTACACGCTTGGCAGTCACCTTTTTGGTCTGGACTGATGTGAGAAAGTCCCACGGCTCTTACACTGTGTGTAATCTACTCCAAGTCTAACCCTTTCAGCCCCAAGGTCCCATTTCTCACATTTTGGAGGCGCTGCCCAACGACCGGTTACCTGTTGCAGGAGATGGCTTGACCATGACAATTCAAGAGTAGTGCCAGATTAGCTTGGCGCCTTCAGGCGCCAAGCTAATCTGGCACTACCCTTGAATTGTCATGGTCGATCCATCTCCTGCTGTAGGGATCCGGGGCTAAAAGGGTTAAGAGCTGTACGCCTCTCTCTCTCATCTCTTGTCCTGGCGATTTCCTGTAGCCAGACTTTACATGGGGCAAGCTGCGGTAGATAGATTGACCTCGGGTGCACACGAGTATCATTTGAATGTCTTCATTAACTCATTCAGTCCGACGGCCGTAAATCCCAAATTTTGGAGGCGTCATCTAACGACTATGCACCAGTTGCAGGAGGCGGATCGACCATGACAATTCAAGGGCAGCGCCGGATTAGCTTGGCGCCGACAGGCTAATCCGGCACTGCCCTTGAACTATCACGGTCGATGCATCTCCTGCTGTAGCGCGTCAGGGCTGGATGGGTTCACGTAACAACACTGTGTCCAGCCACCGCTTGATAGCTGCAGGGTAGTGCCTGTCCCAGCGCCTCTCCAAGCGCTGAGGCAATCAATCACGCGGCACTACCCATGTCTCGCACGAAAGCTGACGCAACTCCGTGCCGCCAACGCGCGAGACAGATCAAGCCGCCACTGTCCGATTGATTCATTAATCAATACAGCGCATGAAACCTTCACCTTCTTACCCCCCCTCCCCCCCCCCCCCCCCCCCCCCGCCCAAGCCAAACTGCCCATGCCCGTTGTAGACATAACCCGAAGGATTACTACGAGCGAGGATGTAGATGGGGGCAAAACGGATTGCAACCAAGTGGCATAGAGCCGCATGCTCACGAGGCTCTGTGTCCCTTGCAGATAAAAAAAAAAAAAATCGCGATCAGACACGAACCTCCTACAAGAGAGGATGCGCAATGGAGAGAAATTGTAACCGGCATGCGAATGCAGGGGCTCATGGAACTCTATGCCTCTGGTAGATGAAAACCACCTTCATAACAGACAAAAGCCTCCTACATGTGGGGATGCACGGAGCTAAATTGTACCAGCAAGGGGCCATTTGCTTTGCTCGCGCCACTGCTCTCAATACCTGTTCCCGACAACTGCTGTCTTTATAACCCTTTTAGCCCCGTGACCCTGCAGCTGGAGATTGATTGATTGTACATTGCTTAACGTCCCGACAGCAACAAGGCTTTCTCAGGACGTGCCTGCACTGCTTGTGAAACAAAATAAACAGAACATTGAATGTAGATGGATTGATCATGATAATTTAAGGGTAGTGCCAGATGAGCTTGGCGCCTTCAGGCGCCAAGCTCATCTGCCACTACCCTTGAACTATCATGATCAATCCCCCCCCCCCTCCCCTGCAACTGGTGCACAGTCCTTAGGCAACACCTGTACAATTTGGGAAATGGGACCTTGAGACCAAACGGGTTAATGTAATGCAAGTGGAGGCAGACTGTGTTTGTGAATTGCTGGTTAATTCAAGGCCGTCCAAGCAACGCGTTTACAGAGGGGTGCCAGCAAGAGATACACAGCCTCCATCCGCTGCAGCCTCCCGCAGCTGCTGGGACGCTTGAGGGTCTATGTCTCTTACAGCTGGGTCGCGCTGACTTTATCTCGGCACTGATGAGGTTAACTCATTCTACCCCAGACACACCAGAGGAAGATAAGGATCGACCATGATAGTTCAAGGGTGACGCCAGAATAGCTTGGCGCCTATAGGCGCCAAGCTATTCTGGCATCACCCTTGAACTATCATGTCATGGTCGATCTGCGTCCTGCACTGCAACACAGTCTTCAGTGGACAACGGCAACATTTAAAGATTTCGGCGTTGGGGTACAACGAGTTAAGGCAATGGGATAAATGCGCCTTTTCAGTTACCTCGAGGGGGAGGGGGGGGGGAGGGGTGGTGGTGGTGGTGGGTTTTAACTTTTTGTTTGGGACCTTCAACCCTTCAACCTAATACAAAAATACAAAAGACCTCCCCGACGCTAGACCTTACTTCCAGGGGCCAAAAAATCGAAAAGCGGGGAGGGGATGGGGGGGGGAAGGGGGGGGGGAGGAGATGTTCAGACTCTCACTATTCGCCAAAATATCAAACAACACAAAGGGGGGGGGGGGGGACACCCAAAAAGGGACTTTGTTATAGCACTTTAAGGAATTTTGGTTGGGAGAGGTGGGGGGGGGGGGGGCGCCCGGTACCCGGTACCCCTGTCACCCCCCCCCCTCTCCACGATCCGCCCTTGCTTTTCCTGCCTGGTATGAAGCAAAAGAATTCTCTTCAGCCCCTGCAATCGTACGCGGCGATTACACGATTTATGTCTATTGCAGATGAAGGGACCTGGGTGAGGAGCTGATGAAATGAAGTGTGATAAACGCAGACGGCTGTGTGAACAAGGATGGTCACAATATTTTATGAATCAAGCACATGAGTGAACAATTGTGGCGTGGGTGTCTAGTGGGTTTGGGGAGGGGGGAGGAGGGAGGGCGGCGGTTGATAAATGGGTCGGACAAATGGGTCGGTGTGTGTGTGTTCTGGAAGCTTCTAGAACAATAAAAAAGCAGGAAGCTGCAGGCTGTGGTCTGTTGAAACACTATGATGCAATCGAGTAATGGCCAAATGAATACAAATTGTGACAAAGGAGATGCGCGTTTTGTTTGCGAAGAACATCAAAATAACGAAGACAAAAACCCACTCTGACATCAGGCAAATGACATCTTCAAAAAAAGACAAAACATGCATAAACACAGGCGCTTGAGTATACAAACATTCAAACTGTAAACCAGTGTGTGTGTGTGTGTGGGGGGGGGGGGGGGGGGGGGGGGGCGGGGGAGCAGTGTTTGTGTGTGTGTGGGGGTTGGGGGGTGGGGGGTATGGCTAGTAATTCTAGTGGTAACCATATGCAGTTACACACCAAACAACAAGCAAACAAACCTTCTTCTTTTTCCTGGCCTTGGCTTCAGCGATTTTCTTGATGGGTCTGGCGTCAAGTGCTCGTGTCTTCAGCATATATTCTTGCATCTCTTCCTACAAATGAAAATGTTAAAAACAATGAACATCCGAGGTGTTGGCTGTTTAACGTAAGCCTCGAGGCACTACAGCAGGAGATGGATCGCCCTTGACAATTCAAGGGTAGTACCAGATTAGCGTGGCGCCTGCAGGCGCCAAGCTAATCTGGCACTACCCTTGAATTATCAAGGTTGATCCATCTCCGGCCACAGGTATGTTGTCGTCCGGTCAGTGGGTGAACCCTCCCAACATTTGGGAAGTGTGACCTTTGGGATCAAATGAGTCCAGAACTACCATTATCCAGCACTACCACTGAACTAGACTTGACGGATCAATCCCCACTTTGGCAATAAAGCTTCGCCCATTTTAGCCCTGCAGCAGGAAATGGATTGATCATGATAATTCAAGGGTAGTGCCAGATGAGCTTGTCGCCTTCAGGCGCCAAGCTCATCTGGCACTACCCTTGAATTATCATGATCAATCCATCTCCTGCCACCGGTACACAGTCGTTAGGCAACACCTCCACAATGTGAGAAACGGGACCTTGGCGCTGAAAAAGTTAACGAGTCGCTGGTACCTACAACGTCACCGACAGCGGTACGATCATCTAGCTCTACTGGGGGGGGGGGGGGGGGGGGGGGGGGGGGGGTACGTGTCACCTGTCACCCTCAATCAGTGCGACCCGTCTGCTGGAGGCACAGGCTCTCGCGAGCCCTTGCAGTCTGCATGGGGCTCGCGAGAATCTACGCCTCCTGCTCACCAGATCGGCTCCTGCTGTTCCCCCTAGCCGAGGGTGTTCTTTCCGGGTTGAGCGTCCCCCCCCCCCCCCCCCTAAACAAAGAGACCAGCTACCTTGGAAACCGGCATTTGTTTCTTGCTGTGTTTCTTCTCCTCTTTGGTGAACCACTCTGGAAGGCCGTCGTCATTGAACATGTACCTGGACAGACAGCAGGAACAAAATGTCAAGCTTTGAATGACACGCACGTTGAACCCTTCTAGCCCCGGGGCCCTGCAGCAGGAGATGGCTTGACCATGATAATTCAAGGGTAGTGCCAGATTAGCTTGGCGCCTGCAGGCGCCAAGCTAATCTGGCACTACCCTTGAATTATCATGGTCAAGCCATCTCCTGCAAGTGGTACATAGTCTTTAGGCAGCACCTCCACAATTTGAGAATGGGACCTTGGGGCTAAAAGGGTTAAATTTCTAAAAAAAAAAAAAAAAAAAAAAGGTGCAAGACAGCATTGACGTCTGTGTTGAGAAGTTTGTGTCTTTACATGTCGCAGGGTAAAGATCCAGTCGACTTGGCGCAAGCCTGGACATAACGCAAGCTGTATACGGCAACTTGCTTCTGATGTCCTGTAAACTATTTTGCTTACAACAAACTTCTGATGATGCTGCTGCGAGCGTACACTGGGTGCATTGCGGTATCCCAAGTGCACCGTAATTACCATAATCAATGTGGGTATCTTCTGTGACAAAGTATGTCCCCACAACAAGGCATATTTTTGCATGCTGACACAATCAACAACCCCCCCCCCCCTCCCCGCCCCAAACGACAACAATAAAGACTCCCATTTCCTTCCCATCTCACTCCATACACCAAAAAAAGACGCATCTCTCTCTTCCTATCACTCTCTCTCTCTCTATCTCTCACACACACTGTCACACACACACACACACTGTCAAGTAAACATGGGTGTCGCAGAAGAGCCACCCAGACAATGTCAAGCCGACCTAAGTGAGTTAAACTTAAATCAATACTTTTTTTCCCATCCCTCAAGAGTACCCCACCTCTGACCTTCACAGTGATGACTTGTTAGGTCTGCCTCTGCAGCCAATGCGAACAGCTCCCTTGTGCATGATGCATAGATTATGATAAGCCCCCGCAGACGCCGCAGCTCATGGGAATCCAAGTCTCTTGCGGATGCATGGATGTGTCTCTAGAGTTAACTCATTCTACCCCAACACCG
This sequence comes from Semisulcospira habei, assembly GCA_036245525.1. Classification (NCBI taxonomy): domain Eukaryota; kingdom Metazoa; phylum Mollusca; class Gastropoda; family Semisulcospiridae; genus Semisulcospira; species Semisulcospira habei. The sequence continues at coordinate 172,635,688 of BTPG01000007.1, read as the reverse complement.
AAATCCCCAAATTTTGCCGTCGTCCTCTGAAGACTGCAGTGCAGTGCAGGACACAGATCGACCATGATAGTTCAAGGGTGATGCCAGAATAGCTTGGCGCCCATAGGCGCCAAGCTATTTTGGCATCACCCTTGAACTATCGTGGTCGATCCTCATCTTGCTGTGGCGTGTCTGGGGTAGAATGAGTTAAGAGGGTGTTGTGTGTTCTGTTTATTTTTGTATAAATGTATTTATTTTTTTAAAAACAATTTTAACCCGTTTAGCCCCAATGAACGTACGGTTCTACAGCTCATCTAACAAACATCAAAAAGACACAACTACTGTGGCGTCTTAAGTGTAGTGTCTTATCACCCGGGGATTTGAGTTTGGACACTGTAAGTACAATACAGTAGAACATGTTTGGAGCAACCAACCTTTGCAAAAAGACACAACTACTGTGGCATCTTAAGTGTAGTGTCTTATTGCCCGAGGATGTGAGTTTGGACACTGTAAGTGTAATACAGTAGAACATGTTTGGAGCAACCAACCTTTGCAAAAAGACACAACTACTGTGGCATCTTAAGTGTAGTGTCTTATTACCTGAGGATGTGAGTTTGGACACTGTAAGTGTAATACAGTAGAACATGTTTGGAGCAACCAACCTTTGCAAAAAGACACAACTACTGTGGCATCTTAAGTGTAGTGTCTTATTGCCTGAGGATGTGAGTTTGGACACTGTAAGTGTAATACAGTAGAACATGTTTGGAGCAACCAACCTTTGCAAAAAGACACAACTACTGTGGCATCTTAAGTGTAGTGTCTTATT
>BTPG01000007.1:172233439-172634409 GCA_036245525.1 Semisulcospira habei | reverse complement strand
ACCTGAGGATGTGAGTTTGGACACTGTAAGTGTAATACAGTAGAACATGTTTGGAGCAACCAACCTTTGCAAAAAGACACAACTACTGTGGCATCTTAAGTGTAGTGTCTTATTGCCTGAGGATGTGAGTTTGGACACTGTAAGTGTAATACAGTAGAACATGTTTGGAGCAACCAACCTTTGCAAAAAGACACAACTACTGTGGCATCTTAAGTGTAGTGTCTTATTGCCCGAGGATGTGAGTTTGGACACTGTAAGTGTAATACAGTAGAACATGTTTGGAGCAACCTCTTGGCTTGACTTCGCGAACGAAGATTTTATAGGAGTTGCCCACGACGTCTGCAGGCTTGTTCGTGGCTGCGGAGGCCAATCCGAGACAGGCAGGTTCGACCGCAGTGGCTGCAGGGGAAGGTATGGCCGGGGTTCTGAGCTGCGGCATCTCTGTTTTTTCTCCTGAGCCGCTTGTCCTTAAGGCTAGCTCTGTGAGAGTCCTCAAAGGAGACAGCTGCCTTGTAAATGGTGGAGCGCCAGGTGTCACGGTCCGCAGCAAGCGAAGACCACTGGTGGTGGTCGATTTGGCAGGCACTAAGTGACTTCTTGAGACAGTCTTTGTATCTCTTCTTTGGTGCCCCTCTGTCACGGTGTCCAGTAGCAAGCTCGCCGAACAGGGTGATCTTTGGTAGGCGATGATCCTCCATCCTGGAGACATGCCCCGCCCAGCGGAGCTGTGTCCGCAGCAGCAAAGCCTCGATGCTCACACTCACAGTTTCAGCCTGTTCAAGGACCTCGACGTTGGTGACATAGTCACTCCAGTGAATGCCCAGGATGGTACGCAGGCAGCGCTGGTGGAAGCGTTCGAGGAGTCGTAGTTGGCTGTGGTAGAGGGCCCAGGACTCGGAACCATACAGCAGGGTGGTGAGGACCACAGCTCTGTACACGCTGATCTTGGTGCCTGTTTTCAGCTGTTGATTGTGCCACACCCGCTTGAAAAGTCGCCCGAAAGCGCTGTTCGCTTTTGCCAGCCTGCTGTCAAGCTCCTTGTCCAGCTTGGCGTCCGACGTGATAATGCAGCCAAGGTAAGTAAACTGGTGCACTGACTTTAGTTTAGACTCGCCAATGGTGATGTGAGGAGGGCGATACACTGTCTTGGGTGCCGGCTGATGGAGGACCTCTGTCTTTTTCAGACTGACCTCGAGTCCAAAGAGCTGGGCAGCATCTGCGAAGCAAGACGTGATGCGCTGCAGGGCTCTCTCTGTGTGTGCAACGAGGGCAGCATCATCAGCAAAAAGCAGCTCACGAATCAGTTGGTCTAGGGTTTTCGTGTGGGCCTGCAGTCGTCTGAGGTTGAACAGGCTGCCATCGAGACGATACCTGATGTACACTGCATCGTCATCATCAAGGTCCACTGTGGCCTGCTTCAACATCATGCTAAAAAAGATGGTGAAGAGGGTCGGTGCCAGCACTCAGCCCTGCTTTACGCCGTTGAGAATAGGGAATGGTTCTGAGAGGTCATTGTTGAGTCTGACCTGGCCTTGCTGGTTCTCGTGTAGCTGGACAATCATGTTGAGGAACTTTGGGGGACAGCCAAGTCGCTCCAGGATCTGCCACATGCCTTGCCTGCTCACAGTGTCGAACGCTTTTGTTAGGTCGACAAATGTTACGTACAGCCCTTTGTTCTGCTCGCGGCACTTCTCCTGTAGCTGTCTCAGCACAAAGACCATATCGGTGGTGCTCCTGTTTGCTCTGAAGCCACACTGGCCCTCTGGGAGTTGGTCTTCAGCGATGGCAGGTACCAGCCGATTCAGGAGCAGCCTTGCAAGGATTTTCCCAGCAATGGACAGCAGGGTAATTCCCCGATAGTGGAGCAACCAACCTTTGCAAAAAGACACAACTACTGTGGCATCTTAAGTGTAGTGTCTTATTGCCCGAGGATGTGAGTTTGGACACTGTAAGTGTAATACAGTAGAACATGTTTGGAGCAACCAACCTTTGCAAAAAGACACAACTACTGTGGCATCTTAAGTGTAGTGTCTTATTGCCGGAGGATGTGAGTTTGGACACTGTAAGTGTAATACAGTAGAACATGTTTGGAGCAACCAACCTTTGCAAAAAGACACAACTACTGTGGCATCTTAAGTGTAGTGTCTTATTGCCCGAGGATGTGAGTTTGGACACTGTAAGTGTAATACAGTAGAACATGTTTGGAGCAACCAACCTTTGCAAAAAGGCACAACTACTGTGGCATCTTAAGTGTAGTGTCTTATTGCCAGAGGATGTTGATTGATTGATTGTACATTGCTTAACGTCCCGACAGCAACAAGGCTTTCTCAGGACGTGCCTGCACTGCTTGTGAAAAAAAATAATAAACAAAATATTGAATGTATGTCGCCAGCCGGTCCAATACATTAAATAAACCTACGATATGGGGCCTAAATAAAGCTAAGACCATTTAGCAACACACATCCAATATCAAGAGCTACAGGCAGCGCAGACAGTAGGGAGAGTTTAAAATAGGAAAATACAGGTAAATGGACCAAGGGTAGACAGAAACACATGCCCCAGAATAGAGAGGAAAACCCACCCTGTGGGGCTGACCAGAGTGACCCTGGGAACTAAAAAATACCTAACCCCACCCAAGTCCCCCAGGGCAGACCCGGGTGGGGGGCCAGAGGATGTGAGTTTGGACACTGTAAGTACAATACAGTAGAACATGTTTGGAGCAACCAACCTTTGCAAAAAGACACAACTACTGTGGCATCTTAAGTGCAGTGTCTTATTGCCAGAGGATGTGAGTTTGGACACTGTAAGTACAATACAGTAGAACATGTTTGGAGCAACCAACCTTTGCAAAAAGACACAACTACTGTGGCATCTTAAGTGTAGTGTCTTATTGCCCGAGGATGTGAGTTTGGACACTGTAAGTGTAATACAGTAGAACATGTTTGGAGCAACCAACCTTTGCAAAAAGGCACAACTACTGTGGCATCTTAAGTGTAGTGTCTTATTACCTGGGGATTTGAGTTTGGACACTGTAAGTACAATACAGTAGAACATGTTTGGAGCAACCAACCTTTGCAAAAAGACACAACTACTGTGGCATCTTAAGTGTAGTGTCTTATTACCCGAGGATGTGAGTTTGGACACTGTAAGTGTAATACAGTAGAACCTTTGCAAAAAGACACAACTACTGTGGCATCTTAAGTGTAGGGTCTTATTACCCGAGGATGTGAGTTTGGACACTGTAAGTGTAATACAGTAGAACATGTTTGGAGCAACCAACCTTTGCAAAAAGAATGTGGTCTCAGAGGGCAGGAGCTCTCACAAGAAAAGTCTTCAAAGTTCAAGGACACATAGTTCTGCCCGTCATAAACCCATTTAGCCCCGAGTCCCTACAGCAGGAGATGGACTGACCATGATAATTCAAGGGTAGTGCCAGATTAGCTTGACAGCATGAGGCGCCAAGCTAATCCGGCACCAACCTTTTAATTATCATAGTTGATCCATCGCCTGCAAACTGGTATGCAGTCGTTAGGTGACACTCCCAACATTAGCCCTTATCATTCGGGATACACCAGTGTATGAAATAAGTTTAATTAAAATAGTTCAAGGGTGGTGGTGCCAGAATAGCTTGGCGCCTGTAGGCGCCAAGCTATTCTGGCACCACCACCCTTGAACTGAAGCCATTGGTCTGTATCCTTATCTGTAAGTACTGTAATGTAGCTTGCATGTGGCAACGTACAAATTGGAAGCTTTCAGCCTCAGTATGATATGGGTTAAATGGGTTGACGTCCCATAATTTGGGCTGCCTTCCTTCTGGGAAGAGACGTCGCCCCAGTGCAGCAGCACTCGATATACCTACACTGTAGTTGCTTCCTTGTTCGCATGGACTGTTCAAATTCTGTTACACCCTTCAGAAAACAACAGTAGGGGATCAATCTGTCATGATAGTTCGAGAGTAGTGCCCGATCTGTTTGACACTTGGGAAGGTGACACTGACACTCGTCTGCTACTACCGTTGAACTATCAAAACCGGTCTGCCTCCCACAGCTGGTACACAGTCTTCATGGGTGCCTCCCAAAGTGGTGAACGTCATTAGCTGTGAATGAGGCTCCCATAGCCCCCCCCCCCCCCACCCCACCCCCATGTCCTTACCCACCTCCACCTGCGATCATCCTCCAAAAACGCCTTCTCAGAGTACAGTTACAGGTAACTGATAATTATTGACTGTTAAAAGATGTTTGACAAACACGTGCGCAGCGGCAAATCACAAACTGTTTCAAATGACTGACATAAAAAAGAAGAGAAGCAAACAAGGCAAGCCAAACCGGATGAATACAGACGAGCAAAAAGAAATGCAACAATTCTGGACACACCAGAAAACACATCAGTGTTTCCCATGTGTCGAAAAATGCTGCACTCTGTTGCTTGTCAGTATGTAAAGACATCCTGCTTACCTGTACAAAACGTGACACACTACACTCTTTTTTTTTAACCCTTTCAGCGCCACGGCCGAATTTCCCGAATTTAGGAAGCGTTACTTAACGACTATGTACCACTGGCAGGAGGTGGATTGACCATGATAATTCAAGGGTAGTGCCAGATTAGCTTTTCTGTGATGTCTGGTGAGGCTCGATGTCCCTGGCAGATGGATAGTGTAGCCTCCCCCCAGGTGGTTAACCCTTTCAGACCCAAGGTCCCATTTCTCAAATTTCGGAGGTGTTTGCAGGCGCCAAGCTAATCTGGCACTACCCTTGAATTATCATGGTCAAGCCATCTCCTGCTTTAGGGTGTTGGTGCTAGCTAAAAGGGCTTAAGTTGACAGCTGTAAATATTTGTAGCAAATGGTTGCTTCGGAACCAGCATACCTGTACTTCCTCCCCCCACTTCCCTCCCCCACTTCCCTCCCCCACCCCCTTTCCCCCAAACCCCCTTTCTTTCCTTCCAGTATTTTTGTTTTGTGTATGTTGGTGCATGTATTTATAAGCTTGAAAAAAAAAAGTTCATCATCAATTGCCTCTTAAATGTCAGCAAGTGAAAAATGCCCTTAGGTTGCAAAGTGCAGGCAAACACAACATGCAGGTTATCTGTTGATTCACCCAACAGGCCCTATAGCCAGGGCGCACCGCAAAGTCAGACGGCCTAATGCACTTTTGATGGCCACGGCACTCAGATCTTTTAACCCATTCAGTCCCTACAGCAGGAGATGGGATTGATCATGATAATTCAAGGATAGTGCCAGATTAGCTTGGCGCCTGAAGGCGCCAAGCTAATCTGGCACTACCCTTGAATTATCATGGTCAAGCCATCTCCTGCAACTGGCACAGTCGTTAGGCAAACACCTCCGAAATTTGCGAAATGGGACCTTGGGGCTAGAAAGGTTAACTGCCTGGGGGGGAGGCTACACTATCCATCTGCCAGGGACATCGAGCCTCACCAGACATCACAGAAAAGGAATAAATGTGCACAGTTCCTATGCTGGAGACATAGATATTATTACTAGATCCTCATGAGCCCCCCCCGCAGCTGTGGGGGCTGGTGAGGGTCTATGCCTCGTGTTGGCTTTCTTCTCTACCAGCATAGAGGCTTAGGTGAACAGACCTTTCAAGTGTTCAAGGCTAATCTGGCACTACCCTTAAATTATACCACGGATGATCCATCTCCTGCAGCATCAAGAGTCTACACTGCCCAAATTATTTCCGGAAAATGCGGTCGTGGGGTTTAATGGGTTTTAATGTGGTTAATTTAGTCGGTTCAAGGGTGGTGCCAGAATAGCTTGGCGCCTCAGGCGCCAAGCTATTCTGGCACCACCTTTGAACTATCACAGTCAAATTTATTTCAAGTAATACTACATCAGAATTAAAAGGGTTAATATATGATGATCTTGATTAACCCATATCATACTGAGGCTAAAAAGCTTCAAATCTGTACACTGCCATAATTATGCAAGCTACATTATAGTACTTACAGATAAGGATATAGACCAATGGCTTTAGTTCAAGGGTGGTGCCAGAATAGCTTGGCGCCTAGAGGCGCCACGCTATTCTAGCACTACCCTTGAACTATTTTAGTCAAACTTATTTCACACACTGGTGCATTCCGAATGATAAGGGTGAAAAGGCTCCGACAGTCACAAGGTTAAGGTCAATAGCTTTGCATTGACACAGGGGTTCCTAGAGGGATAAGGTTATTGCGTGTTGAATTTGCGATGATAGAGCTGAAAGCCACCGGCAGATCATGAGCTAACCCTTTAACTATCGGCAGCCCTTTTGTCGCAGTGGTTCCTGGTGGAATCATCGGGACAAAAAGTGCTACCAACAGACAAAACTGCATAGGGTAATGGGGGGGGGGGGGCAAATCGCACAGTTTCACAATGAAATCCTTGCACGAATTACCATAGTTAAAATTTTAACCATCATGATGAAAAAAGATGTGAAGCATCACAACTTTAAACGATTCCCCCCTCATCACACGTCAAAATATATGTCTATGTAAACAGGCATGTTGACGCCGTAAAGGTTGCAGAGACATAGAGCAGAAGGTCCTAATTCACATAACAGCAAACGAACAGCCCCTGGGGTGCATTACACTACCACACACGTCAATTGCATCTTGAGTAACACGGGCCACTAATACATCTGAAGCAATAACATTTAGCAGCCTGGGAATGCAGCAAAGATGAGAATAGCAAGCAGAAGAAGAAGAAAAAAATGTACTGATTAGCAAAAGAAATGCATTTCTTTTGATCATCAGTATACAAAACTAGGTAGGTTGAGAGTTAGACACCAGCAACAGGTGAACAGCAAAACAAAATACAACAAACAAACTTAATACTGTCTACTTTGTGTGTAACAGGGTTGGATATAATAATATAATAATAATGAGTACTTGTATAGCGCCTAACCTCAGATTAGAGCTCTAGGCGCTTAACAAAAACTAATTGTACAAAAATAACTAATTACAAAAATGCAATTTACAAAAAGTACAAAAAAATAAATATAACGCACTCTGTAAACAAGCTATAAAGTCACCATTCAAAAGTGCTACGCTTATGGACTCATACTGGCATTCACACACACACTCACTACTTCTAACATAGAGATGACATTAACATGACAGGTGTGTGACAAAGTCATTTGTAGCTGACAGAAAAAAATATGGGTCTTTAGGGCTCGCTTGAATGCCTCTCGAATCCACGTATCTCAGTTTGCGTGGGAGGTCATTCCAAACAGCTGGGCTTTGGTATCTGAATGACCTCTCACCAAACGACTTTGTTTTGACAAGAGGGATATGTAAAACTCGAGAGTTGGCAGCAGAGCGCAAATTCTGTCTTGAGGGCGTATACAGCTGGAGAAGAGAGGCAAGGTAGTGTGGGCAGGAACACGTAATACAACTGTGAGTCATGCATGAAATTTTGTACTGAATCCTAGCTGTTACTGGTAACCAGTGAAGAGCAGACAGATGGGGTGTGATATGATCTGATCTAGGGACTCTAAGAATCAACATAGCAGCTGAGTTTTGAATTTTCTGGAGTTTGCCAATCAGACACTGGGAACAGCCAGTCAAAAGAGCATTGCAATAGTCTAATTTAGACAAAACAAAAGCGCAGACAAGAACTTTAGTTGCTTCAGGTGTCAGATAGTGGCGGACTGAAGCAAGTCCCCACTACACCTTTTCTACGTAAATTTGTGTGCTTATAACAAACTTCCGGATCTATTGCAACAAGACAGTTTGGGATCCCTGGCAGTTTGTTACATCCAAGTTTACTGCATACAATATATACATGTGAACTAAAAAGTATTGTTTTCCTCCCTATGTCACACGACCAGTCACTTTAGCGCAAACCGTACCATGTGACTGTGATATCAACACCCCTGTAGCGAAAAATGGCGGACGTTTTGTAGCCCTCTCAATGACGCCTCTTGGATGGCAATCCTGACCAAATAGGTAAAAAAAACTACCAAGTGAGTAGGAAAAGCACTGTCAAGGGAGAGAAGTGTGCATGATAGACCAATGATCATAGATTTACTTTGGTCCAAGCACACAAAAAAAAAAAAGATAGGAAAGAGGGGGCCGCTAAATAAGAGACTGAAAGCAATGCATATGGAAGCCCCCCCGAAGGGGGGCGTATCACATATCCCACTGTTCCAGCCCCTAGGTGCATGGAAATTTAAATCTAGGTCCCCCAAGTGGGGGTCCAGATATTGAGCCGGTGTGGACAGCTGTTTCGGTCTTGGCGACCTCTTCAGCACACCATCGGCAATACTGGAGGAAGAGAAGGAACTTCTCTTTCGACTGCAACCCCTTCCCCCTTTTTAGTAGGTTCTCTCTTAGGGTGCATGGAAATTTGGCTCTAGGTGGAGGCATGGAATGTATGCCCCTGCAGAAACCACAGTAAAATGTGGTCTTCTTTGCAGGTAAGCAGAAGTTCCTTCTCTTCCTCCAGTATTGCCGATGGTGTGCTGAAGAGGTCGCCAAGACCGAAACAGCTGTCCACACCGGCTCAATATCTGGACCCCCACTTGGGGGACCTAGATTTAAATTTCCATGCACCTAGGGGCTGGAACAGTGGGATATGTGATACACCCCCCTTCGGGGGGGCTTCCATATGCATTGCTTTCAGTCTCTTATTTAGCGGCCCCCTCTTTCCTATCTTTTTTTTTTGTGTGCTTGGACCAAAGTAGATCTATGATCATTGGTCTATCATGCACACTTCTCTCCCTTGACAGTGCTTTTCCTACTCACTTGGTAGTTTTTTCTAAATTACAAGCACTGGCAGTCAACCCTTTCGGTCTAGTTTTTTAGACCAAATAGGTGACTGCCAAGTGTGTAATATGCAAAGAAGTACCCAACGGAGAAAGAAACACGCTTAGAAAAGACGGGTACAACACAATTTATTAATATTTCGGGTAAATACCCTTTGTCAAAATAGACAAACAAACAGAGAGATTAGCCGCTACTTATCTTCATTGGCAGAAGGAATGTGGCAACTCGAGTTGCACATTCCTTCTGCCAATGAAGATAAGTAGCGGCTAATCTCTCTGTTTGTTTGTCTATTTTGACAAAGGGTATTTACCCGAAATATTAATAAATTGTGTTGTACCCTTCTTTTCTAAGCATGTTTCTTTCTCCGTTGGTACTTCTTGGATGGCAGTTTTGGTCTATAAAAGATCGCCAAACATTCTAAAGTACAAAGTTACTTAGTGTTGTTCGAAAACAACAAGCACACTCAGTACTGGAGACGGCAACGTCATGACATATTTTACATTACGTCATAAGTCTATTATGTATAAAGGTATATTCCTTTGACGTCAGTCATTTCTGGCGTGAACCAAGTCGCAAGATGTCTTCTTGATTTCTTTTACGAAAATAGTGGAGGAATGAAAACAAATACGTTATTGGTCGGAGGGGTTCGCTGCACGAACCCTTGTAGGCCTTCGGGAGGTCAAAGGAACTATTGTACCCCTCAGGCCTTCAGGGTACAATGTTTCATTTGACCTCCCTCAGGCATACAAGGGTCCCTGTAGCATACCCATCTGACCAATAACTTATAATATAGTGTACATTATTCACGATACATCACGCAACACACAAACGGAAGCACTTAACCCCAAACAGCTTAGTCCCAACGCACTACAGCAGGAGATGGATTGGCCATAATAAAGCAAGAGTATTGCCAGATTAGCATGCTGCCAAATAAAAAGCCAGTTAAAAAGCCAATTTTCCCCCGTTTCTGACACTGCAAGACGAACCAGACATTTTTGGGCATTGTCTGCTGTAAACATTTTTTGAACCATGAAAGGAGGGATAGCAGCCTCCAAAATGTTCTGGTCTGTGATTTTTGGACCTTATGGCTGAAGCTGTAAGGTCCAAAATCACGGACCAAAACACATGGGCCATAGATCCAAATGACAGACTGGCACACATTGAAAAGTATGTCAACTCACCTGTGGTACGCGCTCTCGATGATTTCCCGACGCCGTTTCTTGGAGTGCATCATTGCCGCTCCGATGGCAAGACCCTCGGGGTCCAGTTTCTGGGAGTCGCTTATTGCACGCGCCACCTCAAACCCACCTGGAATAGAAAACACACAAAAAATTTGTTATTATAAAATGCTGATATGAATAAAAAATCATGCCTTTGCTTTAGCCAGCGGCAAAGGCTGCTGTTATCAGCCGCTAACTTACGGTAAAAACCGCTAAAGCTATGATCACAAAAATCAGCCATGCATGCAATCCTCTCTTCTAGCTCCGAGGCCCTGGAAGTGTTCAGCCCAGGAACGCAAACAAACAACAAACAAGCCTTTGCTTACCCTAACAGTCACGATTTTTAACACATTAACTCGGGAGATGGGTTTGTCATGACAGTTTAAGGATAGCACCAAATCAACATAGAACCTTTATCTTGACCATGATAGTTCCAGGGCAGTGCCAGAAGAGCTTGGCGCTAATCTGACACTACCCTTGAACTATCATGGCGGATCCATCTCTCACAACTAGTGCTGATACAGACGCATATCAAAATTATTACAGGCACTTTCAGCAGAAAAAAAGCTGATGGGTGACTAAGGGGGTATAATCAATCTACTACAAATCCACTGTATGATAAAACGATGGTCATAGATGGTCTCACCTTTTTTGTCCATTTTGTGTTCACCGACATCTGAAAAACAGAAAGAATGGAATTTTTAGTTGTGTTTTTAGCCAAGAGGTACACATCATAAATTTTTTTTGACGTCATCGTTCAATTTTGGACAACTACTAGACGCTTTTGACATATTCTCCCTCCAACCCGATGGACACATCTCAAACTTGTCACTTTAACACATTTAGCCCCGAGTCCCTACAGCAGGAGATGGACTGACCATGATAATTCAAGGGTAGTGCGTTCAGGCGCCAAGTTAATCTGGCACTACCCTTGAGTTATCATGGTCAATCCACCCCCTGCAACTGGTACATTGTCATTAGGCAACACCTTCAAAGGAGCTAGTAAATGAAGAGGAGGCGGTCACCACAGAGCAGCAGTGGAAGGCAGTTAGAGAGGCGCTGAACTCAACCTGCAAAGACACTGTAGGGCTCAGGAAACACCACCACAAGGACTGGCTGTCGGCACAGACCTTGAAGAAGATAGAAGCGAGGAAGCAGAAGAAAGCAGCGGTCAACAACAGTCGCACGAGAGCAGCCAAAGTAAGGGCACAGGGGGAATACTCGGAAGCCAACCGCGAGGTGAAGAGGAGTATCAGGGCAGACAAGAGGGCCTACACAGACAGCCTGGCAGAAAAGGCAGCAGGCAGCGGCAACATGAAACAGCTCTACGACATTACCAGAAGATTGTCGGGTAAGTATGGCCATACAGAAAGACCAGTAAAAGACAAAGAAGGCAAGCCTATTGCAGACAGAGCAGACCAACTCGACAGATGGGCCGAGTATTTTGAAGAGTTACTGAACAGACCTAGCCCACCCGACCCCCCAGACATCCAGCCGGCAGAGACCGACCTACCCATCAGCTGTGACAGACCCAGCCGGGAAGAGATCAGAAAAGCAGTGGCATTTTTGAAGAATGGCAAAGCAGCAGGGCCAGATGGCATCCCAGCGGAGTCTCTGAAAGCAGACCTAGAGACAACAGTTGAGATGCTGTACCCACTGTTTGGAAAGATCTGGGAAGAGGAGGTGATGCCAGCTGACTGGAAGGAGGGGTACCTAATCAAGCTTCCCAAGAAAGGCGACCTCAGCAAGTGTTCCAACTACAGAGGAATCACCTTGCTGTCAGTACCAGGAAAGGTCTTCAACAGGATCATCCTACAGAGAATGAAGAGCTCCGTTGACCCCCAGCTGAGAGACCAGCAAGCAGGATTCAGGAAGAACCGATCATGTACAGACCAGATCGCCACTCTCCGCATCATCGTGGAACAGTCTCTGGAGTGGAGCTCCCCGCTGTACGTCAACTTTGTGGATTATAAGAAAGCATTTGACAGCGTGGACCGAGAGACTCTGTGGAAACTCCTACGACACTACGGTGTACCCACAAAGCTCGTCCGCCTGATCAAGAGCAGCTATGATGGCATGACATGTCGCTTGATCCACGAAGGGCAGTTCACCAGAGAGCTCCAGGTCAGAACTGGTGTCAGGCAGGGGTGTCTGCTGTCTCCGTTCCTCTTCCTACTTGCCATAGACTGGGTCATGAAGATGACCACAGAGCACAGATGAAGTGGAATACAGTGGACACTGTGGACACAGCTTGACGACCTCGATTTTGCAGACGACTTGGCATTACTGTCCCACACTCATCAACAAATGCAGGACAAGACCACGAGGCTTGCTGACATCTCGTCCCAAGTGGGCCTCACCATTCACAAACAGAAAACAAAGACAATGAGGCTGAACGCAACCAGGGAAGAACCAGTCTTGCTTGCTGGCGCCCCGTTGGAGGAGGTGGAGTCCTTCACCTATCTCGGGAGCATCATAGACAAAAAAGGCGGCACTGATGCAGATGTCAGAGCACGAATCGGTAAAGCCAGAGCAGCCTTTCTCCAGTTAAAAAAAGTGTGGAGTTCCAGAGAGCTGTCACAACACACCAAAGTCCGGATTTTCAACTCCAATGTAAAAGCAGTTCTCCTATATGGAGCAGAGACATGGAGATTGACAAAAACCACAGTCAACAGAGTACAGACCTTCATGAACAGTTGCCTTAGAAGAATTTTGAAAATCCACTGGCCAGAGAAGATCAGCAACGTCAGACTCTGGGAGAGAACAGAGCAGATAACAGCAGAGAATGAAATTGGGCGAAGAAGATGGGGATGGATCGGTCACAGTCTGAGAAAGCCAGCTTCCAGTATCACTAGGCAGGCATTGTCATGGAACCCCCAGGGAAAGAGGAAAAGAGGTAGGCCGAGAAACTCCTGGCGTCGAGACCTCCAAGCAGACATCAAGAGACTGGGAACCACCTGGAGTAGAATCGAAGGAGAAGCACAGGACAGGAGTTGCTGGAGGTCTCTCGTCGACGGCCTATACCCGGGTAGGGGTGACAGGCGTAAGTAAGTAAGTAAGTAACACCTTCAAAATTTGAGAAAGGGGATATGGGGGCTTAACGGGGTTTTAAGGCCAGACACGGTACCCCAAAAAGTCATTTTGGGTGTTCCTTAGTGTTTTTGGGTTGAGTGGATTTTTGGGTTGTTTGAACCCCTTAGAACCCGGCCACAACCATAAAATATCCAAAAATACCTTTTATTTGCTGTAAAAAATAAATAAAGTGAAGCACCTGCTCAATTTTTCAAGCGTTCGCGACGTCTTTTACTAAAAAACATCGAATGTTTGGACCCTGACTACACCGCTTTGCGAGCGACGAACGCCGCCATGTTTGGGTCCATTCGAACCGGTTCCGTTTCTACTTTCCCATCCACAAACCAGTTGAACCACTGACTTATATTTAAAAATGTAAATGTAGTATCCATGAGTTGAACGCTACAAAGGCTCTATAAATAGCTATTAGCACGAAACTGACGTCACGAACGACCGGAGATTTCCTTGTACGGACGCTATGCTAATGAGATAATACTATTTTGCAAAACCGACCAATGAGCAGAGCGCGCCGAGTGTTCCGGGCGACTTCGGGTTTTTCCGGCCAGGCTCTGGGCGGCTTCGGGTTTTCCGACCGTCCCACAATGCACCATTACGCATGGCGTACAACTCGATCAAAATACGAGAATCGCTAGTTCAGATCACGCATTTTCTACATTTTACATCCCTTCAGCAGTTATTTCACAAAGTCCATCAGTTGTAATCGTTGGAAATGTTTCCAACGGCTTCGAAGAAGTTGTGTGGTGCTCAGCTAGCAGCTGCGAGATTGAACAGACGAAGAGAGATGTGTTCGAGCAGACGAACCCGAGTGAAGAGAGAGAACGAAAACATTCCTAAGCCTCATAATGTAAACGCTGATGGGACGGTGGTGAAATCCACAACACCTAAGAAACTTGAATTGATGAAAGATGCTCACGACGTCGGCATTGGTCAGTAAATGATTAAAAAAAAAATGGTTTTACACATCGCTCAGGTGTATCTGAAATGGCAAAGTACAGCACACACTTTGTGCACCTGACATTTTCCTTTGACATTTTACCTGCAGAAACTTCATCAGTGTGCATATATCCAAGACTGAGAAAACTTTTGCTTTTTATTTTCTCATGCAAAATATATTTATACTGCATAATTCGCATATTGATGACTATAAAGCTGAATTATGACAAAGTAAAGGTTGATGTTTACCTTATTCTCTGTTTTTCTCATTTTCACTTTTTTTCATCTTTTATTGAATAGATCTCATAAACCTGAATAGGCACAGCATTCAAACTTTGCAGTTATGATTGTTATTCACTTTGCTGCATTTTGTCAGAAGGATTCTGTGATTGCACAAGGGGGAAAAAAGTTGTGGCTATTCAATTCCCCAAAATCAACATTTTCCCTCTTTCAGCTCATGTAGCGTATTTCATCACGAATAACTTTTTTCCCAACAGCTTCAGAATAAAATCCTTCTGACAAAATGTAGTTGTTTTGACAAAGAATCACCAGAAAAAATAACTTTGTTTCTAAGTTTGGTAGTGTTTGAGATCTATTGCTTTGAATTTGTACTAAAATGTGTATACGGCGGCCATCTTGGTTGGTTTCCAGGGCAACGGGGAGTCGTACACACCCAAAAACCGCTTTTTTGGTCTCAGCTCACCAAACCCTATCAAAATACATCAACAGTTCAAAACAGATTCTAGACAGACAAAAGCTCATATTTGGGGTGTAGTGTCTGGCCTTAAGTCATTATTAAGTTCTGAATTTCCTAACTGGCATTATTTCCGGGATCCTGCAGGCGCCAAGCTCATCTGGCGCTACCCTTGAATTATCATGATCAATCCATCTCCTACAACTGGTACATAGTGGTTAGGCAACACCTCCAAAATTTGAGAAATGGGACCTTGGGGCTAAAAGGGTTAAAATGAGAGTCACATTTATACTATCACTGAATTTAAACATTCGAGGAGTTTTTAGCTGTTAGGCAACACCTGCAAAATTTGAGAAATAGGACCTTGGGGCTAAAAGGGTTAATAGATCATGTACGCCGTGTCTATTTACATGGATTATTTAAAAAAAAAACACAGTTACTGATTATCTAATCTACGTGTACTGAATTTCACCACAGCCGTCAACCTCTTTGCGCATGCAGCCATCTAACCGGCAGGTGAGTTAATTTCCATGAAACACGTGCCACAGTAAACAGCTGCCCTGATTCATTGGAGAAAGCAGCCTAACATACCTGGCATGGATTTAGTCTCGACATGTTCGTCCACATCATAGTCTGATTCTGAGTCCGATTCCTGCTCTGCCATGTCGTCCTCAAAGTGAACTTTCTTCCTGCTGGGTGTGTCATCCGTTTTGCCTGCGACAAAGAGTTGGATCATGCAGCACGTACAGATACAGTGTATAAAACTTACATATTAACCCCCTTGTGCACGCAGCCACTGGCACTGTACATACTACAGGTTGCTGCATGCACAAAGAGGTTATTCTGACGCCGTTTTTTTTTTTAGAGCGCACAAAGCATTCCAAACCCTTTCAGCCCCATTTCTCAAATTTTGGAGGTGTTGCCTAACGACTATGTGCCATCTGCAGGAGACGGATTGACCATGATAATTCAAGGGTAGTGCCAGATTAGCTTGGCGCCTGAAGGCGCCAAGCTAATCTGGCACTACCCTTGAATTATCATGGTCAATCAATCTCCTGCTGTAGGGACTCGGGGCTAAATGGGTTAAGCATTGATTTTTTTTTTAGGAGGGGGAAAGGGGGAGGGGTTGCAAATGCAAAGGTGGAATGACGCAAAAGTGCTGGTTTCACGTACAATTTTGAACCAAAACAGATGTGTTTTCATATATATATGAGAAGTACGTCAAAATATGCACAAGTCTGACACAATCGTTGAATCAAAAGAGACGACAAACGTTTGATATATCGCATGTCTGTCTGCCCTTTTAATGCACATGGTTGTGTCGAATCTGTTGCATTTTTTTCTAACCTACTTCTCATTTATGGCAATTGTCTATTGAACCAACAATGTCTGGAATACCAACCTTGTCGCTGCCAGTAGCACTTTCGTCATGACGATTCCCGTAGCAATCATCGTGACACACAGTGCTGCTGGTATCCAAAGGGTTAACCCTTTTAGTCCCACGGTCCCATTCCTCCAATTTTGGAGGTGTACCAGTTGCAGGAGATGGCTTGACCATGATAATTCAAGGGTAGTGCCAGATTAGCTTGGCGCCTTCAGGCACCAAGCTAATCTGGCACTACCCTTGAATTATCATGGTCAAGCCATCTCCTGCTGTAGGGATCCGGGGCTAAAAGGGTTAAGAGACCCGAGACATTTTCTTCATCCCCAAGAGCTTGCCTCAGGCAAAGGCTGCTGCCATCAGCCGACTTCAACCACCTCAAACTGTTGTTACAGCATTGTTATGTGGGGATTATCTTCAGCCATAATAAACTCCCAGCATATCTTCTGAAGTGTGGCCAAGCACCATCGTTGGGGCAAGAAAATGCAGCCACACACACACTCTTTTCAACCTGCTGGGTGATCCTGGGTGTGTTCAATGCAGGAATAACAAACAGTAACAACAACATATCCACAGGGAAATCTGAACTAAACCTAGGACCTACCTACAACGGTACCTCCACGCCCTGTGTACTCGGCGGCCATGGCCTCCATTTCTATGTCTTCATCCTCCTCTTTTTCAAGCTCATCAAACACCTCCTGAAAAGAGATGTGCACAAGAATATGGGTCATAGAGGTTTATCAGAAGTAGGTCAAATACTGCACGGACTTCAAACAATCTATGGATTCATCCTGCCAACTCCATGTGCAAGAAGAGTATATTCACATGACCCCTGCAGAACATGGTAAAGTAGTTTGATGTCAGCAAAAGAAATCGCACACCATAAGCCTGCCCATACACGGACGCGTGAATGAATTAACCCCCTTCACTGCCAAAGAAAAAGTCAATACACTCCTCGTTGCAAGAGACATAGATCCTCATGCGCCCCTGCAACTCCGGGGGCTCATGAGGATATATGCCTTTTGCAGGCACCACTTTGTATCCGTGTCCTTTGGACTGCTTGGGCTCTTTACTGTTGAATTCATGACATTTCACAATCACAGTTTGCCACCGCTGAAGTGATGGGGTCAAGGACGCTGGAATATGTCTGACCTTGCTAAACCAGGAGGCTGTCCGGTTGTGTGCCTTGCTGTCTTTCGATTCGAGCTCAATGACCAACGGGTTGCAGTCATTCGTCTCTCTTGACCTGTAAAAGAAAAAAGTCATCAGCATAGCCACCGAGATGGGAGATGGATCAGCCATGAGAGCTGAAAAGTTGAGCTACCTTATCTAAATATCAGAATCGTACAAATTGAAATAGCTCTCCTGAGATGATAAATCTAGTACATCAATCTTGCCCCCCTCCCTAAAGGTTGTTCGGAAAGTACAATACAACCCATCCCCACTCCCCTGTTCCAATTAAGGTTGTCCAGAAATAAAAAGTATTTTAAAAATTTGCACGTTTGCTGCAAATGCGGATTAAAAGCCCTGACAAACATGCGATATTGCATGTCCAGGCTTTAACCCTTCCAGCCCTGACGCACTACCATCCAGCCCTGACACACTACCATCCAGCCCTGACGCACTACCATCCAGCCCCGACGCACTACCATCCAGCTCCGACGCACTACCATCCAGCCCCGACGCACTACCATCCAGCCCCGACGCACTACCATCCAGCCCTGACGCACTACCATCCTGCCCTGACGCATTACCATCCAGCCCTGACGCACTACCATCCAGCCCCGACGCACTACCATCCAGCCCTGACGCACTACCATCCTGCCCTGACGCATTACCATCCAGCCCTGACGCACTACCATCCAGCCCTGACGCACTACCATCCAGCCCTGACGCACTACCATCCAGCCCTGACGCACTACCATCCAGCCCTTCTGGTGAAGATGGGTCGACCATGATAATTCAAGGGTAGTGCCAAATTAGCTTGGCGCCGACAGGCGCCAAGCTAATTTGGCACTGCCCTTGAATTATCATGGTCGATCCATCTGCTGCAACTGGTGCTTAGTCGTTAGATTGACACTTCCCAAATTTGGGAAATACGGCCGTCGGGCTGAATGAGTTAATACCACTGTTTGCGCCAAACACAAGCACATTTTGCCCTTCTTCTGATATACAAAACACTTCTATTACAATACAGCATATCTACACCCAATGACTTACTCCTGTGAATTGTCTGCGGCCAAATCTTCATCATCAAATTCTGGTTCCTCCTCCCCCTCTTCATCGCTGGAGAATTCTGACGGGTCGAGGTAGTTTTTGGAGTCTTTATCGTACATTTCTGTCAGTTTGCGTTTTTTTCTAGCGGCCGCACCATCGTCATCATCGTCTTCGATAATATCACCGTCCATGAAGCTCAGGTCTCCTTCCTGCACTTGGTCAAGTTGCTGAAAATGAAAACAAAAAGTTTGGGTGTTTGTTCCTGATTCTATTTTGTCTGTAAACACACTTGATGTTTAAAAGTGGTATTAAAACGTTCATTTTGAAAGATGCGGTATCCTGATTTTTACATGCATGGATCACTTAAAGCTTTTCACAGTAGTAAAAAGGGTTTCTAATTTAGATAAATATCAGAAGGATATGGGAAAAATTACAGTTTGTCATTCCATCAGATAAAAAAAAAAAAAAAAAGAAACATGCAGGATTTTATTTCGCCCATGTGATTGAAAGCAGGACTATTCCAAGCTTGTGTGAGCTTATTTCAACAGTGCTTGTATAATTGTATTTACACAGCTCTGAGATGGCATATAAACGTCACACAAGAAATATCAACATGGTTTTGTCCTAACAGTTTATGAGCAGTGTAGGGAAGTGCAGATCCTTAGAGTTGTATTATTAACCCCTTCACAGCCAAGACCAGGTGAACACCACCCAACTGCAAGAGGCATAGATCCTCATGAGCCCCCGCAGTTGCGGGGGCTCATGAGGATCTATGCCTCTTGCTGACACCACTTTGTATCCATGTTCCTTGGAAGGTCTGGGATCATTGGCATTGAACTGACAAAAGTTTCAGGAACACAAAAACTGTGACCACTGTAACAAGGGGTTAAACAGAGACCTACCTGTTTGCTGCGAATCTTGGACAAACTGAAGACACCCGCGTCCTCACCATAGTCCAGTTTGTCGTTGGGAATGATCATTTTCATGTCTTTTCGCTGCTGCAGTTTGGATTTCACCTTTCTCTCTTTTCGCTTCTTCCTGTGAAGATTCAAGAGCAGACAACAACTTCACAGTTAGTCATGCCTACAGACAGACAAACGTTAGCAACTTCTACATTTAGCAACGTCTCTGGCAGGACAGTGCTAGTGATTTGACATCGAGTCATGCTCCAGGCTAGCTTTTCCCAGATAACCCTCCAGGCTTTCCGCGAGTGTTAAAACAGTCCGTCATCAGGACAGACAGTGTGATAACAAATCAAATCCCAGGCGCTCCACAGTCCCTCGCATACTTCAAACACAACTTGGATAAGTAACTAGACGCTCCTTTTTTTCCTCAAGATTTGTCCATCTTGGTGATGGACGAGTTTCCATTTTTTCTGTCCCTTAAAAAAAATTTGTCAGTCAAATACGGAGACTTTTCTGTTAACAGAAAGCCTGACCCTCAATCCCAAGTAGGGCAGAAAAAGCATGTCGTTTACACATTCAGTGGATTCAGCCAGTGCACTCTAACTGCAATAGGCATACATTCTCATGAGCCCCAGCACATGCCTCTCGCTGGGGAAGGGTGACCTCTACTCAAATGCTTCTGCTGAAAGCATAAATTTAGCCATCTGCAAGAGACATAGATTCTCATGAGCCCCTGCAAATGCAGGGGCTCACGAGGATCTGTGTCTCTTGCTGGTGAGAAATGACCTCTACTCAAGTATACTCACACACAGTACTGTGTCTGGTTCATCTTCTGCCTTTGCTTTATAAAACAACGTGCTGAGAGTGGAAAGAAGACAATACCTTTTGAGTTGTTTGCGGTCCTCTTCCTGGGCTTTGGCAAGCGTCTCCTGCATCTCTTGTTCTTCTTGTTCGCTCTCGCTTAGCGCTTTGTCTCCATCAGCCTTCTCTCTGAAAATACGTTAATAATCATGTCAGTGTCACAATCATGTTATTTATGTCAACCAGACTGTAAATTGTTTGCCTTGCCTCGTGCAAAGGCTGCTGTCATCAGCTGACTTCAGCCAAAACCTCTGAGGCCGCATCAACTGTTGTTATAGCATTAAAAAATGTATTTTTCATTAAAATGTATTTTTTTGAAAAATACTTACCGATGGTATTACTTAAAGGAAATGGTTTCTTAGCTAGTCTAATTTTAGCCCAAAATTGTTGTGTACGAGTATGGTCATGATGGCAGGTGAGGGGCGCCATAGCCTAGACGGAAACCCGGGTAGCCTCCCTTCCGGTTCAACCACGCATGCGCCACACCACTCATACGCCAGTCAGTTTTCTTAGCGAATCAGCGGCAAGCGGGGCAGGTGGGAGGGACCTTCGAGTAATACCATCGGTAAGTATTTTTCAAAAAAATTCATTTTTCTCTAAAAGGTATTTTTTCGAAAAATACTTACCGATGACATGACTACATGGGAATATCTACTTCTAGGCTCAATTTTAGCCTACTTGCCCGTTGTGTGCCCACACAACCCGAGAGGCCCTCGGGGAACCCCCCAGAGGGGCCGAGAGTTATCTTCCCATACCTGCCTTACCAGATCCGGTCACGAGACCATTCAGTCTGATACTTCGCTCGAAAGCGGCAAGCGGGGCAGGAGGGAGGGTTATCCGAGTCATGTCATCGGTAAGTATTTTTCGAAAAAATACCTTTTAGAGAAAAATGAATTTATTTCCTCAAAAACATTACCGATGACATGACTACATGGGAGAATTGCGAAGAGGAGGCGGGTGCCGCCCACAACTCCCCCAACAGGACAACGCCGTCCACCCCGTGGCACACTCCCGACAATTTTAGCGAAGTGCATACCTACAGTGCCGGTGGCACCGGGAGGGAGTGTTGCGTCGCGGCGATGTCCCCCACCAGTGCGAGATTGTCTCGCTGGCTAGCCAGGTCCCGGAGGTAGAACGGGCAAGACCGACTCGGTGTTTCAGCCCACGGCTGCCACGATGTCCCTGACAGTGCCGTTTCGCTCAAACGCGACGCTCGTGCCCATAGCTCGTACCTCGTGTGCGAGAATGTGCAGCCTCTTAGCTCCCTCAGGGGCTATCTCTTGATTAGCGGAGCGTATGACCCAGCGGAGCCAGGAAGAGATCATCTGGACTATAATGTCACGCTGTTTGGGTCTTAGAGGTAGGAAGAGGCGCGACCGCCCCCTGCGGACGAGCTTAGATCGCCGCAGATAGATTTGAAGGGCGCGCACGGGATCCTGTAGCCTGGTCTCCTGGGACCGGGGTCAGTCTCTCAGCGGCCTAATGGTGATCCCTTGAGGCGGAGTTAAAGGAGACCTGTTATTGCCAGAAAGGCCGGGTCCGTGAGCAGCCGGACGGAGCCGTCTGTTCGGAACTGCAGACCGGCAGGGCGCGCTGAAGGCGCCTGTAGCTCGCCCCCGCGCGAAGCGGTAGCAAGTGCCAGCAGGAAGCAAGTCGTGCGTGCCAAGTCCGCGAGCTGGGCTAAAGGTAATGGTACGAAGCGGGCGGAGTTCAACCACGTGAGCACCCAGGGTAGGTCCCAGCGAGGAAGGAACGAGCGGAGTGTCGGGCGCTGGATGCCGAAGTGTCCCATAAGGTCGGCTAGGTCCTTGCAGGCGCCCGGATCGGGTCGTCCCAGGTGACGATAGGTGTCCGCAATCATGGACAAGTAACCGCGTACCGTGATGAGGGCTAGGCCTTGGTCTCGGAAGAGCCAGAGAAGAAGTCCGCCAGCGGAGGATGCGTCAGATCCGTGGGCTGAAGGCCATGATCGGTGCACCAGGAACAGAGGACTCGCCATTTCCCTCGTAGACTCGAAGGGTCGACAGTCTCCGGGCCGCAGCGATCGCCTCCATTGCTGCACCTGAGTAGACTCTAGCTCCGAGAGCTTGCCGCACAACCTCCAGGCGTGAAGGAGGAGACACTCCGGGCAGGGGTGGAACAGCGGCTGGCGCGGTTGCTTGAGCATGGCCCGTGGGGTGGGCAGCAGCAGGGGCGGGTCTGTGGCGAGGCTGAGCAGGTCGGTAGTCCAGGAGCGGTTCCAGACGAACGGCGCGACCAACAGGAGTAACGCCGAACAGCCCCAAGTTAGAGGAGGACTTAGGGAACCAAGACGGTAGGGGGACAGGTATAGGCCACAAGTCCGTCCCCGGGAATGGAGAGCGCATCGACAGCCTAGGCAAGGTGGTCGGGAAGCGGGGAGACGAAGAGGGGGAGCTGGTGGTTCCACCTCGTGGCGACCAAGTCGACCTGGGGAGTCACCAGCGGGCGCAGATCATCCGAAATATGTCCTGTCGCAGGGTCCATTCCGTGTGTAGGAGTTGGTCGCGGCGAGACCAAGAGTCGGCCAGGACATTCAGGTATCCGGGAACGTGCCGGGCTTGAAGGATACTGCTCCGGTCCTCGCACCAACACATCTTCCTGTAGAGGAGCATACACAGGTCAGGGGAGCGTGTGCCACCTTGCTTCTGGATGTAAGCGACCACCGTCGTGTCGTCCGAAAGCACGAGAAGCTCCTGGTGTCCGAGGAGGTACTCCCCAGCCTGAAGGGCTCGCCAGACGGCCTGCATCTCCAGCTAGTTGATGTGGGTGTGCGCCAAGTGTGAGGGCCAGGAGCCCGCCGTCGCGAGGAACCGGGCAGGAGGTGGGCCCCCCACCCCGAAGGCTGGCATCGACGCAAGGAGAGACCTGTGGCGGGGGGGGGAGGCTAAGGTAACTCCCGACGCTAGCCACGTAGGGTCGGTCCACCGACGAAGGAGCAGGCGGAGCATCTGGGACACTGGGACCGCGGTCATCAAGTCTCCAGAAGACGTGAGCCAATGGAGAAGAAGATGCAGTTGAATTGGCCGGGAGTAGAGACGCCCTAGCGGGATAAGATCCGCTGCGGCGGTTATGACACCGAGCAACTGAAGCCAGACTCTGGCGGGGGCTGCATCCTCCCGAGCTAACTGGTCGGCTAGAGCCGCCATCTTCTGGATCCGGGGCGCCGGAAGGCGTACCGTGTTGAGGTTGGTAGCTTATTCCATACCCAGATGCCCAAACCAGCGGGAGGGAGAGAGATCCGACTTGCCGTCGTCTACTAGGAAGCCCAGGTGTGCCAGGAGGTGCAGGAGAGCATCTCTGTTCGTGGCTAGCGCAGTCTCCGAATGGGTGCGCAACCGGAGGACGTCCAGGTAGTTCGACGTGGACTGGAGGAGGACTGTCGGGCTAAGGCGACTAAGGCGTCCATCAGCCGAGTGAAGACCCAGGGGCGGAGGTTGAGTCCGAACGGCAATCCTACCGAAGGCGCTCAAGCGGTGCGCATCAGTGTCCTGAACTGAAAGTGGAATGGCAGGAGTCGGGGGCGCGACCGAGTCGCGCAAGCTAGGGCTGACGTCTCTGCTGGCCAGACTCAGTGAGTAGGGCGCTACGCCGGCGTACAGATCCTCCGGAAGGATCAGCGGGCTTAACAGGGAGAGACGGGAGAGGAAGGCCAGTCACGTGGGACGGCACATGGCGGACTGCTGCAGGCCGGGCTCAGTGAGGCGGGCGTTGTGCCGGCAAACAGACCCTCCGGAAGGGTCAGCGGGCGTGGCAGCAGTGGCAGTCCTCTGATCAGCCATCAAGTGACCTGAAAGTGGAACGGAGGGAGTTGGAGCGCGACCGTGTCGCGCATGCTAAGGCAGAAGCCTCTCTTGGCCAGACTCCGAGAGCAGGGCGCTATGCCGGCGTTCAGATCCTCCGGGGGAAGCGGCGACGATCCCGGCGAGGTGAATGATCCCTCCAGCGACGCTCGAGGGGCGAGCGTGAGTGTCTCGAACTGACGGTGGAACGGGATGAGTCGGGGCGCGACCGTGTCGCGCAGGTTGAGGCTGACGTCTCTCCTGGCCGGACTCAGTGAGAAGGGCTCTATGCCGGCGTGTAGATCCTCCGGAAGGATCAGCGGGCTTCTCGGGGAGAGAGAGAGGATGAAGGCCAGTCAACGTGGGACGGCTCATGGCGGACTGCTGCAGGCCGGGCTCAGTGAGGCGGGCGCTGTGCCGGTAAACAGACCCTCCGGAAGGGTCAGCGGGCGTGGCAGCAGTGGCGATCCTCTGGTCAGCGCACAACGCCGGGTCCCGACGAGCAGACCGTTCCGAGGGGCCGATGCGAGGAAGGGCGGTCGTTACCGAAGGGGCGGCGGAAGTGTCCACAGGATCCGGACGAGAGATAGTAGACGGAGGTCGCTCTCGCCGATAAAACTCCAGAGGTCCGACGAAACGTCTCCGGCCAAGTCGCACAGACATCACGAGGAACGAACCGCCGACCCGTAGACTGAGTCGCCGAACAGCAAGGGTCCACCCAAGGGGGCACGGTGAAGTTGCGCTCGCAGGTCCGGCGGCAACGTACTGCAGGGGCGGAGCAGGGCATCTCGACGCATGAGGTCGCAGTTGGCCGCAACCACCATCGCGTTGACCGAGGAATAGTAGGCGGCGCAATTGGCGATCTCCGCGAGGACCAGCAGGTCTCCTAGGAGGGGAGAGATGGAAGGATGCCAGGATACCTCCACCCGACGAACCAAGGATTGAGTGAGGAGCTCCATAATACCCGAGCAGGCGAAGGTGTTACGGACCAAGGTCGCTGTCTTGTCCAGGCCCCGCATCGGGGACCGCCGCAGCAGAGTCAGACCGCCGGCTAGGGACACCGCCGAAGGGTCCAGCGTAGGCAGAGGGATGGAGAAGGCCTGGGAGAGTCCAGCATACCAGTCCCGCCGAAACAAGATGTCTAAATCCGCGGGCCAGCGACGGTCGGAGAAGAAGACCGGCTCCTGGGACGTGGCCAGCTGTAGGTGCGACGAAAGGATGTCTCGAAGACCCTTAAAGCCGGGCGGTTGGGGAAGCGACCTAAACTTCTTGACCTGCCTCTCCGTGTCAACGAAGGCGGCGACCTTCCTCTTCAGCTCCGGGGAAGCTGCCGCGTGCGAGGTCGAGCGATCCTCGTCCAACAGAGCCGAGACCGAGACTTCGGGTAGCAGGCTGAGCGCATCGTCCTGCAGGGGGCGTCGAGAATCCCGCTGACGGTGCTCGCAAAGCGAGCGAGAGCGCGGGCGTCTGGAGGAGGAACGGTGAGGATCAGGGTCGCAGCTGCGTCGCGACGGACGGTGCTGACGTCTCTCCGGGCCCTACTCCGGAAGTAGGCCACTATGCCGGCATGGCGATCCTCCGGAAGGATCAGCGGGCTTGGTGCGGGGAGAGTGGAGAGGACGGCTCGTCAACGACGGACGGCTCAAGGCCGACTGCTGCTGGTCACTCTCAGTGAGACGTGCGCTAAGCCGGCAAACAGACCCTCCGGAAGGGTCAGCGGGCGTGGCAGCAGTGGCGGTCCTGTGGTCAGAACAAACCGCGAACCCCGAAGCGGGGACCGTTCCGTGCGGGAGTGGCCGAGGAAACAGCCAGGGCGGCCAACGTGTCAAAGGGCGCTGAACGCTCGTAAGCCGGGCGGGCACGCTCTCGGCGGTAAAAGGACCCAGGTCCGCCCACATAACCTCAGGCCAGGCCGCACACCGCTTACACTCTGGTATCAGAGTCAGTCCACCCAATCAATTTCAAATACAACGATTTTGAACTTCCAAATTACAGCAGCTCGCTTGAGCTTGCCCTTAGCACCACGTGAAAGTTCTGTGTTTACGTTCCGTGTGTGAGTGAATGCGCGTAACTCGCGTGAGCGCGCTTGTTGGGCCCAGTTCGGGGCAGCGCTTTGAGCCGATTTTCAATTGGGAAAAAGCGCCTATTTAACGTGCTTATTATTATTATCATCATTATTATTACACCTGCGGTCCGAGGAACCACCGAACGCGGTAGGGAGACCGCGTGAGTGTCCGTCGGCCAGCTAAGTCATCGCACCGGGAGCACGACATTAACGAAGCGTAGGCGGGCTCCCGGTGAAACGTAATGGGGCACTCTCGGAGGGCTAACGGGGCTTTAAACGGGCTAACACACACGGAGCCCAAGGCCCACGTGCAAAACGGGCGCGACACGGCAACAGCCGACCGTGAGCTAATCAGGCACTACGCACTGAAACGAACCCCAAAGCAAAAGCAGGGAAGCACCCACAGGCAGCCGGCTCTCAGCCCGAGGGCCGGCCGAGGGAACTACCGCTACCTTACCTCTGCAACGAAGGGAAGGGGGGGAAGGGCAGTCAAACCGCCATCCACAGAAGCAGAAGAATCCCCGCAAGTGGCCCAACGAAGCAGGAAGAGAAGGCCAGATAGAAGGCAGGGTAGAAGCGGGCGCAGAGCACACGAAGTCGGCAACCAGCGTCGGTAGGCAGAAGACCGGTCGAGGCAGCGAGAGCGCGGGCCAGACACGTCTTCTCTCCACGAGCGAAGTAGAAAGACTGGGTGGTCTCGTGACCAGATCTGGTAAGGCAGGTATGGGAAGATAACTCTCGGCCCCTCTGGGGGGTTCCCCGAGGGCCTCTCGGGTTGTGTGGGCACACAACGGGCAAGTAGGCTAAAATTGAGCCTAGAAGTAGATATTCCCATGTAGTCATGTCATCGGTAATGTTTTTGAGGAAATAAATACATTTTAATGAAAAATACATTTGTTTTCTCAAAACACATTACCGATGGTATTACTTAAAGGAAGAATCCCGAGGAGGAGGCGGGTGCCGCTATAGCGACCCCATCCCCTGCCATCCTGGCCGCTCGAGTCGGCCACCCTCCCGCAACCTCCCTCTAATTTTAGCAAAGATACTTACGGCGCCTAGGGCGCCGGGAGGGAGTGTTGCGCCGCCACGATGTCCCCCACCAGCGATAGGTTCTGGCGCTGGCTGGAGAGGTCCCTCAGGTAGAAGCGTGCGAAGGTGGTCTCCGCTCGCCAGCCCACGGCCACCACAATGTCTTTGACCGCACAGTTCCGGTCGAATGCTAGGCTGGTGGCCATGGCTCTGATCTCGTGTGCCCTGATGCTCATGCGTTTGGCTGTATCCGGGGCAAGCTCCTGGTAGGCTGATCGTATCACCCACCGGAGCCAAGAGGATATCGTTTGGGCCGAGATGTCGTTTCTACCTGGGGACAGAGGAAGGAAAAGGCGGGTGCGTTCCCTGCGTATCGGCTAGGTCCGGCGCAGGTACACACGTAAGGCTCGCACCGGGTCCTGTTGTCTGGACTCCCGGGTGGAGCTTGGGTCTCGTAATGGTTGAATGGTGACCAGTTGAGGGGCCGTCAAGGCGATCTGGTCTTGGCTAGGAAGGCCGGGTCAGGAAGCAGCTGAACCGAGCCATCAGCCCGAAACTGTAGGCAGGCGGGGCGTGCTGAAAGTGCGTGCAGTTCGCTGACTCTGGAGGCTGACGCGAGGGCCAAAAGGAAGCAGGTCTTCCGAGTCACGTCCGGCAACCGCGCCAACTGGATCGGTTCGAAACGGGGCGAGGTGAGCCAAGTGAGTACCCAGGACAGGTCCCATCGTGGCACCAGGGATCGGCGGGCAGGGCGTTGTAGACCGAAGTGGGCCATCAGGTCGGCTAGGTCTTTGCAGGAACCCGGGTCGGGCAGTCCCAAGTGTCTGTACGTGTCGGCAATCATGGCCAGGTAGCCCCGGATGGTGATCGGTGCTAACTGCTGGTCGCTGAAAAGCCAGATGAAGAAATCCGCCAACTGGGGAGTTGTCAAGCCGATGGGGTGAAGGTGTCTGTCGTCACACCAGGCGCAGAGGACTCTCCACTTGCCTTCGTAGACTCGTCTGGTCGAGGCTCGACGAGCTGTAGCGATCGCGTCCACTGCCGCACCTGAGAAGCCTCTAGCTGCGAGGGCTTGCCGGACAACCTCCAGGCGTGGAGGAGGAGACGCTCGGGGCACGGGTGGAACAGCTGCTGCCGTGGTTGCTTGAGCATTGTCCGCGGTGTGGGGAGCGGTAGCGGGGGAGCCGTGGCAAGGTTCAGGAGGTCGGTTGTCCATGACTTGGTCCAGGAAAATGGCGCCACCAGGAACAGGATCGTGTTGCACCCTCTGAGCTTGAGTAGGACCTTGGGGACTAGTACGGTGGGCGGGTAGGCGTAGGCGACCAGGCCGTCCCAAGAGATGGATAGAGCGTCGACTGCCCAGGCCAGAGGGTCTGGAATGGGTGAAACGAAGAGGGGAAGCTGTCGATTCCACCTCGTGGCGAAGAGGTCGATCATGGGAGCCTCCCAGGTGACGGCGATCAGTCGAAAGATGTCGGGTCGCAGCGCCCACTCTGTATGGAGCAGTTGACCGCGTCGGGAGAGGGAGTCGGCCAGCACATTCAGATGACCCGGAATGTGACGTGCGCGAAGAGAGATGTCCCGATCCTCGCACCAGCGGAGCACCTGGTAGAGTAGTATGCAAAGGGATGGAGAGCGGGTCCCGCCTTGCTTCTGGATGTACGAGACGACCGTGGAGTTGTCCGAGAGAACCAACAGTTCCTGATGTCGGATGCGGTGCTCCCAGGCCAGGAGAGCTTGCCATACTGCCTTCAGTTCTAACCAGTTGATGTGTTTGGGCAGCGATTCCAGAGGCCACAGGCCGGAGGCAGTCTCGAACGACGGAAGGAGGTGAGCTCCCCAACCTGCGAGGCTTGCGTCGACGCAGAGCGAGAGAGTGGGCGGCGGTGAGGACAGCGGCACTCCCGTCGCGAGCCAGGAAGGATCCGCCCAGCGCAGCAGGTGGGGACGGAGCATGGCAGGTACTGGAATCGGGGCCTCGAGGTCGGACGACGACGGTCGCCAGTGAAGGAGGAGATGCAGTTGCAGAGGGCGGGAGTAGAGACGTCCTAGCGGTAGCAGGTCCGCAGCAGCGCTGATCAGACCTAACAGCTGAAGCCACTGCCTGGCTGGAAGCGTCGTCAACTGGGACACCTGCCGAGCTAGAGTCGCCAACTTCTGGATGCGCTTCTCCGGCAGTCTGACGGTATTGTGGTCGGTGAGGAACTCCATACCGAGGTGAATAAAATGGCGTGCGGGAATGAGGTCGGACTTGCCAAGGTTGACCAGGAAGCCCAGGTTCTCGAGAAGTTGAAGCAGAGCATCTCGGTCTTCCCTCAGGGAGCGCTCGTCCTGGTTCCTCAAAAGTAGGTCGTCCAAGTAGTTCGACGTAGGGCTCGTGGAACTTCGACGGGCTCTGGCTACCACTTCGTCCATGAGGCGAGTGAAGACCCAGGGGCTGAGGTTGAGGCCGAAGGGGAGCGCGCGGAACTGATAGACGACCCCCTCGAAGGCAAAGCGTAGGTAACGTCTGGAAGCAGGATGCATGGGTACGTGCAGGTAAGCATCTGAGAGGTCCAGGCTGACCGCAAAGTCCATCGGCTGTACCGCTGAGCGAAGGGCCCGCGCAGTCTCCATGCGGAAGGCCGGAGCGACGATGAACTTGTTCAGCGCCGAGAGGTCTATGACGGGGCGCCACTTTCCGCCCGGCTTGGGCACCACAAAGAGCCGACTGTAGAAGGCTGGGGAGTCGTGCCGGACCACCACCTCCGTGGCGGACTTCTGAAGCAGGGAGGAAACTTCGCCGCGGAGAGCTTCAGCTCTGAGCTGGTCTGAAGGAACTGTAGTCCACACCGGGCTCCGGCGCACGGGAGGAGGGGACCGGAAGGAGATCAGTAGTCCCTGAGTAATGGTAGAGAGAATCCACGGGTCGTCCGGAAACAGCGAGCGCCAGGCTTCGCTGTGAAGCGCCAGCCTCCCGCCGACCGGAACTCCGGACGAGGTCGGCGGGGGCCGGAGGGGGAGAAAGTCAGTGCGCCCGGCCCCGCCCGGGGCGCCGGGCAGGTCTGGGCCAGGTGCGGGCAGGGAGGGATGGGGGAGGCTCGGTGCTGGGGAAAGGGCGGGCGCGAGGAAAGGCTGGAGCTCTGGGGGGTAGGCGACCACCTCTGGTGAACGGGCGGGCGGTGGGTCTAGCAGTCCGCAGGGGGCGACCCGGAGCCTTGCGGGTTGGTCGAAAGGAAGTTGGAGCTGGGCGGTTGGGCCAGGCGTCCTTGTTAGCTTCCTTTACAGCGAGCCAGGTGGGGCCCGAACAGTAAGTCACCGCCGAGGGGCGCCTGCCGAAGCTGAGTCTTCACATCCAGCGGAATGGGACAGGAACGGAGAATCGCATCTCGACGCAGTAAGTCGCAGTTAGAGGCGGCTGCCATGGAGTTGACAGCGACATGATATACAGCGCGGTTCCCCGAAACGGCTAGGGCGAGCAGGTCCCCCAGCAGAGGCGAAATTGACGGATGCCAGGAGCCCTCCACACGTCGGACGATGGCTTGCGTGACCAAATCTAGAAATCCCGCTGCTGCCAGGGTGTTCCTAATAAGTGTCGCGGTCTGTTCTACCCCGGGGAGGAGAGACTGACGTAAGGAAGTCCAGAGAACGCCACTGCCGCGGGGTCCGCTGTCGGTAGAGGGCAGGAAAAGTGTTGTGTATGGCCCGCATACCATGACTGCCGGAAGGCGATGTCTATACCTGTCGGCCACTTGGAGTCTGAGAAGAAATCCTGTAACCGCATGCCCCTTGCGCAAGATGAGCAGAAAACGCATCACGTAACTCCCGGAAACCCGGCGGCTGGGGGAGAGACTTGAATCGCTTGGCCTGTCGTTCTGCGTCCACAAAGGCGGACGCTTTCCTTTTAAGAACTGGAGAGGGAGGGCAGTCTTCTGCAGGGAGGCAAGCCGCGATAAGCCGTGCCGCTTCATCAAGGGCCCGCAGTGTCTCTAACCTATGTCCAATGGCAGCCGGCGGGAATTCCTCGTCACCACCCGAGGGATTGGACGGGGCGGGGGCTGGTCACCTGTAGTAGTGCCGACATCGATTCCTCGGGGTTCAGACTAAGGGTGTCCTCTTCTGCCGGAACTGAGTGGGGAATCGGGGTCCACTCCCAAACGAAGAGGAAGTACTCCCGATCACTGGGGCGGGTAACGGTCGTAGCTGGTGGAGGAGATCTTCTCACTGGTGCGTGGCGCCGCCAGTGTCGGCTAGATGAATGGTCCCGTGAAGCACTCGACAGCTGAGCGGGAAGCCCGAACTCCTGACCTACGACGGTGTCGCGCGTGCGACGAGCGGCACTCCGCCGAGAGAGCGCGTGAACGGGAACGGGGGGCGGCGATGCGGGGACCGGGGAACGTCTGAAATGGCGCGAAGCTGAACGCAAAGCAGAGTCATGCCTGTACTGTGTCCGCGAATGTCGGCTGGATTCCGACCGGTAGTAATCGGTCCTCGGGCGAGTAGACCTGTCGCTCGAGCGTCGTTGAACGATGTCTAACAGCTGAGGTTCGCTCGGACTGAAGACGGGGAGTAACTCGCACCGCCGCAGAGCGGAGGCGACTGCTTCGTACCCGAGAGCGGGGAGCGCTGTCCGGCGAGAAGACTTGTCGGAACTTGACGCCCGGACGGAAGGAGCTGGGCGGGGCGCTGGCGTTCCGCGTGGTCCCTAGCAGAAAACAGGGTAGCGGAGAGCAGCAGGACGAATCTGTGGCGAGAGCTTGTCAGCTACCTGGAGATCCGTAATTAGTCAGGCCCGCAACCAGAGCGGGTGTAGGAGCCTGTATCAGTTCCTTATCAGTTGCCTGCAGAGGCGTTGCTACCGGGTAGAGACCACTCGACTGGACTGTGGTGGCTACCGGAGTCTTGTTTAGAGGCCTAGCCCGAGGCGCTCTAGGATCCTTGACCGTTACAGAGACCACTCGACTGGACTGTGGTGGCTGCCGGTACTAGAGCACGTGCACGCGACCGAAGCCGCTGGTTTCGTCTGCTCAGACACTCGGTCAGGGCCACTCGACTGGACTGTGGCGCGTACCGGTGTGGGATCGTTCTTCCGTGCTTGCGTAGGTTTCTTGCGGGCCGTAGAAAACTCCACAGCTGGGTCCATTGTTCCTCCAGCCATGGGGCGCAGACCGAGCACGGACGCGTGGGAGGTACAACCGGAACAGGGCAGGCAAACCAGATGTTCGTCACTCGGCCACTGGAATTGCCCACATCGAGTGCATGTTCGGACTTGCCAACTGCAAAACATAATGTACAATGAAATGCGAGCGAGCGTGCCCCCGTGGGCCCGCACCGAATCCGCGCTAGTGAACGAACGAAGCGTACCGTGTAATAGCCTACGCCCGGCGCTCCACCACTACCCTTGAGCGCCTGACGTAGGCCAAGGCAGAGATATTACCTTGCCATCCGAAGAAGTGAGGCACCAACCCGGTCGAAGACCCACCAGAAAGGCTAGCACACGCAGACACGGCCCGGCGTCGGACGGCGATCACGTAACGCATGATGCCGGGCGAAGCCACTGGCGTCAGTGAAGGGCGTCGAAACGAAAGTCTCCGCAACAGCAGGCACTCAGGAGCAGGCTGAAGAGCGAAGAAGAAGCTCGGCACACACGAGTAAGCACGCACTATGGGCCCGAGCGGGCACTAGGGCGTGAGTACAGTTCAACCTGGCGTCGCCGCGACCCGGTAGGAAAAGATGGCGCCGACGGGTGAAATTCACAAGTAACGTTCACTAGGAACAAGTTTCCTAAGTCCGAAAGACCGACGGAAACCTCAAGCCCGGTTTCCCACCTTGAACAAGCTTCCTTCTGTCTAGACGTTCCTAACGAAGATAGAGTCCTAACGACAGAGCGAGTCCCGTACACAACCTTCTGAGACTAGCAAANTCTCTCTGAAAATACGTTAATAATCATGTCAGTGTCACAATCATGTTATTTATGTCAACCAGACTGTAAATTGTTTGCCTTGCCTCGTGCAAAGGCTGCTGTCATCAGCTGACTTCAGCCAAAACCTCTGAGGCCGCATCAACTGTTGTTATAGCATTAAAAATAATCTTCAATTATAGTAAATTTTCAGCACATCAAATTTCATTGTGACATAGAGGGCAAAGTTGCAGTGTGATTTGGTATTGGAATAAACATGTCACATACCCATTAGCCTTGTCTTGCTGTTCTTTCGCCATCTTGCTGAAGTCTTTCAGAAGAACCTTCCTCCATGCGAACAAAGACCTGTAACAATGTGGCAGTGGGAGAGGTCATCAAGTACAATGTGAAATACTGGCACCTATACTTCCAATACCTCAACTTGTAGCACTCTTGCATGCTCTTGCAAACAGCAGCAATGTGAAGATGTAATGCTTTCAACTATGACAAGCCCTGAATATTTCCAATACTTCCACTTGTCCAACTCTTGCATGCTCTTGCAAATGGCAGCATCTGTCTGCTGTCACTGCATGATTTGTTTACACAGATCAAAATGTTCCTCCTTGTGAAAACAAAAGTGACGGTAAAATTGTATTCTTAACATACCGATAAAGAGATCCTGACAGCCAAGGCAGGCATTCCCACCTAACGTTATGTACCAATTGCAGGAGGTAGATTGACCATGTTAATTCAAGGGCAGTGCCAGATTAGCTTGGCGCCTGAAGGCGCCAAGCTAATCTGGCACTACCCTTGAATTATCATAGTTGATTCATCTCCTGGTGTAGTGTGATGGGGCTGCTCTGTGGGTGACTCTCATGCCACCAACTTCACAAAGCACATCTTTTGAACTATCAATCTCCCACAGCTAGCAGTCAGAGGCACAGGGACTCACTTGAAGTCTTTTCGCCCCAACACTCGGATATCTTTACAGCACTCTTTGATCTCAGCCGTGGTCGCAGGGTGGGTGGAGATCTCTTCCTTGTCCAACACAATCTGCAGAAAACAATTTCCCTCAGTAAATTCACAGCCTGAAATCATTTCTACAAAAGTTCCGTATGCCAACGCCCTTGCTTTCACAGGGCACTGCCTACTTTCTCTGACCTGATCCTGTTTCAGGAATAACTCCTATTAAGATTACAGAGGCAAACTGCGCCAGCTTGACTTAACTCTTCATCTTTTGAACCCTCTTGCTGCCAGCGAAGACAAATTGTACGTCTGAAAT
This sequence comes from Semisulcospira habei, assembly GCA_036245525.1. Lineage (NCBI taxonomy): Eukaryota > Metazoa > Mollusca > Gastropoda > Semisulcospiridae > Semisulcospira > Semisulcospira habei. The sequence continues at coordinate 172,600,288 of BTPG01000007.1, read as the reverse complement.
CACTGCACGCTGAGAGCCATTCTTGTGAAGAACACAGATGTTAATGGGAACAAATGTAGGACTAACAAGAGACATAAACCCTCATGAGCCCCCGCGAATGCGGGGGCACATGAGGGTTTATGTCTCTTGCAGGTGGCTTGCGTTCACCCTGACCCGGCAGTTAATGGCTTCATCATCAGCTGGTGAAAGCTTCATGGCAGTGCTAGATTAGCTTGGCATGTGCCAAGCTAATCAGGCACTACCATGAGGCTGTAATGGTCAATCTTTTTTTTTGTTTTGTTGCAATTTACACAGCTTAACAGATAAATCTGTCGAATGTGAACTCTAGCTGTGGAAATTTGTGTGATACTAACCTCACTGGATGCGGCTATCTTGTCCATGAAGTCTTCGCTCTGAAGAAACTCTGTGGCATTCAGTAGGTGGTAGAGAGTGTAGTCCCCTTCCGCATACCCCTCTCGATGCCTGAAACGCAAAGACACACAGCACTTCAACTCCTTTCAAGCTTGAATTTACGTGTACCAAAAAGATGCAATTTTCAGAATAACAATCTTGATGGCAGGGACATTAAACCTTATCATTCGGAATACACCAGTGTGTGAAATAAGTTTGACTAAAATAGTTCAAGGGTAGTGCCAGAATAGCTCGGCGCCTCTAGGCACCAAGATACTCTGGCCCCACCCTTGAACTAAAGCCATTTGTCGATATCTGTAAGTACTATAATGTAGCTTGCATAATTATGTCAGTGTACAAATTTGAAGCTTTTAGCCTCAGTATGATATGGGTTAAGATGCTCAAAATTTTAACCAGTTCAAAACTTTCAATCGACGTGCACCAAGCCTTCCCTTTATGTGCACCAAACTTTGGTCTGTATATCTTAAACATTGTCACTGCAGATCATCCAAAATTATTTTCCTCTAAATGCTTTTCCTACCTAATTATTGCTTTGTCAATGATTGGTGTTTATTCAACTCTTAAAATAAATTTAACAACTGTGTATTAGTGGTGGGAGACAGATTGGCCATGATAGTTGAAGGGTAGTGCCAGATTAGCTTGGTGCCTTTAGGCGCCAAGCTAATCTGGCCCTACCCTTCAACTATCATGACATATCCATCTCCCAATTTGCTGTATTTAAGGGTGAACATGTAAATAACCCAACCTCTGTTTCTTTTCAGGATGCATAAGGTTGATGCTCTGCGTTGGTTTCCCATCCTCTGCATCCTTGAACACATATTTTGGGTCGAGGAATTTCGGGTCCAGCTTATCAGGTGCCAAGTAATGCTGGCACACCACGAAAATCTCGGCAGATTCATTACGAGAGGCCTGAGGTTTGGTGGCATGAACATGCTTGAACAGTTGTTGGAAGACCCACAGGAGTGCGAAGTAGTCTTTAGATCGGAACACTTTGGTGACGAACCAACCACCCTTGCGCAGAAAATCTGTTGCCAGCTTCAGGGCACTAAGCGTTAGCTCGGCTGGAAAGAAACGGTAACAGAAGACATAATTCAACCTTAAAGTCTTAATCCCATGCTAGCGCATGTGATCACGTGTAAGACTGATGCCCGGATAAAGTGTGCAATCTGATTATAATATATTGTATATTTTGGTCACTAATCATGTGTAACTCAGCCTGAGAATACCAAATGAGGTGGATTTGGTATACCTAACCCTATCCTAGGTGTAAATGTACCCAGAGTTGTTGCACCCTATCCATTTATAGTGTAGTGTATGATGTACTCTTGGGTTCTATGCATCCCTCTCATCAAAACAAAGCGGTTCGGTGAGATGTCATTCAGGTACCAGAACCCAGCAGTTTGGAATGGCCTCCCACGCGAACTAAGATATGTAGATTCAAGAGATGCGTTCAGGTGAGCCCTAAAGACCCATCTTTTTTCTGTCTGCTACGACTGACTTTTCTCATAGACCTGCTATGTTAAAGTCATCTTCATTAATATTAGTATCTTTGTGTGTGTGCATGTATGAGTCTATAAGTGCAGCATCTCCCTTGAATGAATGATATGCATTTTTGAATGGTGGCTTTATAGATTGTTCATAGACCGCGTTGTATTTTTGTTTCAATTTTTGTATACTTTTGTAAATTGTGTTTTTGTAATTAATTATTTTTGTACAATTAGCTTTTGTTAAGCGCCTAGAGCTCTAATTTCCAAGGTTAGGCACTATACAAGTACTCATTATTATGTTCCAAAGCTAAGGGAAACATGTAGAAAAAATAATAACATAAGATGTCTTGTCTGATGTCTTATTCTGGATTCATATCGACACATCTCTTTTTAGGTACATTATATGGAAAAAATGGACAGGATGCAAAAACCTTGGGTATATTTGCCCTGTACACCCAGGGTAGGGCAAGGTATACCAATTCAGCGCAAGTGAGCAAACTTGTAGCAGGAAGAGGCCTAGATTATGAGCCCCTGCAGCTATGCCTCTTGTACACTGATCTTGTAGCCTGATCTGCCTACATAAGCGGCCTAATCAATACCATTTCTTTGACCTCTTTCGCATTCAGCAATGACCTTGTTTCATAACTAGATACAGTACCTTGCTGAAAAGCATCGTGCACCCAGCTTTTGCCCACATTGGGGGCTCCGTCGTTCAACACACAGTCAGCTTGCCATGTCTGAAGTTCCTTCTTGAGGGCCTGCCCACAAAAAGATAATAACTTGAAATAAAATACACACAGTAGCTTCAAATTCATCTCATCTATCAGAGCAGTTAAGAATTCTTTTACGCTAATGCGACTGTAATGGACAGATATTAATCCATTTAGCACTGACACAGAACAGGCGATTGACTGAGTAGTGCCAGAGCAGCTTGGCGACTTGAGGCACCGAGCTATATTCTGGCACCAGCCTTCAACTATCAGGGGCGATCCACTTCCTGAACTGAAACAGTCTTCAGACGACAGGTCACAAATATGGAAATTTTGACATTTGGACTGAGTATGATGAATCAAAGTGTCAAGGTTCACCTGTCTACACTTGTCTGTGGTGATGTCTTCCTGTAGAGTTATGGTTCTTGGAACTGGACGAATTGATACTAAATCCACACCTAAAACAGAAAACAATAAACTGTCAGACGCTTTTCTTCTGTATGGGGGGGAGGGGGACATGTCAAAGTTACAGAAGGTAAATAGTACAACATTGATTTGTAAGTTTCCAATGTCCCCTCATATTCATCCCCTCCTTCCCCTTATTTTATGCAGGGTCAAAAGCATAGAATCAGTCTTTCATCTTATCCCATTCCTTCCAGCAAAGGAATAGGTGCCACTCACATGCCAGGTGTTGTTTTTTTTCAAATGGAGGATATTTATCTATAGCATCAATCAAACTATGGAGTAACTTAACTGACATACACGCACAATTAGACATGAAAATGTCAACACCTTCACTGTTGAGAAAAATTGGACACCAAAGAACTGCAAGAGGTATAGATCCTCATGAGCCCCTGCAAACTGCGGGGGCTCATGAGGATCTATATCTCTTGCTGAAACCACTTTGTATCCAAATTCCTATGAATATGATGGCTGGGGAGCTTTCAATCTGAATTAACTGACAAAGATTTCAAAACACAATCTGCATCCACTGTCAGGAATGGGGTTAATACATTTTCAACAAGAAATCCACAACAAGTGAGTGTCATACCAACAATAAGACTGGAAATGGGCGTGTTTTCTGCAGCCACTTGCAGCCAACCACCGGGGGCCGCACACAAGTCGATGACCACACGAGATTTTTGCAGGAACTCAAACTTGCGGTTCAGCTGAATCAGCTTAAAGGCAGCTCGCGATCGATAACCTGGGGAGAAAAGGGTCAGATGTGTGCAGGTCTGTTATTTTGGACCTTATGGCTTCGATCCGGTGGGTCCACAATCACAGACCAGCTCATAGAACATCGAATAACACTAACACAGTAACAGCAAAAAAATATTCACTTCACAAGGCAGTCTGTTTCTGTTAAATGACTGAAAGATTGCAACGGGAAGATCGAGTTCCTCACACGATTGAAGTTGGTCACTCTGTTAGAACAACTGTCTATAATAACAGTAACATACATAGTGGATATAGTGACATGTAGTGATGTACACAAAAGCAGAGAGAGAGAGAGAGAGATCGCGCTGCATCGTATCGTGAATCAATTCACTTTTACATTGACTCAAGCACGACAGAGAAAATACATACCTGTCTCTTTGGCGAGCTGATAAAATTTATCTCGCCTCGCCTTTCCAACTTTTGTTTTCTTCCCCATCGTCGATGTTTCTGTTTAGCTCCTTCGCCACATGGTACAGCGTGTTGCGTACTTTATGTGACGTCATTAAATTGTACGTTCTGGTAAAGAAATGTGGATTGGAAAAAATATCTGAGGGATTTTTTTTACACGTTACGTTAATGAACATTCATATCATACAATGCTAATATCAAGTAAGCAGTATAATGTCATAATTAAATGATGGCTTTTCAACTTGTGCCTCTTTTCCATATAGTATGTTGTTTTTATGAAAGCATGACGGCCAAAGAACAAAATCTAGTTTAGGTTTTTACTTCCGATTACATGAGCATATTTTCATGACGTAGAACACAACACGTGCGGGGCATATTCCCTGCTGGCGTAAGTGGGCAAGGTAAAATAGTTCATCAATTTCTTACCTTCACAATGCTAATTCGCTTGCCTTACTCTGGAATATACATTATTTAGTATTTGATTAATATGGCTGAGTCAGAGATCTGTCCGAAATCATCGTCTTATATTGTTATTGGTACCCATACGCTAGGCATGTTTTGCGTATTTGCCCCTAAAACGAGAAATAATCGGGCCAGGAAGAGCAACCAGATAAATGAAAAGGGTGTAGGGATGTGTACCAGCATATTTTATAATTTCATTGAAGAAATGGAGACTAATTTCCATGTACAAGATATAAAACTAACTTCAAACTTCACCCATGCCAGTATCATTGTTTGAACATGAAGATTACAATACAATAGTGAATACACTACAATACAACTTTATTGTTTGTTCGAGTCAAACCTCGACAGAAATTTGCCTTTTGGCTCGTCATAAAACAACAATATAAGACACGAATAAACAATACAAGAACATTCCATGAAAATTGTCATTGCAGCAATCTATCACAAGCAATCTGTCACAAGATGGGAGGCAATGTTAAGTAGATCACACATACCACAGCGTTATAAGCAAGAGTTCAAAATCGAGACAGCAGTTGGAATAAAAGACTTCTTAAAAACATTCTTTTTGGCAAGTGGCATGTTAAAATGTCTGCCTGATGGTAGCATTTGAAACTGATCAGACAGTGGGTGACGAGGATCATTGACAATGCTAGCAGCTATCCTTCGGACAGCTCTATGGTACAGATCATCTAATGGGTACTGTCCTAGGCCAATGATCTTCCCAGCTGTTCTGACGATACGTGACAGTCTGCCCCTGTTTTTCATACTGAGATTGCCATACCGAGCAGTGATGTTAAAAGTCAGTATGCTTTCAATAAGGCTTCTATAAACGGATTCTAAAACCTTGGAACTGACATCAAAACTTATCAGTTTCCTAAGAGTAAGAAGGTACAGACGCTGGTTTGCTTTTTTCACAATCAGATCAGTGTTTCCAGTAAAAGTAATTGTATCCATTATGTTTGCTACTGGTATAGTACCGGCTCAAGTCCAGGTCAGTGAAGAATTCAACAATGACACACCCACATTTTTTCCATTTGACAGGTACTGACTTTGTTGTATGTCTGACAGGTTTTGTCATTTAACCAGTATACACAAAACTAATACAAGATGTCGAGGTTTTTCCGTGCGGGGTCAGACTCGGAGACAGAGTCAGAGAGTGAGGAGGAGATCCAGCCACAACGTCCCGTCCTCCCAACAAGGTCAGTTTTACCAAATTAACACTTTTAAACATTTATAACCCTTTGGATGTCGGTAGCGCTACAGGAATCATCCCGACAAATCGATACCGACAGCCAACGGGTAAAACCTTTGCGTGTCACTGCACTGTGATGAATCACCTCTGGGGAAAGCAGTCCAAATGTCCTGTAGTGGCATGAGACAGTTGTGTAAAAACTTTTTAAAAAGATAACTTTCACAACTTTGAGAGGAACATTTAAAGACTGCGCTAGCTGTGGGAAATGGGTTGCCCAAGAGAGTTCAAGAGTAATGCCAAATTAGCTTGGCACTTTGCCAGGCACCAGGCTAATCTTGCACCACCCTTGAACTGTCATGTTGATTTATTGGATGGATTTTATATTTATTGTGTGCTGGTCTGTGATTTTGGACAGATTATGCTGTGCTTACAGACCAGAGCACATTTCTGTCAGTTTCATTTGATCATGCGAATGTTTTGCTGTTGCAGAGCATACCAGCTGAGCGATGACGAGGAAGACACGCGGCGAATTGTGCGCAGTGAAAAGGACAAAAGGTAGACTGTGTTTAGTATTAATATTGTGTCAAAAATTGATCTTGATATCATGTTCTTAATAAATTTTATCTGTTGTCATTTGAAATTGAGACTGCGAGTATGATAGAATAAAACTTATTTAACTCTTTTCTGTCTTAAGTTTGCTTTTGTCTGCAGTAGAGAGGTGCAAACGCTGTTTGATTGCACTGAAGTATACCATTTGTTATGTATCTAATTTTCTCTTTTTCTTGGCTAGGTATGAAGAGCTGCGGAACATAATCAAAACCATGAAGAACCACAAGAAAATCAAAGACATGGCTCAGGTCTTGACAGGTAAGGATATCATGTCGGAACCACGGTCTCTGTCTCTCCTCCAAATATTGCCTTTCAACCTCAGATACAGGCACATGTACTTTATTAACACTTTTGACTCCAACACACTACAGCAGGAGACAGATCAACCATGATAATTCAAGGGTAGTGCCAAATTAGATTGGCGCCTGATGGCGTCTAGCTAATCTGGCACGACCCTTGAATTATCATGCTTGATCCATCTCCTGCAACTGGTACATAGTCAGTATGTGTAATGCAGCGGTGCAGTTAAATTGGTGTGAATACAGGAATCATTTATTGCCTCAAGGTTTCCTGCATCCCATTTCCTGTTTTCCAGGAAAATGCAGATCTGTCGGAATATGTTGAATGCCTTTGTTATTAACTTATTATATAGGAAAGTGTACAAGGGGAAAGCAGTGAAGCTCAGTGGGAAAGATGATTTGGTCTGAATTGTGTTACTGTTACACAACTTTTTGTATTTAACATGTATTTCAGTAACCAATATACCTTTTTCTTCAGACTTTGAGGGCCTGGGCAAGTGCTTTGACAAGGCGAGAAAGGTGGTGGACAGAGAGGGAATCCCACGATTCTATGTGCGCTGTCTGGTGGAACTGGACGACTTTGTCAATGAGTGCTGGGAGGACCGAGAGTGGCGTAAGACCATCAGCAAAAACAACGCCAAGGGACTCACCACACTGAGGCAAAAGCTGAAGAAATATTGCCGAGACTATGACGATGACATGGCCAAATATCGTGAGGTAGGGAACATTTTGTACACGAGCAAAACAATTTTCTTTCACTGCTTTGCGTGGTTCTGCAAAGTAGCAAATGGTAAAAAAACAGGCCCTATAGCAAAATAATTTTCTTTTACTTCTTTGTATGGTTTGCTGAAGATGAAATGAATGATAGGAAAGTTTTGTTCACTGGCATAACATGTTCTTTCCCTCTTCTTGTCGCTTGCTGAATGTGAGTCTAGTTACACGAAAGAAGAAATGTCATCACTTGGACCATTAACTTGATTAACAGTGGGGGAGATGTAGGTTTATGAACCCATTTAACTCATTCTACCCCAGACACACCACATGAAGATAAGGATCGACCATGATAGTTCAAGGGTGATGCCAGAATAGCTTGGCGCCTATGGGCGCCAAGCTATTCTGGCATCACCCTTGAACTATCATGGTCGAACTGTGTCCTGCACTGCAATGCAGTCTTCAGAGGACGGGGGCAAAATTTATGGATTTTGGTGTTGGGGTAGAATGAGTTAAGTGTTAACTCCATGGCGGCATTTCCCAAACTGTGCAAGTGTTTGTACCAGTTGAAGCAGATAGCTCGACCGTGATAATTTAAGGGTAGTGCCATCAAGTGCTGTAGTGCCCTGGGGATAAATGGGTTAGTCTTTGTCAGCAAGAAACAGATTCTCACGAGCCCCTTCGATGGTAGGAACTCGGGAAAGCCTAGTGTCTTGCAGGTGGAGCGAAGGGCTGTTTTACACAGAACTTGTAACATATGAAGGAAACCCTCCACGACCACCATACTTCAGTCTCTATTGGTGGCAGATCCCTGTGCAATCTTCGATTCGCAGTCTTCTTCTTCTTCTTCTCGAACGCCATCACACTTGGAGTTTGGCTCTCAAAATGAAATCTGTGGTCTTCTGTAGTGCCTCCACAGGCCCGTACAGTTTCTCTTGTAGAGTGGCGGGCTTCGGCCATATCTCCTCCCTCAGCGGCTGGTGGTTCCCACAGTCCTGGAGGATGTGCTCTGCGGTCTGCTCTGCTTCTCCACAAGGGCACAGGGGAGATGGCACGAGGTGAAAGCGTCTGTGCAGGTAGAAATTGAGTCGGTTGTGCCCGGTCCTCAGACGAAAGATGGTCACCTGCTCTTGTCTGGACAGCTGATGGTAACTGTCTAGCGGCCGTTGTGGTGGTCTGTACACAGACTTAATGATGGTCTTCATCTCTGTAAAGCTGACTCCATTTTCATCTTGTTCTTTCTCTGCGCCCACTTTTGCCATTCTGTCAGCTTCTTCATTGCCGTAGATGCCACAGTGTGAAGGGATCCACTGCAGCACCAGTCTGGTGCACTTGATGTTTTGCAGTGCCTCTTGTAGACGTGGCAGTTTGCTTGCTGTTGCTGCCTCAAGGACAGACATGGCATCAGTAAGGAAGACAATCTGGGCATCAGGGTCTGCAGTGCCACTAAGGGTGTTAGCTGCGCGGAATAGGGCTTCCACCTCAGCTCTGTAATTTGTGCAGTGAAGGCCTGTTGGTACTGCCTCTGCCTGCCATTTTCCGTTTGGGTACTGAATGTACACCCCAGCCCCTCCATCCTGAACTGCATCTGTGGCTGATCCATCGGTGTATGCCCGTATCCATGCTTCCTGGGGATACTTTTCTTCGAGCATGGCCAGTGTCAGGGCTTTCTTGCTCACAGTGCTGTGCTCATCTCTGGTGGTGATGTAGGGTACCGTGGAAGAGATGGTGATGTTTTCTGGCTTACTTTCCCAAGGTGGAAGGTCGCTAGCAGGATTCAGAGCCTCTACCTGCGCAGGCAGCTTTGCCTGGTGTTTTCTCTGCAGTGCTCTCGTCTCCTTCACAAAGCTTGATCTTTTCAGTCTCCCTGAGGTTGGTTGTTTCATCCTAGCGTTCATAGGATGGTCTTTGGAAGACTTGACCTTTGTGGACTGTATCAAGGCTTTGCAATCTCTTCTTATGCGCAGGGGTGGGATGCCCGTTGTCTCTTCCATCTTTTCAATTGGTGTGGATCTCATTGCGCCGGTGATGATACGCAGTGCCTGGTTCTGAACTCTGTCAATGGTCTGCTGGTGTGACTGGGCTGCCGTCAACCATGCATTAGATCCGTACTCAAGGTGTGGTCTCACTGTGCCTTGATATACATTTTTGAGGATCTTTTCATTGGCTCCCCATTGTGTTCCAGCCAGTTTTTTCATGATGTTCAGCTTTCTTCTAGCTTTCGCTTCTGCATTCCAAATGTGCGGCTTCCACGTCAGCCTCTTGTCAAGGGTGACTCCCAGGTATGTCTGTTGGTCTTCATACCGCAGCGGGGTGTTGCCCAGTGTTAGGTTGCCAGCCTTTGCCTTGTTGGAGAGAGAGAAGAGTGTGGCTGATGATTTGTTTTCTCAAAACACATTACCGATGGTATTACTTAAAGGAAATGGTTTCTTAGCTAGTCTAATTTTAGCCCAAAATTGTTGTGTACGAGTATGGTCATGATGGCAGGTGAGGGGCGCCATAGCCTAGACGGAACCCGGGTAGCCTCCCTTCCGGTTCAACCACGCATGCGCCACACCACTCATACGCCAGTCAGTTTTCTTTGCTAGTCTCAGAAGGTTGTGTACGGGACTCGCTGTTCGTTAGGACTCTATCTTCGTTAGGGAAGTCTAGTCAGAAGGAAGCTTGTTCAAGGTGGGAAACCTGGCTTGAGGTTTCCGTCGGTCTACGGACTTAGGAACTTGTTCCTAGTGAACGTTACTTGTGAATTTCACCCGTCGGCGCCATCTTATCCTACCGGGCGCGGCGACGCCAGGTTGAACTGTACTCACGCCTAGTGCCGCTCGGGCCCTAGTGCGTGCTGCTCGTGTGTGCCAAGCTTCTACTTCGCTCTTCAGCCTGCTCTGAGTGCCTGCTGTGGCGGAGACTTCGTTTCGACGCCTTCACTGACGCCAGTGGCTTCGCCCGGCATCAGCGTTACGTGGTCGCCGTCCGACGCCGGGCCGTGTCTGCGTGCTAGACTTTCTGGTGGGTCTTCAACCGGGTTGGTGCCTCACTTCTTCGGATGGCAAGGTAATATCTCTGCCTTGGCCTACGTCAGGCGCTCAAGGGTAGTGGTGGAGCGCCGGGCGTAGGCTTAAACGGTACGCTTCGTTCGTTCACGCGGATTCGGTGCGGGCCCACGGGGGCACGCTCGCTCGCATTTCATTGTACATTATGTTTTGCAGTTGGCAAGTCCGAACATGCACTCGATGTGGGAAATTCCAGTGGCCGAGTGACGAACACCTGGTTTGCCTGCCCTGTTCCGGTTGTACCTCCACGCGTCCGTGCTCGGTCTGCGCCCCATGGCTGGAGGAACAATGGACCCAGCTGTGGAGTTTCTACGGCCGCAAGAAACCTACGCAAGCACGGAAGAACGATCCCACACCGGTACGCGCCACAGTCCAGTCGAGTGGCCCTGACCGAGTGTCTGAGCAGACGAACCAGCGGCTTCGGTCGCGTGCTCGTGCTCTAGTACCGGCAGCCACCACAGTCCAGTCGAGTGGTCTCTGTACGGTCAAGGATCCTAGAGCGCCTCGGGCTAGGCCTCTAAACAAGACTCCGGTAGCCACCACAGTCCAGTCGAGTGGTCTCTACCCGGTAGCAACGCCTCTGCAGGCAACTGATAACGAACTGATACAGGCTCCTACACCCGCTCTGGTTGCGGGCCTGACTAATACGGATCTCCAGGTAGCTGACAAGCGCTCGCCACAGATTCGTCCTGCTGCTTCCGCTACCCTGTTCTCCGCTAGGGACCAGCGCGGAACGCCAGCGCCCCGCCCAGCTCCTTCCGTCCGGGCGTCAAGTTCCGACAAGTCTTCTCGCCGGACGCGCTCCCGCTCTCGGGTCCGAAGTAGTCGCCTCCGCTCTGCTGCGGTGCGAGTTACTCCCCGTCTTCAGTCCGAGCGAACCTCAGCTGTTAGACATCGTTCACGCTCGAGCGACAGGTCTACTCGCCCGAGGACTGATTCCTACCGGTCGGAATCCAGCCGACATTCGCGGACACAGTATAGGCATGACTCTGCTTTGCGTTCAGCTTCGCGCCATTTCAGACGTTCCCGGTCCCCGCATCGCCGCCCCCGTTCCCGTTCACGCTTCTCTCGGCGGAGTGCCGCTCGTCGCACGCGACACCGTCGTGGGTCAGGAGTTTGGGCTTCCCGCTCAGCGTCGAGTGCTTCACGGGACCGTTCATCTAGCAGACACTGGCGGCGCCACGCACCAGTGAGAAGATCTCCTCCACCAGCTACGACCGTTACCCGCCCCAGTGACGGGAGTCTTCCTCCTCGTTTGGGAGTGGACCCGATTCCCCACTCAGTTCCGGCTGAAGAGGACACCCTTAGTCTGAATCCCGAGGAATCGATGTCGGCATTACTACAGGTGGCCAGCCCCGCCCCGTCCAATCCCTCGGGTGGTGACGAGGAATTCCCGCCGGCTGCCATTGGACATAGGTTAGAGACACTGCGGGCCCTTGATGAAGCGGCACGGCTTATCGCGGCTTGCCTCCCTGCAGAAGACTGCCCTCCCTCTCCAGTTCTTAAAAGAAAAGCGTCCGCCTTTGTGGACGCGGAACGACAGGCCAAGCGATTCAAGTCTCTCCCCCAGCCGCCGGGTTTCCGGGAGTTACGTGATGCGTTTTCTGCTCATCTTGCGCAAGGGGCATGCGGTACAGGATTCTTCTCAGACTCCAAGTGGCCGACAGGTATAGACATCGCCTTCCGGCAGTCATGGTATGCGGGCCATACACAACACTTTTCCTGCCCTCTACCGACAGCGGACCCCGCGGCAGTGGCGTTCTCTGGGACTTCCTTACGTCAGTCTCTCCTCCCCGGGGTAGAACAGACCGCGACACTCATTAGGAACACCCTGGCAGCAGCGGGATTTCTAGATTTGGTCACGCAAGCCATCGTCCGACGTGTAGAGGACTCCTGGCATCCGTCAATTTCGCCTCTGCTGGGAGACCTGCTCGCCCTAGCAGTTTCGGGGAACCGCGCTGTATATCATGTCGCGGTCAACTCCATGGCAGCCGCCTCTAACTGCGACTTACTGCGTCGAGATGCGATTCTCCGTTCCTGTCCCATTCCGCTGGATGTGAAGACTCAGCTTCGGCAGGCGCCCCTCGGCGGTGACTTACTGTTCGGCCCCACCTGGCTCGCTGTAAAGGAAGCTAACAAGGACGCCTGGCCCAACCGCACAGCTCCAACTTCCTTTCGACCAACCCGCAAGGCTCCGGGTCGCCCCTGCGGACTGCTAGACCCACCGCCCGCCCGTTCACCAGAGGTGGTCGCCTACCCCCCAGAGCTCCAGCCTTTCCTCGCGCCCGCCCTTTCCCCAGTACCGAGCCTCCCCCATCCCTCCCTGCCCGCACCTGGCCCAGACCTGCCCGGCGCCCCGGGCGGGGCCGGGCGCGCTGACTTTCTCCCCCTCCGGCCCCCGCCGACCTCGTCCGGAGTTCCGGTCGGCGGGAGGCTGGCGCTTCACAGCGAAGCCTGGCGCTCGCTGTTTCCGGACGACCCGTGGATTCTCTCTACCATTACTCAGGGACTACTGATCTCCTTCCGGTCCCCACCTCCCGTGCGCCGGAGCCCGGTGTGGACTACAGTTCCTTCAGACCAGCTCAGAGCCGAAGCTCTCCGCGGCGAAGTTTCCTCCCTGCTTCAGAAGTCCGCCACGGAGGTGGTGGTCCGGCACGACTCCCCAGCCTTCTACAGTCGGCTCTTTGTGGTGCCCAAGCCGGGCGGCAAATGGCGCCCCGTCATAGACCTCTCGGCGCTGAACAAGTTCATCGTCGCTCCGGCCTTCCGCATGGAGACTGCGCGGGCCCTTCGCTCAGCGGTACAGCCGATGGACTTTGCGGTCAGCCTGGACCTCTCAGATGCTTACCTGCACGTACCCATGCATCCTGCTTCCAGACGTTACCTACGCTTTGCCTTCGAGGGGGTCGTCTATCAGTTCCACGCGCTCCCCTTCGGCCTCAACCTCAGCCCCTGGGTCTTCACTCGCCTCATGGACGCAGTGGTCGCCAGAGCCCGTCTAAGTTCCACGAGCCCTACGTCGAACTACTTGGACGACCTACTTTTGAGGAACCAGGACGAGCACTCCCTGAGGGAAGACCGAGATGCTCTGCTTCAACTTCTCGAGAACCTGGGCTTCCTGGTCAACCTCGGCAAGTCCGACCTCGTTCCCGCACGCCATTTTATTCACCTCGGTATGGAGTTCCTCACCGACCACAATACCGTCAGACTGCCGGAGAAGCGCATCCAGAAGTTGGCGACTCTAGCTCGGCAGGTGTCCCAGTTGACGACGCTTCCAGCCAGGCAGTGGCTTCAGCTGTTAGGTCTGATCAGCGCTGCTGCGGACCTGCTACCGCTAGGACGTCTCTACTCCCGCCCTCTGCAACTGCATCTCCTCCTTCACTGGCGACCGTCGTCGTCCGACCTCGAGGCCCCGATTCCAGTACCTGCCATGCTCCGTCACCACCTGCTGCGCTGGGCGGATCCTTCCTGGCTCACGACGGGAGTGCCGCTGTCCTCACCGCCGCCCACTCTCTCGCTCTGCGTCGACGCAAGCCTCGCAGGTTGGGGAGCTCACCTCCTTCCGTCGTTCGAGACTGCCTCCGGCCTGTGGCCTCTGGAATCGCTGTCCAAACACATCAACTGGTTAGAACTAAAAGCAGTATGGCAAGCTCTCCTGGCCTGGGAGCACCGCATCCGACATCAGGAACTGTTGGTTCTCTCGGACAACTCCACGGTCGTCTCGTACATCCAGAAGCAAGGCGGGACCCGCTCTCCATCCCTTTGCATACTACTCTACCAGGTGCTCCGCTGGTGCGAGGATCGGGACATCTCTCTTCGCGCACGTCACATTCCGGGTCATCTGAATGTGCTGGCCGACTCCCTCTCCCGACGCGGTCAACTGCCCCATACAGAGTGGGCACTGCGACCCGACATCTTTCGACTGATCGCCGCCACCTGGGAGGCTCCCATGATCGACCTCTTCGCCACGAGGTGGAATCGACAGCTTCCCCTCTTCGTTTCACCCATTCCAGACCCTCTGGCCTGGGCAGTCGACGCTCTATCCATCTCTTGGGACGGCCTGGTCGCCTACGCCTACCCGCCCACCGTACTAGTCCCCAAGGTCCTACTCAAGCTCAGAGGGTGCAACACGATCCTGTTCCTGGTGGCGCCATTTTGCTGGACCAAGTCGTGGACAACCGACCTCCTGAACCTTGCCACGGCTCCCCCGCTACCGCTCCCCACACCGCGGACGATGCTCAAGCAACCACGGCAGCAGCTGTTCCACCCGTGCCCCGAGCGTCTCCTCCTCCACGCCTGGAGGTTGTCCGGCAAGCCCTCGCAGCTAGAGGCTTCTCAGGTGCGGCAGTGGAAGCGATCGCTACAGCTCGTCGAGCCTCGACCAGACGAGTCTACGAAGGCAAGTGGAGAGTCCTCTGCGCCTGGTGTGACGACAGACACCTTCACCCCATCGGCTTGACAACTCCCCAGTTGGCGGATTTCTTCATCTGGCTTTTCAGCGACCAGCAGTTAGCACCGATCACCATCCGGGGCTACCTGGCCATGATTGCCGACACGTACAGACACTTGGGACTGCCCGACCCGGGTTCCTGCAAAGACCTAGCCGACCTGATGGCCCACTTCGGTCTACAACGTCCTGCCCGCCAATCCCTGGTGCCACGATGGGACCTGTCCTGGGTACTCACTTGGCTCAACTCGCCCCGTTTCGAACCGATCCAGTTGGCGCGGTTGCCGGACGTGACTCGGAAGACCTGCTTCCTTTTGGCCCTCGCGTCAGCCTCCAGAGTCAGCGAACTGCACGCACTTTCAGCACGCCCCGCCTGCTTACAGTTTCGGGCTGATGGCTCGGTTCAGCTGCTTCCTGACCCGGCCTTTCTAGCCAAGACCAGATCGCCTTTGACGGCCCCTCAACTGGTCACCATTCAACCATTACGAGACCCAAGCTCCACCCGGGAGTCCAGACAACAGGACCCGGTGCGAGCCTTACGTGTGTACCTGCGCCGGACCAAGCCGATACGCAGGGAACGCACCCGCCTTTTCCTTCCTCTGTCCCCAGGTAGAAACGACATCTCGGCCCAAACGATATCCTCTTGGCTCCGGTGGGTGATACGATCAGCCTACCAGGAGCTTGCCCCGGATACAGCCAAACGCATGAGCATCAGGGCACACGAGATCAGAGCCATGGCCACCAGCCTAGCATTCGACCGAAACTGTGCGGTCAAAGACATTGTGGCGGCCGTGGGCTGGCGAGCGGAGACCACCTTCGCACGCTTCTACCTGAGGGACCTCTCCAGCCAGCGCCAGAACCTATCGCTGGTGGGGGACATCGTGGCGGCGCAACACTCCCTCCCGGCGCCCTAGGCGCCGTAAGTATCTTTGCTAAAATTAGAGGGAGGTTGCGGGAGGGTGGCCGACTCGAGCGGCCAGGATGGCAGGGGATGGGGTCGCTATAGCGGCACCCGCCTCCTCCTCGGGATTCTTCCTTTAAGTAATACCATCGGTAATGTGTTTTGAGAAAACAAATGTATTTTTCATTAAAATGTATTTTTTTGAAAAATACTTACCGATGGTATTACTCGAAGGTCCCTCCCACCTGCCCCGCTTGCCGCTGGTTCGCTAAGAAAACTGACTGGCGTATGAGTGGTGTGGCGCATGCGTGGTTGAACCGGAAGGGAGGCTACCCGGGTTCCGTCTAGGCTATGGCGCCCCTCACCTGCCATCATGACCATACTCGTACACAACAATTTTGGGCTAAAATTAGACTAGCTAAGAAACCATTTCCTTTAAGTAATACCATCGGTAAGTATTTTTAAAAAAAATACATTTTAATGAAAAATACATTTTTCTGTGTTGATGGTCACACACCAGTTGTTGGTCCAGTCTGTCAGCCTGTCCAGGGCTAGCTGCATCCTGTATGTAGCAGTTGTTGCATACTCTTCTGTGCACCAGAGTACCAGGTCGTCTGCGTACAGGGCTGCGTGTACTCCTTTTGGTAGCTCTGGCACAAGGTCGTTGATGAAAAGTATGAACAGTGTCGGTGACAGGACTCCCCCCTGTGGCACCCCCTGACGCAACAGCACTTTTTGGCCACAGTACCCATCCACTGTCACACGGGCTCTGCGATTATGCAGGTATGACTTGGTCCACCAGTACATATTCCCTTGGATGCCACTGCGAAGGAGTTTCACAAGGAGACCATCCTTCCACACCTTGTCGAAAGCCTTCTGTAGGTCAATGAAAGCAGCTAATGTCACCTTCTGATCTTGAAAGGCATCTTCTATGACCTGTGCAAGGTGTGTTGTCTGGTCCGATTCGCAGACGACATTGACCTCATGGCAGGCAGCAATAGTGAGCTTCAAAACCTGACAGACAAACTTTCAAGTAGTGCAGGGTCTTACGGCATGGAGATCGGTACGGATAAAAGCAAAGTGATGATCAACACCACAAGCGACAGCAGCAGCAACATCCACATGAACGGCCAGAAGCTAGAAGAGGTCAATAGCTTCAAGTACTTGGGAGCCACCCTGTCCAAAGACGGTAGCTGCATAGCAGAGATCCGTATCAGGATAGGTACAGCAACATCCGCAATGGCCAGGCTGGACAGGATATGGTGAAGTAACTCCATCAGCTTCACCATCAAGTACAGGCTTTACAAGTCCCTCGTAGTGTCTATTCTACTCTAGGGCTGTGAGACTTGGACACTGCTTGCAGACTCAGAAAAGAAAATCCAGGCCTTTGAGAACAAGTGCCTGAGGAAGTTGCTCCGCATCTCGTACCGCGAGCACAAGACCAACAAATATGTACGGAGCATCATCACTTCCCTGGTGGGCCCACATGAACCCCTTCTGGCACCTATGAAATGGCGCAAGCTTGCTTGGTTTAGCCACGTGACCCGACCCAACACCCTGTCCAAGACTATGTTCCAAGGCACTCTTGAAGGAAGTCGCCGTCGAGGTCTTCGGAGAAAGAGTTGGGTCGCAAACATAAAAGAATGGACCGAACTCGAGATGCCAGACTTGCTTGCCACCGCCCACAATAGAACTCAGTGGAGAGCACTGTCTGTTGCTGCTGCCTTTCAGTCCCCCCAACACCCAGATCGGGCAAGGGACTGATGATGATGATGATGTAACATATGTTCCTGCTTCCAAGTTTTCACATCCCAGGTGGTATATGTTTGCATGCACACAGTCATGTAAGAACGAGCAACTCTGGATTGCCGCTTCTTACATGCGGACACACATTCATTCTTGCACACTAAAAAGTAAAGGCATAAACACACGAAAAGACCTAAATAAATTATTTAAGCAAATTAAAGTTTCATAATAAATAAAACAAATACAACAGCAACAAAACTAAAACTAAAGAAATATAATTAACAGACGAAAAAATGGCGAAGTTGGAAGACTGTGACGTCGGTGGGGGCACAGTAACTACACCGATAACAAGGCTATACTAGCCTGCTCACGATCATGGCGATCTTTTAACACTTTTAACATAGGCCACACTAGCCTACCACACGGCTGTAGACAATAAACTCAACTGTCGTACGATGACTGTCGGAACATGAGGCAGCAGTCCCTGAGGAGTAGGCATACATAGCCTTACCGCTAACTTCTTGAAAATGGACGTCCAGTCGCCACATCCGACATCAGTACGCTGAGACCATCTTGGCACCTGCACGTGCCCACTGGTCCCCTCCAGCACTCCCCCAGCGCAAAAACTGCATACTATATAAAGCTCTATAAGCCACTGTTTCTGTATCTAAATTAACACACAGCGCTTCTTCACACACAACAATTTGTTTCCTCAAAACACATTACCGATGACATGACTAACTGGAAATAGTCTACTTGCTTACCAATTTTAGCATAAGACCCAAAGGGTCCCCCCAGGAGGCTCTCGGGGATCCCTGACAGGGACGAGAGAGCTTTCGGGGATCCCTAACAGGGACGAGAGTAGCCTCCCCTGCCCATCCGGTCAGGCGCCAGGTGGTGTCTCCTTTAGCCAGTTGTCTACTTCGCTGTTAGCGTTCGGACGCTTTTACCTGAGCCTCTGACCCTTGGAAAGACTGTGTACGGTTCGACCGTCCCTTACCGGCCTGCCTTCGCCTAGCCTCTCGTCTACCGCTTCTGGCGTGGCCTCCGTCTTCTCTGCTAGCCCTCGTCTGTGCCTCGTGCTCTTGGCTGGCCCTGGAACCTTCTAGGCTCCCGTCGTCGTCTCCCTGCCATTCCGCCATGGACAGGTAAAGTCTCGGCCGTTTCCGACGTCTCGCCTGGCTGGGTCGGACGTCGGGCTTCGCTCGAGCTACGGTTGGTTTCTCTCCGCATTTCACGGTGAGTTTCGAGTGTTTCTTGATTTCGAAGCTTTATATGGCGGGGTTCGTTACCCGCCCCCGGTCGCCTTTCATGTTTGGGTATGTGCTGCAGTTACCTAGTGCGCCTCTCCCCAGGACGCCGACCTCCAGTGACCTACTGTCCGGTACTTTGTGCTTCGTCACTCTGCCGTTCCGCCATGGAAAGGTGGAGTCTCGGCCACTTCCTACGTCTCGCCTGGCTGGGCCGGACGTCGGGCTTCGCTCGAGCTACTGTTGTTTGTCTTTGCATTCACTGTCAGTTTCGCGTGTCTCTTCATTTTCGAAGCTTTAAATGGCGGGGTTTGTTACCCGCCGCCGGTCGCCTTTCATGTTTGGGTTTGGGTTGCAGTTGCCAAGTGCGCCTCTTCCCAGTTCGGCGACTTCCAGTGACCTAGTGTCCGGTGCTTTGTGCTTCGTCACTCTGCAGTTCCGCCATGTAAAGGTAAAGTCTTGGCCGCTGCCTACGTCTCCCCCGGCGGGGCCGGACGTCGTGCTTGGCTCGGACTTCTGTTTGTTTTCTCTCCGCATTTCACGGTGAGTTTCGCTCGTTACTTCGGAGCTTTATCTGGCGGCGTTAGTTGCCCGCCGCCCGTCACCTTTCATGTATGGGTATGTGTTGCAGTACCAAGTGCGTTTCTGCCCAGGACGGCGGCTTCCAGTGGCCTGGTGTCCGCCACACTGTAGACCGGGTGCCACCTGCTCCTCTGTCATCGGCTGCGCTGACTGCCCTGCTTGACTGGAGTTTCTTGGTCTCTACTCCGGTGTTCCACCGCCGAGCGACCCGCAACTTCCGCCTTCCTTGGGACCTTCCGCGGCACGGCGGGATTGTTCAGGCTGCCCTCGGACATGGGATAGCCACTCCTCTCGTCCCTGGTAAGTTTGTAGCTCTTTCGTAGACGCGTTAAGCCCGCTGACTCCTCCGGCGAGTCGCCAAGCTGGCTACGTGCCCCCCTCCCTTAAAAAGGAGCCCCGGGCACCGCGACCATGTCGCCTTAGTTCACGCGTCGGCCCCTCGGCCAAACCTCAAGCCCGCTGACTCCTCCGGCGAGTCGCCAAGCCGGCTACGTGCCCCCCTCCTTGAGCCCCGGGCACCGCGACCTTGGTCACTAATTAGTTAAGCGTCGGCCTTCGGCCCTTCTTCTAAGCCCGCTGACTCCTCCGGCGAGTCGCCTAGCTGGCTACGTGCCCCCCTCCTTGAGCCCCGGGCACTGCGACCTTGTCGCCTGTTACATACAAAAAAAGAAAAAAAAAAAAAAAAAAAGAAGAAGAAGTTGGCGCTTGGCCTCGCGGCCCCTCTTGAGCCCGCTGACTCCTCCGGCGAGTCGCCAAGCCGGCTACGTGCCCCCCTCCTTGAGCCCCTGGCACCGCGACCTTGTCGCTAATTAGCTTAAGCACCGGCCTTCGGCCCATCTAAGCCCGCTGACTCCTCCGGCGAGTCGCCTAACTGGCTACGTGCCCCCCTCCTTGAGCCCCGGGCACCGCGACTTTGTCGCTAACTAGTCTACGCGTCGGCCTTCGGACCTGCTCAGCCCGCTGACTCCTCCGGCGAGTCGCCTAGCCGGCTACGTGCCCCCCTCCTTGAGCCCCGGGCACTGCGCCCTTGTCGCCTATGGTAGACGCGTTGGCCTCACGGCCCCTCCTAAGCCTGCGGACTCCTCGGCGAGTCGCCGAGCCGCTTTGTGCCCCCGCCTTGAGCCCTGGGCACCGCGACCTGGTCGCCAATTAGTTCACGCGTCGGCCTTCGGCCCCAGCTTCAGTCCGTGTGCCCCCCTCCTTGAGCCGGGCACCGCGACCTTGTCGCCTTCGTTCTCACTTCGGCACTTCGACCTCAGTCTCTGGGCCCGCTGACTCCTACGGCGAGTCGCCTAGCCGCTTGTGCCCCTCCTTGAGCCCCGGGCACCGCGACCCTTATCGCCTGTTGGTACCCTACGCGGCTTATGGCCCCCTTCTTCTAACCCGCTGACTCCTCCGTCGAGTCCCCCAGCCAGCTACGTGCCCCCTACTTGAGCTTCGCGCACTGCGTCTGGATCGGCCTTCTTGTACCTCGGGACTTCGGGCCGTTTCCCCTGGCGCCTGCGGCCTTCCACGTTTCACCGGTTCTCGTCTGTTCACCGAAGTGAAGCTACGTCGCGCTGTTAGTGCTTGGTTGGGTGCCCCTAGGGGTACACCCAGTGCAGTGGGGATCGACTTCCTTGCCCTCGTCGCCTGGATAGTTGCGGCGCCCGACGGTCGTCGCCCGCCCCTTGACTCCCTCCAGGGTCCCTGTCGACCTTCGCCTGGTGCGGCGCTGTCGTTCTCCTCGGGACATCCTCTTCCCTGCTCCCTGCACCCTTCGCCTCCAGCGTCTCCCCGACCCTCTCCGGTGGATGACTCGGCGTCCTGCGTTCGCCTCTGGCCTGCTGGCGTCTTAGCCTTCGGCTCCCCGGTTCGCTGGCCTCTCGCTCCCTTCGTGCTCGCTGCCTCCGGGGGTTCCGCCGGCGCCCGTGCTTGCGGCAACCCTTCCCAGCTCTAGCGGATCTTCCGCGTGGCTTCGAACCCTCCGCCCCTTGCCTTCCTTCGTTCGTGGCGGCCTGGCTCCTGCCTGACCATCTCCCCTGATGCGACGTCGCAGCTCTACCGTGCTCCTGTGGGTACCCGCGCCCTTCGGCCCTGCCTGGCAGTCTCTGAAGGAACCCCTCTAGGCCGGTGGGCCCAACTCCACCCTTGTGGATTGAGTTCCCGCCCGTTCGGACCAAGGCCCTCGCCCTTCGCGCGCAGGTCTCCGCTCTTATTTGGGAAGTTGCGATGCTGCTCATCGCTCGGCACGGCTCCCCCGCCTCGGACCCTTTGCGTCGCCTTCAGCCCTTGGTTGTCGCCGCCAGCCTGGACCTACCCGTTGCTTCTACGTGTCCCCATGCCTCCCGCCCCCGCCTTTGTCTTCGCTTGCCGTCGACGGGACCGTTTCCAGCTCGGCCTCTCTGGTGTGGTCTCCCCTCAGCCCTGGGTCCTTGCGTGGATCGTGGATGCCTTGGTTGCCCGGGACCTTCGATCTTCCGCCAGCCATTCTCCTCCTTGGTCGACCTGCTTCGGCGGTATCAGTCAGTGGTTCCTCCTCGTAGGGCAGGGATGCTCTCCTCCTCCGGTTGCTCGCCTGGTCGCCCTGGTCAGCGCCTACGGTCCGGCCTCTCGCCCTCGCCGCCTGTTCACCTGGGAATGGATTTGGTGACCGACCGCAACTTGGTGCGTCTTCACGAGCCTCGGATCCAGTCCTTGCCGTTCTAGCCCGTGGGTAGCTGCGGGCGCGGCGGTCCCCTCCTGACTGCGGCTCCAGCTCCTCCTGATGAGTGCAGCGGCTGATCTCCTTCCCTCGGTCTTCTGTACTCCGCCTCTGGAGGCTGTCCTCCGGCGATCTCTCTACCCTGGTGCCGATCTCCCCTGTGCTGCGCCACATTGGCTTCGCTGGACGGACATTCTTAGCTCGGCTCCCGGATCGCCCCTGACCTCGCCACTGCCCCTCTCTCTCTGCGTCATTGCCGGTCTCGACGGTTGGGGCGCTCTTCTTCTCCCGAATTCCACTCGTCGGCCGGCCGCTGGCCCGCGAACCTGACTTCGCGGCACGTCAACCCGCTGGGACTGGTTGCAGTTGGCAGGCCCTCTGCGCTTGGCGATACGATCTTGGACACAGGACCTCCTCGTCCTTCCGACAACCCCTCTTCGTGGCTTGCCTTCAGACGCAGGAGGAACCCGCTCTCCCGACTTCTGCTTCCTCCTCTATCGCCCCCTTCGCTGGTGCGCGGACAGCGACTTCTCCCTCCCAGACCGCCACAGTCCAGGTCTCCTGTTCGTACTGGCAGACTACCTCTTGCGACGGAGGCAGCTTCTTCACACGGATTGCGCCCTACGCTGGGACATCCTTCGCTGGTTCTGCGCTCGTTGGGAGACTCCCCCCTTGTCCTCTTCGCCACGAAGTGGAACCTCCGGCTTCCCTCTTCATCTCCCCGTTCCCGACCTCTGGCCTGGGCAGTCGATGCGCTTGATCCCTTGGGACGGTCTGGTCCTTTACACCTACCCTCCGGCGGTCCTGGTCCTCAAGTCCTGCTCAGCCTCCGGGGATGCAACGCAGTCCTTCTGGTAGCCGTTCTCCCGGACCGGATCGTGGACTTCCGACCTTCTCAGTCTCGCCACGGGCTCACCCTCCCTCTTCCCACCCCCCGCACGATGCTCGAGCAGCGCCGACAGCCGCTCTTCCACCCCTGCCCCGAGCGACTTCTACACGCCTGGCGATTGTGCGGCAAGCTCTGTCTGCTGGAGGCTTCTCGAGTGCGACAGCGGACGCTATCGCTTCAGCCCACAGACCTTCTACCAGACGTGTCTACGAGGGAAAGTGGCGTGCTTCGTGCCTGGTGCTCTGACCCCGCCGCCTCTCCACCGTCGGCCTGACGTCTCCTCAGCTCGCGGACTTCTTCTCTGGCTCGTCCAAGACCAAGGTTGGCTCCCCTCCGGGGCAGCTGCTACCCCTCTTGATCGCCGACGCCTACCGTCACCTCGGCCGTCCCGACCCAGCGCCTGCAAGGACTTGCCCGACCTTATGGCGCGTTTTGGCGTGCAGCGTCCGGTCTTCCTCTCCCTTGGCCCGCGCTGGGACCTCCCTGGTCCTCCCCTGACTGACTTCGGACCGTTAAACCGCTCCATCTGGCCCGCTTCGCTGACGTGACTCGGAGGCCTGCTTCCTGATGGCCCTCGCCACGGCGCCCCGCGTCAGCGAGCTCCACACGCTCTCGTCTCGCCCCACCGGCCTGCAGTTCCGAGTGGATGGCTCCGTGCAGCTACTCCCGGATCCTTCCTTCTCGCTCAGCCTAGGTCTCCCTTGACAGCGCCTCCGGCCCTCGCCGCTCGGCCGCTTACACGACCCAGTTCCTCGGGGCACTCCGCAGCAAGATCCGGGACAGGCACTTCGTATCTACCTGCTCCAAGTCCGTGCGGAGGGGACGGTCTCGTCCCTTGCCGCCGACCGCCGGCAGAACCGGCTTCTCAGCCCAAACGTTCTCCTCCTCGCTCCGCTGGATATTCCGGTCCGCGCTGGGACCTCCCTGGTCCTCCCCTGACTGACTTCGGACCGTTAAACCGCTCCATCTGGCCCGCTTCGCTGACGTGACTCGGAGGCCTGCTTCCTGATGGCCCTCGCCACGGCGCCCCGCGTCAGCGAGCTCCACACGCTCTCGTCTCGCCCCACCGGCCTGCAGTTCCGAGTGGATGGCTCCGTGCAGCTACTCCCGGATCCTTCCTTCTCGCTCAGCCTAGGTCTCCCTTGACAGCGCCTCCGGCCCTCGCCGCTCGGCCGCTTACACGACCCAGTTCCTCGGGGCACTCCGCAGCAAGATCCGGGACAGGCACTTCGTATCTACCTGCTCCAAGTCCGTGCGGAGGGGACGGTCTCGTCCCTTGCCGCCGACCGCCGGCAGAACCGGCTTCTCAGCCCAAACGTTCTCCTCCTCGCTCCGCTGGGTATTCCGGTCCGCCTATCGCGACCTCTCCCCACAGGGAGCCGAGGCACTGAAGATCCGCGCCCATGGAACGCGCGCTAGGGCCGCACGTCTCGCCTTCGCCGCACCGGTGTGGTTAAGGACACTGTGGCGGCGGTGGGGTGGCGGGACGGATCTACCATTGCCGCTTCTACTCCCGCGCCCTGACAGTCCAGCGCGACAACCTTACGCTGGTGGGCAACTTCTGCGGCGCAACACTCCCTCCAGGCGCCCTCGGCGCTTAGGCGGCACTTCGCTAAAATTGTCGGGAGTGGGTGATCAGGAGTGACGGGCCGTCTTCGTCCCTGAAGAGGTTTCTAAAAGGGATTGTGCGGCACCCTCCTCCTCTTTGCCATTCTTCCAGTTAGTCATGTCATCGGTAATGTGTTTTGAGGAAACAAATTAATTTTTCTCTAAAATGTATTTTTTTGAAAAATACTTACCGATGACATGACTCGGAGGTCCCTCCCTCCTCCCCGCTTGCCGCTGGTAACTCCGTAGACAACTGGCTAAAGGAGACACCACCTGGCGCCTGACCGGATGGGCAGGGGAGGCTACTCTCGTCCCTGTTAGGGATCCCCGAAAGCTCTCTCGTCCCTGTCAGGGATCCCCGAGAGCCTCCTGGGGGGACCCTTTGGGTCTTATGCTAAAATTGGTAAGCAAGTAGACTATTTCCAGTTAGTCATGTCATCGGTAAGTATTTTTCGAAAAAATACATTTTAGAGAAAAATTAATATTTAGACTCGTGAATGAATGACTTCACAATCATGACCAAACTTAAAACAAAATTACAAGAGTTCCATACTCAAAATGCATAACAAATCAGAGTATAATTACAGCCATTATTTGCAACAAGTTATAATATCATTACTAAAGTCATTTGTAACAATTCATAGCTGTTATATTACAACTGTATTTGACTTGGCAAGTTCATATTTATTAAAACACACTGCGTATTTGTGAGCATTAAAAAATGCTAGTACCCTGCCATGGCAAAACGATAGCCTATTCATAATGGCGACGTGTATGAACCAGGAATAATACCTGCAGCAGTAAAAACGCTATAGCTGTTAGAAATATATAATAATCTGCTTACCCCAGGTCAAACAGAACTGGGCAAAAACATTCTCTGTCAAAATACAGCGAGCAAGGAGGACAGAGCAGACAAATGGTGAGTCAGCTGAGCAGACAGTGAGACACCCATTACTACAGTATGGGCTCTGGAGTCAAACTAAGAAAAAACAGTTCAAAATTGTCCATCTGTCCTGCAGTGAGTGAACTCGGCAGTAATTTCACGTGCAGAATTCTCTGTACAGCATCTGTTTTCAGTCGCACTGCGCTAAACGCTCTCAGTACCGCAGTCATGTCCAAACTCACTGACACGCGTGTTTGTAACATAAGTCCAAAGTAAAGACATGTTGCTTTGCTTTGTGTGATTTTCGTTCTTTGCTGATGTGAGGGAAATGTAGTACTCATTACGGCAAGAGACATAGAATTCCATGAATCCCTGCAGTCACAGGGGCTGATGAGAATCTGTCTTTTGCTGATACTTGTGATAGATTGTTGTTCTCAATTGTTAACCCATTCAGCCCTGACGGACTACAGCAGGAGATGGGTCGACCATGATAATTCAAGGGTAGTGCCAGATTAGCTTGGCGCCTGTCGGCCCCAAGCTAATCTGGCATTACCCTTGAATTATCATGGTCGACCCATCTCCTGCAACAGGTGCATAGTCGTTAGATGACGCCTCCAAAATTTGGGAAATACGTGCGCCGGGCTGAATGCGTTAATGCTTCTCACTTCAGCTCAAGCTGAAATGCTTCACAAAGACTTGTTACTTGGTGTGTCTTGTGTTCTTTGCTATTGCAGTTGAAATGTACTCATTATCGTTTTTCAGACTCCTGATGAAGGGGAGGGCGATGATGATGAGGAGAGAGATGAAGATGAAGACAGACGTAAGTTGTCCACTGATCTTCACAATGTAACTTCAAGAAAGCCCTAGCCAGCCCAGCAACGTGGTTTCAGAGTGGCATTGGCAAGAAGCATAGATCCTTGTGAACTCGCGCAGCTGCGGAACCTCATGAGGGTCCATATCCCTTGCAGTTGAATCTTGTTCTCTTTAGCTCAGCAGTGAAGAAGTCGATGCTTTCTCCGTCTTCTTTAGTCCAAGTCATTTATTGTACCCAAAGGAGATAATTTTCGGGGGAGTCTTCCTACGTTTGTCTGCAGTTCTGCAATTTTAGTGCAGTAGAAGCCAGAATACATTTCTTATTCCTTTGTTTTTCAGGTGACGATGCAGAGTCTGATGATGGAGCACGGGACGATGATCGGCCAATGAAGGCTGCCAGATTTATTGTAAGTTTTGTTTAATTGGATTTGTCTGTGTTTGGTGTGTGTGTTTGGGTGTGCATGCATGTGCGGAATATAGATTCAAAGTGTCATCCCTGACAGTTCAAGGGTGGTACCAGAATAGCTTAGGCACCAAGCTATTCTGGCACCACCATTGAACTATCATGGTTAATCTTCCTAGCTTTAATATAGCCTTCAGAGGACAATTTACAAATTTTTGAAATAAAACTTTATTCCCTGACTGCTGGTGGATGCAGGTTGTGTTCTGAAGTGATGTTAACCCATATACTGAGGCTAAAAGCTTTCAATTTGTACACTGCCATCTGCACGCCACATTATAGTACTTACAGATAAGGATATTGACCAATGGCTTTAGTTCAAGGCTGGTGCCAGAATAGCTTGGCGCCTAGAGGCGCCAAGCTATTCTGGCACCACCCTTGAACTATTTTAGTCCAACTATTTTACACACTATTCCAAATGATAAGCGTTAAATCAGCCTTGAATTGGCCTAACCATCCAAGGAACATAGATGCGAAGTGGTGTCAACAAGAGGCATAGATCCTCATGACTCCTTGCAACTGTGGGGAGGATTCATGAGGATATGTCTCTGGTGGTCGGATGGTTTTACTGTTTTCTCGGCAGCGGAGGGGTTATGGCCGATTACGAAAGAAAATCACAATCTTGTCTTCTGAACTGTAGTTTAATTTTCAGGGCACAGCTCCCAGATTTTACAAAGATCCAAAATTTGAAAACATGAACTAGGGGGCTGAGTGTATTAACCCCCTATCATAGTTCATACTGAGGCTAAAAACTTCAAATGTGTACACTGCCATATGCAAGCTACATTGTAGTACTTACAGATAAGGATATAGACCAATGGCCTTAGTTCAAGGGTAGTGCCAGAATAGCTTGGCGCCTCTAGGCGCGAAGCTATTCTAGCACTACCCTTCAACTATTTTAGTCAAACGTATTTCACACACCAGTGTATTCCGAATGATAAGGCATAAAGCAAAGAATGATCTCTGTTTGAACAGCCCTCTGACAATGAGAAGGATGACGACGAAGACAGTGACGACTTCTGGAACCAAAGCGACGACGAAGAATCGTCAAGCTCCGATGACGACATCCCGGCTGTCGGCAAACTGACAGCTGAGTATTTCTTGAAGTCGACCACGGAGCAAGAAGCTGCGAAAAAGGACAAGAAGAAAAAGGAGAGGTCGGAGGGGAAGCGTCGAGGGGAACGCAGACCCAAGGAGGAGGAGGAATGGCAGGAAGTGCGTGGTGGTGCCCCCCTTATCATGGTGAGTTGGCTGATCAGAGATTTAACCCCCCCTTGTGCGTGCAGCCAGTGTTTATAGTGTGTGATGGTACTGTTTACAGTGTGTGATGGTACTGTTTACAGTGTGTGTGATGGTACTGTTTACAGTGTGTGTGATGGTACTGTTTACTGTGTGTGTGATGATAATAATAATAAAGGAGATTTGTTAAGCGCTTATTTTAAAAGTAGCTCTAAGCGCTGATACATACGCACGCATGCGCACACATACACACACACACATACGTGACCGTGGTGATGAATTGTGCATGGCTGGGGAAATGAACTAGTAAAAGGCAGCGTTGTAGAGGTGGGTTTTGAGAAGTGATTTAAATGAGGAGAGCGTTTGACAATTACGGACCGAGGCAGGGAGGCTGTTTCAAGTGGCAGGGCCAAGATGGGAGAAGGCAAAACCGCCACGTGTTTTACATTTAAAATTGGGAAGGCGAAATTTAGGTGTGTCAGAGGAAGAGCGGAGGGTGCTAGATGGAGTATACAGATGGAGATATAAGCAGGAGAAGTCAGGTTGATAGTGATGGTACTGTTTTCAGTGTGATGGTACTGTTTACAGTGTGTGATGGTACTGTTTACAGTGTGTGATGGTATTGTTTACAGTGTGTGAAGGTACTGTTTACAGTGTGTGAAGGTACTGTTTACAGTGTGTGTGATGGTACTGTTTACAGTGTGTGTGTGATGGTACTGTTTACAGTACCTGTGGCTGCATGCACAAGGGGGGGTTAAGCTGTAAGAATTGTTTTAACTTAAGATTCATTATTTTTGTTTAACCCTTTGGCTGTTAGCAGTTTTTGTCGTGATGGTTCCTGCAGGAATCTTCGCAACAAAAACCACTACCGACAGCAAAAGGGCAAAAGAAAGTGCGTTTGGTTTCTGAGAGAATCAGGAAGCAGTCAACAGCAAAAAGGAGTTATACACCATATTTACTAGTGTATTTCCATTGGTTTTGTTATGTGTGCTTTGCTTAACTCATTTCACCCCAAGGCTGCGTTTCCCAAACTAATCTGGCACTACCCTTGAATTGTCATGGTCGATCCATCTCCCACTACAGTGCATTGTGGCTAAGTGAGTTAACCAGGCATGGGAATTGTCCGCCTAAAGGCAAATTTCCGCCGAAATGATTTGCTCAGCCGCCCAAAAAAAAAAAAAAGTTGTCCGCCGAAAAAAAAAAAAAAATTGGGGTGCAAAAAGTAACTGAGCACCGGTCATTATACACTGCGAGGCCGCATTGGTTCAAGTGATATGCCGCCCGCTAGAGTTACGCGTCACCTATTGTGGCTTCAACGCAGTCGTTACTTTACCGTGCAAGCGGGCAATACAACACTGAACGCACCGTTTTCATGCTCGGCTTACCGTCTCGCGCACTGTATGTGTGGGGAAAATGGCGGCATCACGAGTTGTTGAAAATTGAAAATGACGGTGAGAAAGGATATCGTTCAAGACAGAGTGCTGTTTAGTGTGCACCTGATTATGATCCGGTAAAGCAACCCCCCCCCCCCCCCCCCCCCCCCCCCCCTGTCATTTGATTTTTTGGCCGCTGAAATGAAGGACCACGCTACTTCCCCCCCCCCCCCCCCCCCCTGTCGTTTGATTTTTTGGTCGCTGGAATGAAGGACCACGCTGGAAATTTTAGACTTTTTTTCACTTTTCTAATTCCCATGCCTGGTTAACGTCATCATTTTCTATAGCTGTAATCTCCCAAATTACACAGTTGTACTCAAAAAATTAACAAAATGAATGAAGTTTTTGCATAAAGTGTGACTGTCAGTCATTCGCATTCCCTTGCATCACAAGTTTGAAATGTTTCTGTCTGCAGGAGAAGCCGAAGATGTTCGCCAAAGACCAGGAGATCAACCACGAGGCCGTCGGCAAGAAGCTGCACGAGATCGTGGCCGCTCGCGGTAAAAAGGGCACGGACCGATCGCAGATGATCGATCTTCTTCAGGAGCTGAAGACTGTGTCGGACACCAACAACTTGGGGCCGGCCATGCACATCAAGATTCTCTTCAACATTGTGGCCGCCATCTTCGACTATAACCCCAACATCGCTACATGCATGCGCAATGAGATGTGGGAAATGTAAGTGGAAAATTATTACACCGCTGTCAGCCATAGCTGGCCTGCGCACAGCTGTGCGTGGACGATCTGTGGCCCAAGGGCTTTCTGTATATTTGGTGGTTTGTTTCTTCAAAAACATTACCGATGACATGACTGAATGGAAGTGTCTACTACTTACTCATTCTAGCCTAAGAGCCAGTTGTGTAAAAACACAACCCGGGAGGCACTCGGGGAACCCCGAGGGGACCAAGAGTTGTCTCCCTATACCCACCACCCGGAAGCCGGGTACCCATAATCCCTCAGTCTAGTCTGCTTAGGCGCACGATTCGGTCGTCTTGCGCTCTGCTCTAGCCTACGGACTTTGGTTTTTCGACCGGTTCTCGGTTTCGGACTTGCTGTTGGAATGAAGAGCGGGAGATAGGATCGTTTCGTCGGCCCTGCCTGTGCTGCTGCGTGGCTTTCTCGTCCCCACTGCGTAGCGCCTACGCTTCGACCGCTGGTGAGCTGTCCGGTGAGCTTCGCCGGTCGTGCCAGGCGGGTTTTTGGACGTCTCCCCCCGTTCCCCTTCGGCAGAGAGGTAAGGTAGCGGGGTTGACCCTCGGCCGGTTCCCGGGCTGGGCACTGGTTTGTGCAGGTACGAACTTTTCGTCTTCTTCTCACTGTAATCGTGCTCCCACTCACCTTCGGTGAATCGTAGCTAAGTTCCTGCGCATTTGTACCTTGGGTGTGGAGAATTCTTTTACTCCATGGCCTGATTAGCTGAGTGGCAGTTTGGGGCACGCCTTGTCATTGCGTACTTGTTCGGCACCAGCGCCTATTCTGGCCCTTTCTGTTTTCCCTTGCGGGATGTTGGTATAGATACGGGTGATGAATTTAAGCGCACGCGCATATGCAGGCATACGCTGTGGACAAGTGCTCACGTACCTTAGAGAGTGGATATACGTTCCGGCGGGCAGCTTGGGGGTTTACGCTCCTTGGCTGGGCGGGCCCCTCGTGACATGTCCACATAAAGGGGTGATTTACTGCCCCGGATGTTTTTCTTGTCTTGGTTGTCATTGCGTATTGATTTGTGCAGCAGGCGGCCGGTGTTGTTTTCCACACACGGTCACCCTTAGCAATGTTGTTGGGGCCTGACTCCTTTTATGACCGGGGTTGGTACATATGTTGTTGCTCACCTTAGCACTTGACGGCGGTGAAGCTACCTCGTTACTGCACTGCTAGATTGCAGTTTGGTACCTCGCTTCCATCATGACGTATTCGTCTTTTGTGTACATATGTTGTCCCCTCGCCTTAGCGCTTGGCGGCAGTGGGCCTACTTGCTTACTGCACGGCTAGTTGTAGGCGTGCAGTTTGGTACCTCGCTGCTGTCATGACATGTTTGACTTTTGCTACATATGTTGGTTGCTCACCTTAGTGCTTGATGGCAGTGAGTCGACCTTCTTACTACACTGCTGGCGGGCAGGCTTGACAGTCTGTTACCCCGCTTTGGTGCTTGTGTGTTTTGTTGTTACGAAGGCTACCTTCGTGGCTTAGTCCCACAGGACTCGCCCGCAGGCCTTCGGGTGTGTTGTCTGTTGCAGGGACAACGGACTGACATGGAGAAGCCACACCGAATGTCACGACTAGTGCGCGAGCGTGGATCGTGGAGGCCGCTGCCAGGGGGAGCGCACATGAACAGCCTCTGGCAAGGCCCGCTCGGTATGGCAATTACGCACACGTCCGACTTCTTAGGACGTTGCAGTACACTACCACCTGGAGACGACAAGCAGCGTCTCGGCTGTAAGCACCAGCCCGGCTGCTCCTGGTAGGTGTGTTCTTCATGTCCAGGCAGCGCCCATTTGGGACTAGGCCTGTCTTCCGACACTGGAGGTGCCTCCTACCACATTGGAATGATTGTGTCACCTGGCCTCAGCAGCGCAGATGGCAGCATTGAAGCGTCTGCAGGCGGGAGCGACCTATGCTGTTGGTGCTTGAAGGATCCCGTTCCGCCCCGATGAGGGGCATGCTGACGTCCTTCACGCAAGGCAGATGTGCCGGTGGCCGTCGGACAACCACGAGGTCGGGTCCCCTAGGCGCAGGATGTGGATACGCCATCCAACGTCTCCTTGGCTCCGGTCGCTTGAGACCAGGACGTCCCTGTGGGAAGCTACACTCCAGATTCAGTGGACTAGTGCACGTAGTGGGCCTGGATCAATGAGGCCGCTTCCAGGAGGGAGCACGCCCGGACGAAGCCTTCTATGAAGCCATGTCCACTATCGGTCCCACTTGTCTCCAAGAAAGTCCATGGGATCCCGCTGGGGGTCCCCCTTACCGGCAAGAAAGCCCGCCTCCCTCGGAGCCCGGCTCAGAGACATTCACGTGCACGTCCAGGGACTCTAGTAAGGATGCTCGCCTCCAAGGAAGGGGAGACTACTATCGACACAGTTCCAGGCCACCTCAGGTTTGGTGTGTTGCATGGGCCTACTGGTGACCTGCATACGATGCGGAGACTTCCAGTGGCCATCGGATATCCAGACAGTCTGTCTCCTGTGCGCTGGGTGTGCTTCCGACCACACTTGTGATGTCTGTGCTACCTGGCCGGAGCTGCGATGGTCTAATCTCTGGAACTTATAGGAGGGAGCCTCCTCCCCTCGCGGGTACTTGAAGTTTGCCGAGGCACCTTCCGCTGTGCCCCTGACACCGGACGTGCGAGACCAACTGGATCCGACACAGAAAACGCCACTGAGTAATCGAGGGATTAGTGCACAAAGTGGGAGTTCGACCGTCAAGACCGCCTCCGTTAGAGAGCGCGCCCGGACACAGCTGGTGGAAATAACCCGCCTCTCCCAAGAGCCTGGTTTGGTGGGACGCTCGTGGCGTCCCTCCTCCACCGTCGTTCCCCACTCGTCTCTCAGGAAGCCGCCGGGATTCCGCTGGGGGTCCCTGGCCGGCAAGAAACCCGCCTCTCCCAAGAGCCTGGTTCACAGAGACATACACGCACTCGTCCGGAGCCTCCTGGTTGTGAAGTGCGTAGACACAGGGATTCTACGCGACGTTATCGCTCTCCCTCGCAAGATCATAGGAGGACCTTCCCGCTCGGGGGCTGGGAGATTGTTGGCATCCTGTCTCGGAAGACCATGGGTATGCGCTTGCTGGGTCAGTCACTGGAGTGACCTCTCCAGGGCGCAAGCCTGGGCGAAGGGTATGGAGATCCTGGGGTGCCCAGTCGTCAAGGTTCCCCTCTCGGCCTCGCTGATGTATCCAAAGGAATGCAAAGCAGTACGTTTGGCACCAGTTTGGCTGCAGGAGCTGCCGGAACAGTGCGTGAATACAGGCAGCTGTCTGCCTTCGGGGCTCCACTCCTGATTGGAAAGGTTTACTCCCCCACATTGGCCGTTGGATCCAACCAGATCTCCTCCGTTCCTCTAGCCGTTGGCTGTCAGAAACAGCTCATCCGCCTAGTGGTGCAATGTGAACACCACCCCCTCACGTGGTTTAGCCCACCAGCCGAGGTGGTTAGCCAGGGTGTGGCGCTTGGAGCCAGCACGTGAGAGATTAAGGAGATGGATGAGGACCAGTGATGCCCGTCCGTCCTATGTAGGACGCAGCTGCCGAACAGCAAAGGTGCTACCTCTATCCAGAGCCCCCTACACCCCTGGGAGATTACCGAGACGCCTTTCGCTGTGCCCCCAGCACGGTATGTGCGAGGCCAACATGATCCGACACGGTAGGCGCACTGAGTTTCAACGGTTAGTGCCCAGAAATCCGCCTCTTCCAAGACCCTGGTTCATTCCCCACTCGTCTCTGGCCGCAGGGGTCCCCTTGCCGGCAAGCTACCCGCCTCTCCCAAGAGCCTGGTTCGCAGAGACTGACACGCACTCCTACGGAGCCTCCTGTTGGCGAAGATCGTAGGCGCCGGGATTCTACTTACCGTTACCGCTCTGCTTTGCACGAGCGAAGGAGGACCTTCTCCTCTCAGCGTTTGACGGATCAGGTCTCCCTCGACTCAGACGGGTTTCGCCTTCTTCGCGTTCACCATCTCGTTCGGACTCCCTTTCGTCCCGTTCCTCTTCCCATCGACCGGCCACTCCCCCTTCCCTCGTCCTCTCCGTTCCGTTCCGTTCCTCCTCGTCGCAGCCGTTCTCCTCGTCGGGACCCTCCTTCGGCTCTCAGGAGACCCTCGCCGCGTCGCTCCGTCTTCGCTCTCCCCTTCGGAGGGAGTCTTCGACCTCTGTGGTTCGCCGTCAGTGGGATTCCTTCCCTCGGAGCCCTCCTCGGTCGCCGGTTCCAGTCAGCGGGACTTCGACACCCGGAGGGTGACGGCTGGCGACCCCTCGGACTGGTTGCTCGGACGTTCTCAGCCGTTCTCCTCTCCCTCTTCTTCGGCTTCCAGTGCTGCGGTTCCGGCAGTCCTGTGCTGCGCGGATGGACACTCGGCCGGCGCTGGACGGGACTTCCAAGCTCATCGCCGCCGCCCTTCTGCGGAAGTTGCCCGGCATCGCCAGCTGACTCACTGGGGGTTCTCATCCATCGTGGACACCGGGGAACCAAGGCGCAGCCCCTGCTCCCTGCCGTCTAGCCGTCTCGACAAGTTTCTTTGGGTACCCGGGGGGTGCCAGACTTTGGACAGGTGGTACCGCTTGGCTGTGCTCGTGGCGGAGGACCTAGCCACTACACGGAGTCGGATCTACGCACCTTGGTCGTCTCTAAGCCCGGCTGCTCAAGCTACGCTTCCTACTTCCGTGATTCTTCTCGAGGTCCAACCCTCCAACCTTCGGGCTTCGCGGACAAGAGCGTGCTTCGCTTGGATCTGACGCGGACTACTAGGCCTTCTTCTTCTGCTCGTGGGAGAAAGGATAGGTCACAGGAGCTTCTCCTCTCCGGCAACGCGACAGCGGAGGTGTACTTCCAGGATCAGGGCAGCTGGCGATCCTCTGACCAGTGCGTTACCCCTACCCTGGTGCTTGGGGAAAGAACTTCAACTCCCTCCGTGCGTGTCGCTACCTGGACCGACGGTAGATCTGGGCCAGTCTTCCCCGGTGGGAACAGTGGCTACACACGGAATGCACCAGGACACCTTCGGAGGATCGGCGCATGAGACTAGGATGATCCTGTGGAGGGTCTCCACAACGATTTCAGTGGACTAGGGCACAGGGTGGGGTTGACCGAGGCCGCTACCCGGACGGAGCGAGCCCGGACACAGCTTGAGAAGCAGAGAACTCGCCTCACAGAGCCCAGTTCAGAGAGTCGCGCTGGGCGACGTCCCACGTCCAATCTCGGTACCCACTCGTCTCCAAGTAAGCCGCCGGGATCCTGCTGGGGGCACTTGCCGGCAGTTAACCCGCCTCTCCTCGGAGCCCGGTTCGGAGAGACTTACACACGCTCGTCCGGAGCCTCCTGTCGACTCCCCGGGTGAGGAGTCATCGCATGCTACGTCTTGCCCTTGCCGCCATACGGCGCCTGAGGGATGTTGCCATGGTGGATTGGTTAACGAGCTTCAGGAGCTACGACTCGCCCAGTCTGCCTACAGTTCGAGGGAACTCTTACGTACAGCTCCTCTCGGACCATACCTTACCTGGACCGTCGCGCATTTGGTCCACGGGTTCACCTTGCGCCCGCTTACGGGGCGCTATGCCACCAGGAGACCACGTAGCAATACCTGTACAAGCCTCACGTGTGCCTACGACATAGCCGTTCGCTACGGACGTGCTCGCCTCTTGCCGGTTCTGGCACCACTGACGCTACATGCCGGACGTGCTTCCTGGCTCAGCTCAGTCATACGTTCGAAATTACAGGACCCCTCCCTCAGGGAGGTTAGAGGCTACAGTTCCGTTATCAAGGCACTTGCATGGCCTCGAACGTCACATTCGTCAGGGACTGTTCGGTCTTACACTTCGTGGCTACTGGAGGCTGGCGGGCGGGATGACTTCGCCCGCCGCAATCGCAGAGTTCTGCCAGGCCAGCGAGACTCCTCGCTCTGCTGGGGGCGTTTTGCGGGGGGCACAACTCCCTCCGGGCGCCTCAGCGCCGTAGGTATTCACCTACCTAGGGTCGTCGGGAGTTTGCGTTAGGGAGGACGGCCATTGGGCCCTAAGGTGTGCTGGAGCGCGGCACCCACCTCCTCTTCGCAATTCTTCCATTCAGTCATGTCATCGGTAATGTTTTTGAAGAAACAAATTCATTTTTCTTTAAAAGGTATTTTTTCGAAAAATACTTACCGATGACATGACTCAAACGACCCTCCCACCTGCCCCGCTTGCCGCTGGTGCGCTAAGTATCCTGACTGAGGGATTATGGGTACCCGGCTTCCGGGTGGTGGGTATAGGGAGACAACTCTTGGTCCCCTCGGGGTTCCCCGAGTGCCTCCCGGGTTGTGTTTTTACACAACTGGCTCTTAGGCTAGAATGAGTAAGTAGTAGACACTTCCATTCAGTCATGTCATCGGTAAGTATTTTTCGAAAAAATACCTTTTAAAGAAAAATGAATTTTTCTTCTCAAGCGTGTACAATTGAGCACTACAATAGTGCAAACGCAAATTATGTCGCCTGACGCTATTGCTTGCTATATGCTGACGCTGACCTATGTTGACTTTTGCTTACGCATGGGTCCCAGAGACTACTTCAGCTTGTTCATAAACCGTTCAAATTCAGAAAGCGGAATTGCAGATGTTTGGTTCAGACAGAACATGGTCTTTTAGCCATCCCTGCCTGCCGTGAGAAGCCCTCAGCATTAAACCCAATAACAAACCTTCAACCAATCTTTCCATTTGCAAGAGGCATAAATTCTCATGAGCTCCTGCGAATGCAGGGGCTCATGAGAGATCATGCCTCTTGCTTTTACTTATGTCTTTCACTGGCTGCACGTAGTTACTCAGTGCACCGTTTACCATCCTTTAAACTGTTGGCACTCTCAGTGTCACCCATGCGTACACGTGTATCACCGTCATGATTACAGGTGTCTGGAGACAGTGACCACCCTCATGACCATGCTGACCGACATGGATGACCTTGTCGTGGGGGAAAACATTCTAGAGGAAAACGAGAGTCTAGAGGTAAGAAACGCAGCAGTTGGCTTCCAGATTGATGAAAGTAGGGATGGGGACACAGCAGGACTTGTTTTGAGTGACGACCTCTTTGAGAGATCACTAGACATAAAAGGCCATCATTGAGGCGGTTGAATGGTCTTTAATGATGGGCAACACTTTTCGCCCTCCTAGACTTCTCTGTCTTTTAACTCTTTTAGCCCCGGGACCCTGACAAGGGTAGTGCCAGATTAGCTTGGCGCCTGAAGGCGCCAAGCTAATCTGGCACTACCCTTGAATTGTAATGGTCAAGCCATTTTGTGCAACTGGCACATAGTCGTTGGGCAACATCTCCAGTGTTTGAAAAATGGAAACTTGGGGCTTAAAGGGTTAAGCCCAGTGTTTTCTGGCAAAACAGTTGGTTGCTCAAAACAGGTTCAACTGTACTTGGACCAAGTTGGTGGTGAAGTTAACCCATTTAACTCCACCGCCGCATTTCCCACACTTCGGAGTTGTCAGCTAACGACTATGTACCAGTTGCAGGAGATGGATCGACCTTGATAATTCAAGGGTGGTGCCAGCTTAGCTTTGTGCCCATCAGGCATGGCGCCAAGCCAATCTGGCACTAACCTTGAATTATGTTCGGTTCATCTCCGGTTGTAGTGCATCGGGGCTAAATGGGTTAACTGACAGCTAAATTTATGAGTTATGCAATGATTAACATTAACCCTTTGGATGTCAGTAGCGGTTTTAGTCACGATAATTCCCGCACGGTAGCAGTTTTTGTTGCGATGAGTCCTGCAGGAATCATTGCAATTAAGACCGTTACTGAAACGGCTAAAGTGTCGGTGTGAACATTCAGTATTGTTTGCCGACAGGCGTCTCCGTACAAAGTTCGTGGCTGTATTCTGACGGTGATGGAACGGATGGATGAGGAGTTCACCAAGATGCTGCAGGCCTGTGACGCTCACAGCACCGAGTTTGTGGAAAGGTTCGTTCATTTACTTGATTTTATTTCTCCTGTCCCTCGGAGGAAATAGTGTGTGTGCAGACGTGCAGTATTTGGGACATGAGTGTGCTTGCGTTTTTGTTTGGGGGTGTGAAGAATGCCTGCAGCTGCTTTCACTTACATGTTACGACAGAACATGGATCAACCATGATAGTTCAAGGGTGGTGTTCAAACAGCTTGGCGCCTGTAGACACCACCCTTGAACTATTTAGGTTGATTTTTTCCCAGAACTGTACTGAAATCCTTGAAGATATGTATAAAAAATTGATATTTTCATCCTTGAGATGTAATGAGTTAAAAAGCTCTACCAATGTGGTGGCCACACTCCGATTATAGAGGATTTTAACTATTATTTCCAGAGAACGGACTTTGATATGCTTTGAAGTTACCATGTCTGAATATAATCCCAAGGTAACAGTGATAACAACAGTTGATGCAGCCTCTGTGTTGTGGCTGAAGTCAGCTGATCACAGTAGCCTTTGCCTGAGGCAATCCAACTTCAGTGATGGGTAGATGTTTGAGGCTCAAAATAGAGAAAATGTTGATGTTTTGTGTGATGCTGATTTTCAGACTGAAGGATGAGCAGCCGGTGTGCAACTTGCTGGAGAAGCTTCAGCCGTACATTGAGAAAACAGGAAACAGTGAGGAGGTCTGTCGATGCTACCTGCGCCGCATTGAGCACCTGTACTTCAAGGTAAGGGCCGTACCTGCCCTAGGAAGATGAAAGGTGGCAAGTCTGTTTTTGTGAGAAGTGAGAGTTTCGTTCTTTTTGTATCACAATGAAAAGCTTGCTTTACACACAAATGGATTTACTGTCTTTTGCGTCATCAGCGCAGTTATAATCCTGTCACTGCCAATACATGAATGACATTGTTAACCCATTTAGCCCCGAGTCCCTACAGCAGGCGATGGATTGACCATGATAATTCAAGGGTAGTGCCAGATTAGCCTGGCGCCTGAAGGCGCCAGGCTAATCTGGCACTACCCTTGAATTATCATGGTCACGCCATCTCCTGCAACGTGTACATAGTCGTTGGGCAACAGCTCCAAAATTTGAGAAAGGGGACCTTGGGGCTGAAAGGGTTAATGCATGTGAAGGACTGAAAGTGCGCTAACTGGTCGGTGTGGAAATTTCAGACGTGAGTAAGGCCAGCAGGAGACACAGATCCTCGTTAGCTCCCGCAACTGTTGGTGGGGGGGGGGGGGGGGGGGGGGGGGTGGAGGGGTGGGGGGGGGGGGGCTCATGAGGATCTCTGCCTCTTGCAGTTGGATGGTGTTCGCTGCGCTGTCATTTGTATCAGAGTACTTATCTATTCAGCCATGGCACGCTTCAGCAGATTGTGGATTGGGCATGATAGTTGAAGGGTAGTGCCAGATTAGCACGCTTCAGCAGATTGTGGATTGGCCGTGATAATTCAAGGGTAGTGCCAGATTAGCACGCTTCAGCAGATTGTGGATTGGGCCTGATAGTTCAAAGATGTTGTAAGTGTCCAATAATGGAGAGTGATGGTTTGGTATTGGTTTGATCAGAAATTATATTTGGAAAAGTTATCCACAGGTGTTTATTGTTATTAATTTGTTTTCTTGTTGCAGTTTGACCAAACAGCATTTGCAGAGAACCCTGACAAGACGGCAAGTCTTTGGTTGAAAATATTTACAGCATGAACACAATGAGTTTAGATACTTCAAATACTTAGTACTTTTTGTACATTTAAAAAAAATAATTATTGTGATATTTATGCATAATATATGTGTTTCGCTGGTCTGTTTTTGGTGTGTGGAGGTATAAATGATGGCATGGTATCTCATGCGACGTCATCTCATCTGTTATCTTCCCCCCCCCCCGTCCAGGTGGTTTCCTCGGAGAAGCTGATGGACAAGCTGTGCACGTTCATCTACGCCAAGGACTCCACAGACCGTCTGCGCACGCGCGCCATCCTGTGCCAGATCTACCATCACGCCATGCACGACCGTTGGTTCAAGGCGCGCGATCTGATGCTCATGTCGCATCTCCAGGACAATATCCAGCATTCGGACGTGCCCACCCAGGTGTGTGCTTTCTCTTGAGCGTTTTATTAACCCCCTTGCGCTTGCAGCCACCGGAACAGTGAGCAGTTTAACCCATTTAACCCCACAGCCGCATTTCCTCAATTTTGAAGGAGTCACCTAACGACTGTGTACCAGTTGCAGAGAAGGATCGACCATGCTAATTCAAGGGTAGTGCCAGATTAGCTTGGCACCTGTCGGCGCCAAGCTAATCTGGCACTACCCTTGAATTAGCATGGTCTTTATCCCACTGTACCGGTTGCTGCATGCACAAGGTATTGGACAATAGAACAGAGTATTTTATAAGTGCTTCTCTGTTACAAATTGGGTCAGAGTGCTGCCTTGAGCCGAACCCGATTGCTGATGATGGATCGACTTTGATGGATCACGAGTAGTTCCTGTTTATTGTTCAGAGAATGTTGCGGGAGATGGTCCAAGGGAGTACTTGATTAGCTCAGCGCATATTAGTTACCATCCATGTTAGTAAGTTCGTTGGTGCGTTCAACTTTGGTTCTAACAGAATACCACTTGACCCAAAGTACATGGGATAATTGACATAAGAGAGAATGTTTGGCACCTCTTTAAAAACTTTGTTATATTTGACTTGTGCTGACACTGTTGTAAGTGAAGTCAGATGTAATAAATTTTGATCAATATATGTTTCAGATTCTGTACAACCGCACGCTGGTGCAGCTGGGGCTGTGTGCATTCCGACAGGGACAGATCCGCGACGCCCACAACGCTCTGGTG
Source organism: Semisulcospira habei (assembly GCA_036245525.1). Lineage (NCBI taxonomy): Eukaryota > Metazoa > Mollusca > Gastropoda > Semisulcospiridae > Semisulcospira > Semisulcospira habei. The sequence continues at coordinate 172,559,332 of BTPG01000007.1, read as the reverse complement.
GACATTCAGAGCAGCAACCGCGCCAAAGAACTGCTGGCTCAGGTCTGTAGCTCCAGATTCCCTAGTTACTTTTGCACCAGAGTAAGGTTGATGTGATTAACCCATTTAGTCCTGAGACTGCGAAAGACAAAGATTGACCATGGTAGTTCAAGGGTGGTGCCAGGGTGGGGCGGTCCGTGGCGCAGTGGTTAAGGCGCCTGCCACCAATGCCAAAGGTGCACGGTTCGATACCGGGTTCCGGCGTTGGACTTTTCTCCTCTGGTAAGTGTCACCGTTAATTCGGGCGGACTGTCGGGGGTTCTTTCTCCGGGTACTCCGGTTCTTCCACCCCCCCCCCCCCCCCCCCCCCCCACCCCCCACCCCCCCACCCCCCCCCCCCCACCCCCCACCCCCCCCCCCCCCCACCCCCCACACTTTGGTACCGGTCTCAGGCCACTTTACAAATTTCAAATACAAGCGATCAAAATTCTCTGTAACTTCAGTAGCTGACTGGCCCTTCGTTTGTCTTGTACTGTGTTTGTCTTAAATGGCGTAAATCCGTGTCTGTTTCGTGAGTGTTGGGTTTCAGGCGCGGCGCTTTGAGTCGATTTCCCCAAAAATTGAGAAAAAGCGCCTATATAATAACGGTATTATTATTATTATTACTATTCTGGACAATCTTTTTCTGAAATGTAACCCCACGACAGCTATTGGGGGATATCATAGTTATGCATGTTTGTCACAGATTAGTATTGTCAGCAGCATTCAAGGGATTAACCCTTTTAGCTCTGATTCACTACAGCAGGAGATAGATGGACCGTGATAATTCAAGGGTAGTGCCAGATTAGCTTGGCGCCGAGAGGCGCCAAGCTAATCTGGCACTACCCTTGAATTATCATGGTCCATCCATCTCCTACAACTGGTACATGGTCTTTAGACTCCAAATGCAGCTGTGGGTTAATCTGGACCTATGTGGCTCTGTGTTGTCCCCAGGGTTTGGTGCCACAGCGTCAACACGAGCGCACCCCTGAGCAGGAGAAAATCGAGAAGCGTCGACTGCTGCCCTACCACATGCACATTAACCTGGAGCTGCTGGAGTGTGTCTACCTGGTGTCCGCCATGCTGCTGGAAATCCCGTACATGGCCGGTAGGTGTCTTTTGGATTTAATCGATCATTGGCTTTGCTCTGCTTTGAAGATTTGAACAGGCCTTGTATGAAAACCTGCAGACATAATTGTCACAGTCCAAAGCTCACTCTGCTTTGAAGACTGGAACAGGCCTTGTGTGAAAACCTGCAGACATAATTGTCACAGTTCAAAGCTCACTCTGCTTTGAAGATTCGAACAGGCCTTGTATGAAAACCTGCAGACATAATTGTCACAGTTCAAAGCTCACTCTGATTTGAAGATTCGAACAGGCCTTGTATGAAAACCTGCAGACATAATTGTCACAGTTCAAAGCTCACTCTGCTTTGAAGACTGGAACAGGCCTTGTTTGAAAACCTGCAGACACAATTGTCACAGTTCAAAGCTCACTCTGCTTTGAAGACTGGAACAGGCCTTGTATGAAAACCTGCAGACATACTTGTCACAGTTCAAAGCTCACTCTGCTTTGAAGACTGGAACAGGCCTTGTATGAAAACCTGCAGACATAATTGTCACAGTTCAAAGCTCTCTCTGCTTTGAAGACTGGAACAGGCCTTGTATGAAAATCTGCAGACATAATTGTCACAGTTCAAAGCTCACTCTGCTTTGAAGACTGGAACAGGCCTTGTATGAAAACCTGCAGACATAATTGTCACAGTTCAAAGCTCACTCTGCTTTGAAGATTCGAACAGGCCTTGTATGAAAACCTGCAGACATAATTGTCACAGTTCAAAGCTCACTCTGCTTTGAAGACTGGAACAGGCCTTGTTTGAAAACCTGCAGACACAATTGTCACAGTTCAAAGCTCACTCTGCTTTGAAGACTGGAACAGGCCTTGTATGAAAACCTGCAGACATACTTGTCACAGTTCAAAGCTCACTCTGCTTTGAAGACTGGAACAGGCCTTGTATGAAAACCTGCAGACATAATTGTCACAGTTCAAAGCTCTCTCTGCTTTGAAGACTGGAACAGGCCTTGTATGAAAATCTGCAGACATAATTGTCACAGTTCAAAGCTCACTCTGCTTTGAAGACTGGAACAGGCCTTGTATGAAAACCTGCAGACATAATTGTCACAGTTCAAAGCTCACTCTGCTTTGAAGATTCGAACAGGCCTTGTATGAAAACCTGCAGACATAATTGTCACAGTTCAAAGCTCACTTAAAGACTTTTCTTTTCTGTCGGGCATTTAACGTTTAGCTCACCTTTTGTTAACTGTTGACTGCCTTTTATTTTGATTCTGGAGGGAAGTTAATGTAAGGTGTCGGGAAGTGATGGGGTGGTTTAAAGTAGTGTATAATTGTGCGTGTGTCTGAGAGAGAGTGTGCTGTTGTGCATGCGCAGTGAGTCCAGTGTTTTCCTGGAGAACCGCGCTATACAAGAACTATTTATTATTATTATTATTATTATAATAATCACTTGGCGACACGTAACCCCTGTTGCCAGTGGACGCAGATTGCGTTTGAGGAGTCGTTTGCAAATTTAGCGTAAAAGTCCCCAGCCGTCCAAGGCACACAGATACAAAGTGGTTTCAGCAAGAGGTATAGATCCTCATGAGCCCCCACAACTGCAGGGGCTCATGAGGATCTATACCTCTTGCAGTCGGGTAGTGTTTCGTTTTATCGGCGTGACCTTGGCTACCCTTGGGCTATCATATCTAACCCATCCTCCACCGTAGTGCATCAATATTGAAAGACACTATCTTTTCTTTCAGCCCACGAGCTTGACGTGCGTCGCCGCATGATCAGCAAGAACTTTCACCACGTCATGAAGATGAGCGAGCGCCAGACGCTGACCGGACCGCCAGAGAGTATGCGTGAACACGTGGTGGCTGCGTCCAAAGCCATGAAGGGGGGTGACTGGCGGTCGTGCAAGAACTTCATCATCAATGAGAAGATGAACGCCAAGGTTAGATAAGATCAGATAAGCTAAGAACTTTGTTGCCATATGTCAAAATACATTAGGAAAACATTTCGGTGATCTACAATATAAAAAGACATAAGGCACATATAAAATATGATTAACCCTCTTAGCCCCAAGGTCCCATTTCTCAAATTTTAGAGGTGTTGCCTAATGACTATGTACCAGTTGCAGTAGATGGACTGACCATGATAATTCAAGGGTAGTGCCAGATTAGCTTGGCGCCTGAAGGCGCCAAGCTAATCTGGCACTACCCTTGAATTATCATGGTCAATCCATCTCCTGCTGTAGGGACTCGGGGCTAAGTGGGTCAAACTGCTCAGACTTATTACACACACACAGAAGAGAGTTGTGTGGAGAAGTCATATGGCAGTGAACTCCTTTGTGCATGTGGTCACCGGTACTGTCAACAGTGTTGGTGGCTGAATGCACAAAGGAATTCAAGTTTGTTGTTTGGCTAGGATTGTGTGTGTACCTACCCATTTTGCTATTAAAAGAAAGGGTGAGGGGGGGGGGGGGGGGAGCAGGGTTTGGATGGATTATTTAAGTTTTGTGGTCAAGATGTTTGTGTAGTTGATATTTTTTTTGTATTGCAGTGTCGCTTTAACATTAGCAGTTTCCTGTACCCATGTCTGAATGTTGCTTTGAACTCTCCAAAAAATAATGTGTCCTTGTCTTTCTAAATCTAAATGCTTGGTTTTGTTTCTTTTCTTATTCTCTTGTGTTTTTTAAAAAATATGCATTTTTCTTTAAAAGGTATTTTTTCGAAAAATACTTACCGATGACATGACCTTATGGGAGTGTCTACTACTTACTCAATTCTAGCCTAAGTACTCGTTGTGTTAACACACAACCCGGGAGGCACTCGGGGAACCCCGAGGGGGCCAAGAGTTGTCTCCCGATACTCCCCATCCGGAACAGAGTACCCATAATTCCTCAGTCAGGATACTTAGCTTACCAGCGGCAAGCGGGGCCGGTGGGAGGGTCGTCCGAGTCATGTCATCGGTAAGTATTTTTCGAAAAAATACCTTTTAAAGAAAAATGCATTTATTTCATCAAAAACATTACCGATGACATGACCTTATGGGAGAATCACGAATAGGAGGAGGGTGCCGCGCACTAGCACACCTTGGGGCCCCAAGGGCCGTCCTCCCAAACGCAAATTCCCGACGACCCTGGGGAGGTGTAACCTACGGCGCTGAAGCGCCAGGAGGAAGAGGAGCCCCGGAGCAGTTCCCCCACCAGAGCGAGTAGCCCCGCTGGACTGGGAAACTGTGAGCGAGAGAACATGCCCGCGAGCCCTACAGTAGCCACGAAGTGGAAGACAGCACAGTTCCTGACGACTGTGACGTTCGTGGCCCTGTACGGAGCTGATAGGACTTAATTAGCCTCTAAGCTCGCTGCGGGAGGGATCCTGGAATCGGATCGCATGACTGAGCGTCGTCAGGAAGATCATCTGACTTGTAGCTTCAGGGCTGTTATTCCTAGTGACGAGGAGAAGCTCGATCCTTGTTACGCTCGCGAGGGAGCGCGAGGGTGGCGGTCCGACTTCGAGCGAAGAGAGGATCCCGAACCGTGTTGTGACGTGGTGTGCGTGTGAGAATGTCTCCGCGAGCCGGACTCTGTGGCGAGGCGGGTTCGCAGCGGCCGAGGAGGATCCAAGGCCTTCCTAGGAGACGAGTGGGGACCGGTTGACCATGGAGGCGCGAAGCACGCCTCTCCGAACCGAGCTCTGTAGCGAGATGGGTTCTCTGCCTGGCATAAGGCTTGGTCCAAGCGCGGTCCCTCCTGGGAACCCGCGCCTCGAACTCCCGACTCCGCACACTACCTTGCTGTGTCCAACGTTGAGGCCTGCCGCCACCTACGAAGGCGAAGGAGTAGGGGCCCCATCAAAGCGAAACAGCGAGCGTCGCGGCTGCAGGAGCACCTTGCAGAAGCGGGAAGCAGTAGCGGGGGTCCGCGGCGAGGAGAGGTGTAAGAGGTACAGGACCGGAACCCAGTAACGGGGTGACGAACAGGAAGAGCGGAGCAACCGTCCCAGGCTAGGCCAGAGCGTCGATGTCTCGTCCAGGCGGGCGAATCCACAAAGGCAGGGCGAATCCTCAAGGACGGGGCACGCCAGTGAGCCCACCTAGTGTCGAACAGGTCCGCGAAGCCATCTCGCCAGTGCGCCGGTCCTCCGAAGGCATCCTGGTGCAAACTGCGTGTAGCAACTGGATCCATCGGGGAAACAGGTTGGCGCAGCCGTCCCACGAGAAGGTGACCTACTAGTCTGCGTCAGCTCCAAGCCGTTCGCGCTCTTGACCGCGAGGTCCGAAGGCCAGGCTGGAGTTGGAGAAGAACCACGGTAGTAGGAGGCGTAGCAGAAGCAGCCGGGCTTAGAGACGACCAAAGGAGAGGAGATCCGACTTCCGAGTAGTGGCTGGGCCGTCCAACCGCCAGCACAGCCGCAGCAGTACCACGTGTTCGAAGCCCGGTGCCCTCCTGGGTGCCCAAGGGGAAGTCGAGTTGGTTAGACACCAGGGAGACGGAGCCGTGCCATGGTCCTACAGCGTAAGCGAAGCGAAGCGAAGGTTCTAGAAGCCTCCACCGTTCTGCTCCCCGTAGCGAAGTCCAGGAACCCCCCAAGAAACTGCCTTGGTCGAGTCGTCAGCACAGAGGTTCCGTCAGCATCACACCGCCCCGCTCGGCGCCAGGAGTCGTCGACCTGGAGAACGAAGGATAGGGTAAGGAGCTCTACCAGCTCACGACACGAAGGGAGGTACGTACGAGAGGGGTCGTCTAGTCCCAAGGAGAGGCAAGAGCGGATCCACCGCTGGACGGGGAGGCAACTCCTGTGACCTCCCGAGCACCGTTCCGACCGAGGGAGGCCAACAGCCGGCAACTCCATGGGGGTGAAGAAGATCCGTGAACCGAGAGAAGAAGCGCAGGGTAGTCGAAGCGCCTGGCACGAAGTCCGGAAGCCGCTGCCAGCTCCGAGCTGCATCCGAGAGGGCACCAGGGGAGACAGAAGCCGACGCGCTCGCAGACCCGATTACCACCCGTGCGAAGTCAGAGTACTTCCACTAAGTCAATGGAACTCACGCGTAAGGCCACCAGCTAGTGAGTCGTCAGATCTCCAAGGAGTATTAGTGCACAACTGGGTCGAACCGAGTACTGTAACCGCAGGAGGAGGTAAACAGGTCCGAGCAAGGCGAAGTAACGACAGCGTCCTCCCCGAGAACCACCGGAGGGGGTCGGATGTCCAGAAGAGGAGCGACCGCAGCCAGGCCGGAGCACGAAGAAGGGGAAGGGCTGAGTGCGGGGGAGAGGAAAGGGACGAACGGCAGCCGGGCGCGAAAGGGATCGACGAGCGAGGCAGGAGAGAATCCCTGGAGCGACGTGAAGAACGGCAACTCCTAAGCACGCCCGCAGCGGAGAGAAGCGGAGTGTAGACCTAGAGTGCCGGAAGGTTGACTCCAACGAGGGAAATTCGTAGATGGACGGGCATCCAAGGTGCAGAGTGGTCCCTCCTCGCGCGCAGGAGAGCAAGAGCGGAGATCCGATCCTGAGGGAAGTGGATTCCCAGTCGTGCCGCCTCTTCCTGCCCATACGACAGGGCAAGACTGATATCCCAGCCCAGACGATCTCCTCCTTGGCTGCGCTGGGTAATACGAACTGCATACATGGATCTCTCCCGACGGGTAGCGCAGAGACTGAAGATCCGCGCAGATGAAGTACGCGCCATGGCCACGAGCATCGCATACGACCGGAACTGCGCTGTCAAGGACATCGTGGCCGCTGTGGGCTGGCGAGCAGAATCTACCGTCGCTCGTTTCTACCGTCGGGAACTGGCGGGACAGCGTGACTCTGCGAACCGGGCACTGTATCGAGGTGGGTCTCCGCCTGACCGCAGGCTATGTCCAGGTGCGTAACCTCCTGTAACGCCCGCGTCGAGAACCCCTCTCCGCGCAGTAACTGAAGCGGTCCGCGTAGCCATCCCTCCACAAGATCGTCAAGGACTCGGGCGGTAAGGAACGGAGACAGGCACCTCCGCCCTGCTGGCTGGCCACCAACAGTACCCTGCAACCCCTAGCAGCCGGCCCGAGTTCGATCGAAGAGCAGATCCCGAACAAGTCGAGACGTGGTGTGCGTGTGAGATTGTCTCCGCGAGCCGGACTCTATGTCGAGGCGGGTTCGCAGCGGCCGAGGAGGATCCAAGGCCTTCCTAGGAGACGAGTGGGGACCGGTTGACCATGGACGGCACGAAGCACGTCTCTCCGAACCGAACTCTGTAGCGAGAAGGGTTCTCTGCCTGGCATAAGGCTTGGTCCAAGCGTGTTCCCTCCTGGGAATCAACGCCTCGAGCTCCCGACTCCGCACACTACCAAGCCGTGTCCGACGTGTCGATCCCCCGATGCTAGGGCCGTCGGAACTTGAGAGGCTGGAGAACCGGAACAGCTGGTACTTCCTCAGGTCTGGAACAGTCACCGGTGTCAGGCGTTCGCGCCGGAAACCCCAAGTTGGTACCAGTGTACTCTGTAGGGAGGCCGGTTGTCTGTCAGAAGGCTTTTTCCAAGCGCACTTCCTCCTGCACACTATACTGACGCGTCCGGCATGGTGATCTCACAGTCCACTCGTCGGAACTCGAGCAGTCGGAGTACCGGGAATATCCGCCGGTATCTCAGCAGGTCTGTAACCAGTCACAGGCGTCGGGCGCTCTCGCCGATAGAAGCTCCAAGGTGAGCCCAGCGCCGTCCAGGGCATGTGGCGCAGGCGTCACACCAAGGTTCGGAGGCACATGGTAGACAGACCTTGTATGAGTCCGACGGTCACTGTAACGTCCGCGCTGTGTGCAGGTCATCTAAGGCCCCTGCAACATACCAAAATCCGAAGGCACGCGGGCGTGGGCCTGAGGGACCCTGTCCTGGTAAGGTGAACTTCCGCAAGACAACGGTACAACCAGCGAGGAACCACCTGTCAGCAAGCGCGCGGACCTGCAATACATCCCCGCAAGGTAGAGAGTGCAGCCAGTAGGGTCCCGGTTAACCCCAGGTAAGCACCCCACCTGTGTGACCTACCTTCTGCGAAGAAGAGGAGTCGCGGCTAACGGCACTGTCTGTCCATCCTGCCGAGGCAACTCCCCCAACCACCAAGGTGTGTACCTGTCTTCCCAGCGTATACGTCCTACGCCGGGCACCTCCCGGCCCCTACAGGTGTGGAAGCCACCCTTGGTCTGGGAGGACCGCCAGGCTAAGTTGAGCCTACAACACATCCTGCACAACAAACTCAAGCATGTCATGACAAGTATAAGCCTGAAGCAAGCGGCAGGCCCAGAACCTTTGTCGGAGCGGAGCCCCCGCGACACACCGGAGCTGTACTATAGCGACGGCCTCCAGGTGCAGCTTTGATCATTGTCTTAAGTTGCCAGCAGGCAATTACCTTTCAACAGTAAAACGTTACTGTCGTTCATGTTAACTTGTATTCTTATGCATGTTGTTCATGTTAACTGGTAGTCACATGCCCAAGTAGGAATATAACCAAAGAGCAGAAACCAGTGCGTCCAGGAGACATAGGGCTGTCTGAGCACTGTGGGTTTGTTTTTTTTTTTTTTTTTTTTTTTTTCCTTTTTTCCAGGGAGGTTCGGGCCGGGAGACAGTCACTGGCGCCTGCCATGAGATGCGTTGGCGACGGGCTCACCCGTACCAATCACCGTCCATCTGCAGCCTGTCATTGTAATATGTGGAATGAGCAAGTGAGGGTATGTGAGTAGCACCTGTGGTGGCAAGAGAAGTTATTGCAGCTTATGACCTTCCCCCATGACAGCAACAATAAGTCATCTAGGTGCCGTCAGTGACCCCTCAACTGACGAATACTCTGCATCTCCCATGTATCTAATACGCCCCCGTATGTGGTAAAACAGGTCTGCAGTATGCATAACAAAACAGGCACGACGGGACCGACTCAGTACCGAAGTAAGCGTCGGTTCTCGCCACATTCGCCAACGTAATGCGTCAAGGGATGGCTGGAGCATACATTCCCCGAACCCAACCAGGGACAAGAGCATAGGTGAGGAAAAAGTGAGTAGGTAAGCGCCAGAAATAAGGTTAGACTTAGCTTCACCGATCTTGCACACCATTCCCCTTCCAGTAAAGGTTTTAACCGTGAGGAACACGGAGCTCTGCATCGTTAGACGCCATCTTGGAAAACGAAGCTGACCACCTGCGGATCTGCGCCGTTTAAGAATGACCGTTCCAGACTACAACGTCTCATTTCTTCCCTCACGCGTAAATGCCTTCCGTTAAAGCGCGGAACTTTCAACAACCACGCTGCTAACCACAGCGAAAAAAGGGAGACTTGACCCTGTCAATAACAATACCACACCAACGCGGAAGGAGAGGGGGAACGGGCGCGAGACCCGCCAAGAAAAGTCAAGAATCTTGGCGCAAGCAACAACGCAAATGAAGACCGCGTTCGCGCCTGCTCAACCAGTGCCCAGCCCGGGAACCAGCCGAGGGCCAACCCAGTCACCTTACCTTTTCCCGGAGCGGGACCGGGGAAGGGGGGGGGGGGAGAATCCAAACCAAGGCACGCGCGGCGAAGTCCCAGCGAAGTTCACAGCGTAGCCCAGGCACTTCAGGGAGCCAAGCGGGCAGCTGCCAACGAAGAAGGGATACCAGAGCCACCCGGTACAGGGGGGCCCGACGAAGAACAAGTCAAGAGAAGAACTAAGTCCGTCGAAGACCGGAGAACCGGTCGAAATCCCCAAAATCCGTAGGCTAGAGCAACACGTCTGAACAGCGTAAGCCTAAGTAGACTGACTGAGGAATTATGGGTACTCTGTTCCGGATGGGGAGTATCGGGAGACAACTCTTGGCCCCCTCGGGGTTCCACGAGTGCCTCCCGGGTTGTGTGTTAACACAACGAGTACTTAGGCTAGAATTGAGTAAGTAGTAGACACTCCCATAAGGTCATGTCATCGGTAATGTTTTTGATGAAATAAATTATTTTGTGTAAATTGGTCAGGTCATGGATGAGTAAAGTGTTAAACTTTGTGCAATGATAAATGAGTTTAACTTCTTAAGAACATTTGTACATCACCAAATTACTATGATTAAGTTGTCTGTTTATAAGTAGAAATTCTCATTTCTTTCCCCATTGTCTTGTATGGCAACAGGCTTGACAAATGGATGGTAAAGCTTTCAGCCTACCTCTAATCTTGGGCGTACTGAACGTTCTGTTCTCTTTAGGTGTGGGACCTGTTTTTCCAAGCAGACAAAGTGCGCGACCTGATCAGCTCCAAGATTCAGGAGGAGAGCCTGCGCACCTACCTCTTCTGCTACTCCAGCGTGTACGATTCCATCCGTCTCCCGTACCTGGCCGAGATGTTTGAGCTGCCCACACCCGTTGTCCACTCCATCATCAGCAAGATGATCATCAATGAAGAGCTGATGGTCCGTCTAACCAGACTTTTCATACAAATTGACTCCTTTTCTGCTGAGAAAAAGTGAACATAATTCAAATGCAAGAGGCATAGATCCTCATGAGCCCCCGCAGTTGCGGGGACTCATGAGGATGTATGCCTCTTGCTGACACGAATATGTCTCTGACGGTTGCGGCTTTTGGTCCTTTGGGGAAAAAAAAATGCTTCAAGTGGCAAGGGAGGGGTTAAATAATAAAACAGTTGACAGATTAACCCCCTGTCAGCAGGAACACAGCAAACAGCATCATTATAGCAGGCTATCAGTTAACCCATTCAGCCCTGACGCACTACAGCAGGAGATGGGTCGACCATGATAATTCAAGGGTAGTGCCAGATTAGCTTGGCGCCTGTCGGCGCCAAGCTAATCTGGCACTACCCTTGAATTATCTTGGTCGATCCGTCTCCTGCCACAGGTGCATAGTGGTTATATGACACCTCCAAAATTTGGGAAATACGTGCGTCTGGCTGAATGAGTTAAGCCAGTCTCTGCAACATCCACATGTTACAGGCATAGAACCTCATGACACCAATGCAGTTGCAGGGGCTCATGAGTTTCAGTGCCTTTTGTTGATGCCACTTTGTATCGCCGTTCTTTGGATGACCGGGTTTCTTTGGCATCGGACTAACAAAGGTTTCAGGAACAAATAGCAACTAGTGGCAGTGAAACGGTTGTGTTGTAAAAACGCTGATGTAGGTCCCGTGAGTTGCTGTGGCTGCATGCCTGTCTCAGGAAGGTGGCCTAATCTTCCTCCTCCAGGGTCAAGAAGCTGTTGAAAACTAAAACAAAAAAAAAAAACAATTTTTTTCTTGGCAGCTTTATCACATCTTTGAGCTAACCTTTTAATTTTACAAAGCAATTATGTTTGTAATGTTGGTGACCACCCATTTGAGAGATTACCTGTCATTAACGACATTCATGTACTAACTAGCCGCGTAAGTGATGGTCTTTAGTGACCTGTGACACTCCTTACCCTTCAAGACTTCTGTTCAGATACCATGTGTCTTTGAAACCACTTTCTCTCTCCCATTTCACCCCCACCCGGGTCTGCCCTGGGGGACTTTGGTGGGGTTAGGTACTTTTTAGTTCCCAGAGTCACCCTGGTCAGCCCCACAGGGTGGGTTTCCTTTCTATTCTGGGGCATGTGTTTCTGTCTACCCTTGGTCCATTCACCTGTATTTGTCTTTTTAAAACTCTCCCAACTGTCTGCACTGCCTGTAGCTCTTGATATTGGATGTGTGTTACTAAATGGTCTTAGCTTTATTTAGGCCCCATGTTGTAGGTTTATTTAACGTATTTGACTGGCTGGCGACATACATTCAATTTTCTGTTTATTTTTTTTTCACAAGCAGTGCAGGCGCGTCCTGAGAAAGCCTTGTTGCTGTCGGGACGTTAAGCAATGTACAATCAATCAATCTCCCATTTCAGGCGTCTATGGACGAGCCGACACAAGTGTTGTCGATGCACCGCACTGAGCCTACCCGTCTCCAGTCTCTTGCCCTTCAACTGGCTGAGAAGGTTGCGTCCCACGTGGAGAATAATGAGCGCATCATGGAGGTCAAGCAGGGCAACTTCTACTTCCAGAAGTCCAGTAAGTTTGTCACCATGGGGATGACTTTGTCATGACCTTGGTGTGGAAGAGTTGTGACAACACTGCTGTGACCTTGATTGTATAATTGTATCGTAATGACAAGTTTACTGTGAGAGAAATCTTTTGGTCTATGAGGTTAGATTATTTGTATGTGATTGTGGACTCTACATCTTTGGCTGTGAAGTGCTGAACTACAAAGCAGCATACAGTAGTGCATTATTTATGTTTTTGAATTTCTGTTTATTTGCCAGGGGTCAGTTGCATGAGCGAGCTTAGTCCTGCACCAGCCACTAAGCAAGGTGTGCCGCTCTAGCGGCGCACCTTGCTTAGTGGCTGGTGCAGGACTAAGCTCACTCATGCAACCGGCCCCAGTTTCTTTGCACAGTTCTATTTATTTTGGTGAAGTGTTCTTATATTGGCAAGCTTTTATTTGACCATCTAACCTTGAACAGTTAGATAGATTTTATTTCTTTTTGTGCCCTTCCACCATGCTGCCCCCAGACAACAAGAAACACATGAGCCTCATTTGTTTCCTGAGGGTGGGAGGTGGAATGGGGTGGGGTATGGCGATAAAGGCACAAGTTTCCATGGTTCCAATCATTTTCACTTCAATTTTCTCTCACAATCGGTATCCATTTTTATGTTGGGTGTATAACCCTTTGGCTGTCTGTAGCGGTTTTGTCACAGTGATTCCCACAGGAATTATTCGACAAGAACTGATACCAACGGCCAAGGGATTTAAAAGAAAATGCGTACTAATGTAACTAACATATTGCTTCTGCACAGAGATGGTATTCTAGTGGAGTGGTAAGCGTACACTCACCTGCTATCCCATGGAAAGGGGATGTCTGTTTTGCCCTTCTCTCCAATTGCGCATACGTTAAAATGAAGTAAAAATGTTGCCACAAGGGTTTCACATGAAAGGAAAACAGAAAATGGAGGTTAAAAACCCTTGAACCTGTTTTTTACCCCAGGGCCGCATTTCCCAAATGTTGGAGGTGTCACCCAGCAACCATACACCAGCTGCAGCAGATGCGTTGACCATGATAATTCAAAGCTAATCTGGCACTACCCTTGAATTATCATGGTCAGTCCATCTCCTGCTGTTGGGCGTCGGTGCTGAATGGTTTAACTCATTCTACCCCAGACACACCACAGGAAGATAAGAATCGACCATGATAGTTTAAGTGTGATGCCAGAATAGCTTGGTGCCTATGGGCGCGAAGCTATTCTGGCATCACCCTTGAACTATCATTGGTCGATCTGTGCACTGCAATCTTCAGAGGACAACGGCAAAATTTAAGGATTTCGGTCTTGGGGTAGAATAAGTATGTATGAAACATGCATGGGTGGGACTACAGCCAGATTTCCGGATTTAAATTTTTTTTTCTTTTTTCACTTAAAAAGTGCCCCAAGACCCTCACTTCAGGATTCAACTTTTTTTTGGTCCCACCCATGAACATCTTTCTGCTTTCCTTGTTCATACATTAACGTCATGGATCACTGTTGGCTTGTGTAGATTTGGGATGGGGTGGTTTTGGTGCTCGATCTTGGTGCGCTGATCTGTGATTTTGGACTTTGTAACTTGCAGTTGTAAGGTCCAAAATTACAGACCAGGACACAGTCAACATTAAGAATGATTTTGGATGGTTTGGCTCCCCATTTTTCGCCTTGTGTTCGACGTCAATTGCACATCGATTAATAGGTTTTCTTCTAAAATATTATTGGCTTGGAACTAAATGTAAAAGGCTTACTTTTGTCTACCCCTTTAAAAAAATCCGCAAATGCCCTTGTGCATGCTCTCACCATGTTAAATCACATTACCCCCACCCCTCCCCCCCAACTATTTGGTGAAGGTGATTTTCAACATTGATCTATGTGCACACAGTGTCATCTGAGAAGAATGAGTGATGGTCAGTGATTTTGGGCTTAACAGCTCAAAGCCATAAGATTCAACATCACAGGCCAGCATGCATTTTAGCTGGAGATAGGCCAGTTGTTGCTTTTCCTTTGCTTCGTTTTGATGCTTCAGACAGGTTACAAATCAAACCAGATTTTTTTGGTTATTTTAAAGTGCCCATAGAAATATTTGTTAGTTTCATGGCGTGGACCAAACAGAAAAGTTAACCCTTTGGTTGTCTGTAGCACATTTTGTCGATGTGATTCCTGCAGAAATCGCCTTGACAAAACATCCTGCTGGCATCCAAAGGTGAAGAAAAAATTGTCTATTCGTGGGGCATACCAACCTCATCCACTCTTCAGAAACGTCTGCTATAGATTCTGTACAAGTCATGGGAGATTGATCATCTGTGATGTATCTCAAAGGTTGTGCCTGTTTCAGCTTGATGCTGGATAATCAGGTATTTTCTTGAGCTATCGTGTTCAGTCACATCCACCTCAAACTGTTCACATGGGATTGACAACGTTTGGCATCAGTGCAGTGGTTAGCTCCTCAGTGAAATTTCTGATTGTGTGCTTGGTTGCGATTTTGGACCTAACAGAGCTCAAGGACCACAATCACAGGCCAGCACATGACAAAATGTGTTTTGTATAAAGTATTTTGATGCTGATTAAATACTCGTTTTTCTCTGCAGACAACCAGAACTGGGGACAGCAAAATCAGAACTGGGGACAGTGTAAGTGTTTTTGTCCTTTTGAATTATCCACATGCAGGAGACATTCACAGTTACAGGGGCTCATGAGAGACTCTAAGCCTCGTGGTGACCAAGATGGGCTCCAACTGTTTCACAGCTCATGCTATTATTCTAGGTTAACCCCCATGTCCCAAATTTGTGGAGGCATCGCTTTACGATAATGTACCAGTTAAGGAAAAGGATTGACCACGATAATTCAAGGGTAGTGCAAGATTAACTTGGCGCCAAGCTAATCTGGCACAACCTTTGAATTATCATGGTCGATCCATCACCTGCTTTAGGGCGTCAGGGCTGAATCTTTCACTGCCAGTGAACAGACTTAAATCAACGTCCAAGTGCTCCAGCCACCCAAGGAAGATGGATACAAAGTGGTGTCAGCATGAGACATAGATCCTCATGAGCCCCTGCAACTGGGGGGGGGGCTCATGAGGATCCACATCTTGTGCAATTCGGTGGTGTTCACTTTTTCTCAGCGTTGAAGGGGTTAAGTGTAGGACAGAATGCTGTCAAGTTTGGGGCTCACAGACTGTGTGCCTGGCGGACCACAGCTCACGAGTCTAGAAAATCCCAAGAAAGGAAGAAACACTCTTTAAAAGACAATTGTGTTGTGATTGTCCTTTCTAGGCATGTTTCTTTCTTGGTGGGGGTTCTGTGCAATTTTCACGGTTGGCAGTCACCTTGAAGGTCCAGATTTCAATATCAAGAAAACAACTGGAAACTAGTGGAGACCTTCTGATTCATTGTGATGCCATTTAGGTGCAGGTAAAACTCAGACATGCTACAGCAGGATAGGGATTGACCACGATAGTTCAAGGGTGGTGTCAGAAGAGCTTAGTGCCCTTGAACCATCACGGCTGATCGGTCTACAAGACTGTAATGAGACCTCAAAAGATGTCTAAAAAATTAATAATTTCATCCTCAGGATGTTTTGACTTAACCCTTATCATTCGGAATACACCAGTGTGTGAAATAAGTTTGACTAAATGTGAACCTCTCTCACAAAATCAGTCTTAACTTGCATTTTGGATGTTTTGACATGTATACATTTCTGAAAACTACAGTGTTTGCTTATGACTGTGATATATGACTGTATGCTGTAGTTGTAAAAGGTGTTAGTGTTTAAAGTTGTTAAAGCCTCTGGTGGCCATTTTGAGAAAACAGCCTGTGAAGTTTCTGTGTGCAGCATAATTGGGGCCAAGGGCAGACTTTTAAAATCATTTTAACATGGCATTTTTCATGATAAATATTTTAACCATACGATACTTCGGTGTATGTAGAATACATTTCTGCAAAAAGTGGAAATCCCCCAGATTGACCCCCACCACATATTATTGCGTGTAGTGCTGATTGGCTTGCTGCGAGTTAAGACTGGTTTCGTGAGAGAGGGTCACAAATAGTTCAAGGGTAGTGCCGAAATATCTTGGCGCCTCTACGCGCCAAGCTATTCTGACACCACCCTTGAACTAAAGCCATCGGTCTATATCCTTATCTGAAGTACTATAACCTAGCTTGCATATGGCAGTGTACAAATGTGAAGCTTTTAGCCTCCGCATATGGGTTAAAGCTGTCAATTTTTGTTCTTGATTGAAGTTTTAGAAAAAAATACAATGGAAGTATACTAATATTGCATGTACAATTCTTTTTATGTTAGAAATTACATTTTGTCAGTTTTAACATTTACAAACAAGTTACTCATGGCATTTTTAAAAAATCTTTTACAGCGAAAGACAAGCAGGGAGGTTGGGGTAAGTGTTGGTTTGTTTCTTTTTAAAGTGCATGCACTATGATTGCTTTTTATTTTAGTACCGGCTTAAAACTTTCAGCTACCTTTTAAGAATTTTGCCCAATTAGGATGCATTTACAATACTGTTAAGGGTATGGATTATTTAAACTTAACCAGTGCTCAGAAATGTTGAATATTTTCTTAGCATAATGCAAACGATGGTTTTCTTATAAGGGTTGCTGGAACATGTACATCTCTTGCAGTCAAATTACAGTGTACTTACATCAAGGTTTTATTTGGTTTCAGGGCGTAGACAAGGCCGTCAAGACAACCGTTATGAGAGGAGGGAGAGGAACTATTAAGGAAGTGTTGGCGCTAGTGTTTATAAATTAAACTTCTCAGCTTGTAATTTCATTATATGGAGCTTGGTATGAGACGGGACATTTGTGATCTTTTCTTCTCTTCAGTAGGTTATCAAATGGCTGAATACAATAAAAGTGTGAACAATGAACTGTTTTTTTTTTCTTTGGCCAAAGGAAACAAGCTGGAGGATGTCATCCCAAAGTCTACTGTATTGTTTGGAGCTCACGTGCATAGCTGCCAACCCTCCCGATTTTATCGGGAATTTCCCCGATTTTTTTTCAATTCCCGATTCTCCGGTTTTTTGTACATTTCTCCCGATTTTCATATTTTCAAGCTTTGTTTTAAAATTCGAGGCATTTTGGCGTACCGCGCGGGGTCAAGCGCCTGTAGTTGAGAGCCTACCGCTATACTGTACCGCTAAGCTTTCGGGGACCCACAGCCAGTCTTGATTACGCATGCGCGGCAAATTCCGTCCATTCTGTTTGTTCCGGTTCCTTCGAATTTGCCCTCGAGCACATGCTCAACGATCTTAACAACTGGTCACAGAGTATTTTCGATTTTCAACAAAATCATGCCTCCTAAGAAGCAGAAGTGTTTGGTGAAGTTCCATCCAGACTACAAGCGTTCCTTTCCTTACATCGACGAATCGAGAAAGGGGGAACACTTTGCCTTTTGTAAAATGTGCCGGGCGGACATAAACATCGGTCACGGCGGCCAAAAAGACATCAGTCTGCACGAAAAACGTAAGAAACACCAAGTATAAGTATAAGTAGCGAAGTATAATGAAGAAAAAATAAAGACTGTCTGGCGGTCAGACTGAATGATGAATTGAATAAACGAAGGAATACATGAAAAAGTAAGAGCATCTTGTGAAATAATTATGAAAGTGTGGAACACAAACCGAAAGAGACGAGAGAGAGAGAGAGAGAGGACTTGCTGTTGAAGGCAAAATCAGCAACATCTCAGTCCCTGAAGGCTGCTGCAAACCCTTGCCCACCATCAAAAGAGTAGATAAACTTTGAATTTTGTTTCAAAGAGAGGCCTCCAAACTGCCTTCAAAATGCTGATTTTCGTTTCCATTGTCCTTGATTTAGTTTGTTCAGCTATGATTTTTTGTGCTGATGTGAATGTAAATAAACTTCAAACTGTAGGATACAAACTGGTCATTATTTTGATTTTTGCTTCAAGGAGAGGCCTCCAAACTGCCTTCAAAATGCTGATTTTTCGTTTCCATTGATTTATTTTGTTCAGCCATGATTTTTTTTGTGCTGATGTGAATGTAAATAACTTCAAACTAAAGGATACAAACTGGTTATTATTTTGAATTTTGCTTCAAGGAGAGGCCTCCAAACTGCCATCAAAATGCTGATTTTCGTTTACGAGCGGGGGGCGTAGCCCCCCTGCACCCCCCAGCGGGCGCTGCCCCTGCACCCTGCCGGGGCCTAGGCGGCCCCTGGACCCCGGCCAGTCAGGATTTTTATTTCTCCAAAGTTGGCAGCTATGCACATGCGTTTTTCGTTTAGGAACATTCAGAGTTCATGTTAATATTTTTAAGCTTATCCTTCTGATCCATTTCCCTCCTCTCCAACCCAACATCTGATCAAAATACACCGGCGCACACAAAGATGGGCACATAGTGCTTCCCATCATTGGTATGCTCTGTGGGCTGATGTAGCGACAGGAACTCTGAAGAGGAAGAATAGAACGAGCAGGAAAATGACGTCACTATAAGCTTCGAGTCATGGCATCACCAGTCCCACGCCACCGTGTACAGTGACGAATTTGATTCAGAAACGTATCCATACCCCCCCCCCCCCCCCCCCCCCCCCCCCCCCCCCCCCCCCCTCGTGTTTGGCACCTTTCCGCCACTGTCGGGAGTCTTCTCGCGATTTCTTATTTTTTTTCTGCAATGAACGAAAAAGTTGAAAACGTACAAAGCTGGCTAATGAACTCATCCAATGTCTATTTTCAAGGTAGCTATATGCAAAATTCCAAGTAAATAGAGTGAACTATAGACTCGAATGCGGGTCAACCGACTTGATATCAACGGCAATTTTTCTCACTTGGTAAAAATGTTGCCACTAGGGTTTTATGTGAAAGGAAAACAGCATTTTTCTCTACAAGTTATTTAAAATATGCTTGGAGGCTCTCCGAAATGCATCTCGATCAAAGCATTTCCTAAAGTTTCAGGACTGTACGTACACTGAAGATACTCTTGTTTACATACATATATATTTCACGCAACCAGTGCGACTTCTAGTTTCACATCCCACATCATACCGAGGCTAAAAGCTTCCAATTTGTACACTGCCACATGCAGGGTACATTATTAGTACTTACTGATACATATATACTTGCATATAGACCAATGGCTTTAGTTCAAGGGTGGTGCCAGAATAGCTTGGCGCCTAGCTATTTTGGCACTACCCTTGAACTATATTGTATTTCGAATGACAATGGTTAACGTCTTGGAATTCAGAGACAGATAGTTATGCTTAGTCCTGCATTTGATGTTTCATCTTTCGCCCGACTTATTTCAGGCAGCTGTCAAGTCCAAATTTGCATGAAAGTTTGATTAACCCGTTGGCCGTTAGTGGTGCTTTTGTCGATGTGATCCCTCATAGGAATTAACGTGACAAAAAGCTCTGCCAGCAGCCACAAGGTTACAGAGCGCTGGTGAATGTGAAATGGCTTTTATCTAAATACTAATGGCATCATTTACACACTCAAACATGCAGGCAATCTTGAACAAACACATCTCGAGATACAAACCCAATGAGAATAATCAAAAACAAAATAGAAAACTTTCATACATAACGGTGCTGCCAGCCCTTACGGAATTTCCGTAATTTGTTACTGAAATTGGTTTTGGTTACATTAGGATGGAAATGTGCGAATATTTTACAGCAATTTCATTTTATTTTAAATTTGTCTGTTGCTCCGGCACCTATGCAGACATTCGGCTTTGCGCGCCAAACCGATCATGCGCATAGCTCATGACAACTTAACCAATCAGTGCTTAAGTTGTATTTTTTAGCAGCCAGTCGTATTGCGGTCATCATGTCACAGTTTTGGGTTGCAAAGATGTCGGCAAAGCGAAAATGTGATGCTGGTAGCAGTGGTGGGGGAAAGGAACAAAAGAAAACACGTCTCACGGGCCAGGTTTACAGAGGTAGTTGCACAGATAAATACCCGTGCCTCAAGCCTACAGTGAAACCGGATTACGTGAGATGTGATGTTTGTGCGAATTCGGCATGGATTTAATGATGTTCAGCGCCATTGTGAAGGCTTGGTGCACTACATTCCTTGGAAAATTACTAAAATTCTGATTTTCCATTACTGAAATTTGGGGGGTTGGCAGTTCTGCACTAAGCAACACAAATAGATCTTCACGCACAGGCCTTCACAAATCAACACTAGATCATCTTCACGCAACCCTCTTTATTACACAGATGCATTGTTTAAGCATGTTTAATGTCTAGAAAACCATCTTGTGAGGGTACTGATGGTTTTTCAGGGAGAACATAGCGCCCAGGTAGCCAAACAGAAATTTCTTCTCTGGGTTCTTGCGGATAACGTCCAAAATCTGCTTGTCCACCTCAGCCTGGTCTGTCTTGCGTTGATCAGACACTGCGTACACCTGAAGACAAAAATGGTTTGCAGATTTATAATCCATCATGTCTTGGCAACTTTAGGAGGCACAATGATCCCACAATAGTGCCAGATTAGCGTTAACCCATTTAGCAGACACCCTACGGCAGGAGATGGATTGACCACGATAATTCAAGGGTAGTGCCAAATTAGCTTGGCGCCATGCTAATATGGCAGTAGCCTTGAAGTGTCCTGGTCGATCCATCTCTGGCAACTGGTACATGGTCTTTAAGCAACACCTTCAACATTGGGGAAACAGCTGTATTATTAATATTAGGTCTGGATGTGTTGACACAATGATGAGCATGTTCAGTGAACCATGTGAATACATCAGGGTTCAGCGACTCTAGTCTGAACAAAATGGTCTTTCATCATGACATGCTCTGGCTCTCCATAACACATGCGTTTAAGCAGAAGAAAATCATTATCAAGGATTGATTGATTGAACGAACATTGCTCAACGTCCCGACAGCAACAAGACTTTCTCAGGACGTGCCTGCACTGCTTGTGAAAAAAAAAACTAAACAGAACATTGAATGTATGTCGCCAGCTGGTCCAATACATAAAGTAAACCTAACACATGGGGCCTAAATAAATGATTGATTGATTGTACATTGCTTAACGTCCCGACAGCAACAAGGCTTTCTCAGGACGTGCCTGCACTGCTTGTGAAAAAAAACTAAACAGAAAATTGAATGTATGTCGCCAGCCGGTCAAATACATTAAATAAACCTACAACATGGGGCATAAATAAAGCTAAGACCATTTAGCAACACACATCCAATATCAAGAGCTACAGGCAGTGCAGACAGTAGGGAGAGTTTTAAAAAGGCAAATACAGGTGAATGGACAAAGGGTAGACAGAAACACATGCCCCAGAATAGAGAGAAAAACCCACCCTGTGGGGCTGACCAGGGTGACCCTGGGAACTAAAAAATACCTAACCCCACCCAAGTCCCCCAGGGCAGACCCGGGTGGGGGGCCTAAATAAAGCTAAGACCATTTAGCAACACACATCCAATATCAAGAGCTACAGGCAGTGCAGACAGTCGGGAGAGTTTTAAAAGTAACAGGTGAATGGACAAAGGGTAGACAGAAACACATGCCCCAGAATAGAAAGGAAAACCCACCCTGTGGGGCTGACCAGGGTGATCCTGGGATTATCAAGGAACTTTTCACGAAGTGCCACAAAGCAAATGGCAACCAACAGTTGTGGATGCCAAGATGCTGGCTATATTTATTAATTAGCTGTGGTGTAAATTTCTACTTGTCTTTAGTAGTAACCCCCCCAACTGTTCCTGAAATGTTAGTCTCCAGTGGTAAAATGTCTTCGGGCCCACAACGGCTGCAGTGGGCCCATTGCGGTCAGAGTGGGTGCGAAGATGTTTTGCTACTTGGGAAGCACTACCAAGTAGTCAGGAGCCAGTAGTGAAAAATTCAAAACCCAACTACACTACTCATACAGAGAATACCTCTCACTTAAATTTGACTGTACCGAATGTACACCAGCGTTGACATACAAAACGCTTGCTTAAAAAAACCCAAAAAAAATGCACAAAATAGGTAATGCATTGCTTCCGTTGTCCAATACTAAATAGGATCAGTCCATGATGAGAAGCAGGTTACATATAAAATGCAGTAAAGTGCACATACAACTGTTTTGCATATCCTTTATTTGAATGACAAGATTGATTGATTGTACATTGCTTAACGTCCCGACAGCAACAAGGCTTTCTCAGGACGTGCCTGCACTGCTTGTGAAAAAAAACAAAACAGAACATTGAATGTATGTCGTCAGCCGGTCAAATACATTAAATAAACCTAACACATGGGGTTAAATAAAGCTAAGACCATTTAGCAACACACATCCAATATCAAGAGCTACAGGCAGTGCAGACAGTAGGGAGAGTTTTAAAAGGGCAAATACAGGTGAATGGACAAAGGGTAGACAGAAACACATGCCCCAGAATAGAGAGAAAAACCCACCCTGTGGGGCTGACCAGGGTGACCCTGGGAACTAAAAAATACCTAACCCCACCCAAGTCCCCCAGGGCAGACCCGGGTGGGGTTGAATGACAAGGAAATGGTGCATCTGAAACATTTATCTAATTGTGCTGGCATGCAATTCCTGACCTTTAGAACTGTAATGCTGTGTAAAGTCCAAAACACAAATGATAGAACTGAGCTATTCTATTTGTTTAGCATGTTCAGTGAACCATGTGAATACATCAGGACTCAGCGACTCTAGTCTGAACATAATGGTTTCTCATCACAACATGCTACAATATACATAGCAAAGCTAAATAATTCATGCTTTGAATGATCTAAACTTTACGTTAACCCTTTTAGCCCCCCGATCCCTACAGCAGGAGATGGCTTGACCATGTCAATTCAAGGGTGGTGCCAGATTAGCTAGGCGCCAAGCTAATCTGGCACTACCCTTGAATTAACATGGTCAAGCCATCTCCTGCAACTGGTACAAGGTCGTTGGGGAACACCTCCAAAATTTGAGAAATGGGACCTTGGGGCTAAAAGGGTTAAGATGAACTGCAGGTGCTCATGAAAATCTACACCTGTTGGTGGTAATGGGCTGACAGTCTTTGTGAATGTTATGTGCTGGGGCAAAGAACACCTGCGCCTGATGCAGCTGCAAGGGACAGATTTGAGGCGTTCAAATTTTGGGGTTCACCCGTTAATACACTGTGCCATATCCTGTACCTCTTTCTTGGTGTCGAAGATCTCGCCCTCAGTGTGTTTCGGCTTGCGAAGTTTCTGGCGGCGGAAATATTCATCGTTGAGCCGATCGGGGATATTGATTCCCTTAATGTCCAGCCGCGTCTTGGTGGCCATCACGTAAATCTGGTTGATTCTCCGCAGTGGGCAGCCATTCAGGTGGTAGGGACCTGCACACACATTAAAAACAAGTGACAAAGCTGTCACTGAACTTTCGAGTTTGAACCCAGACACATTAACCCCACAGCCACATTTCCCAAATTTTGGAGATGTCACATGACGACTGTGTACCAGCTGCAGGAGATGGACCGACCATATCAATTCAAGGGTAGTGCCAGATTAGCTTGGCACCTGGCAGTGCCAAGCTAATTTGACAATACCCTTGAATTATCAGTCAATCCCATCTTCTGCTGTAGGGCGTTTGGGGCTAAATGGATAAACGGGCGATGGGTTGATCACGACACCTGTTGTTGAAATCTAAAGACTAATTCGTCAATCTAACATTTGTTTCTAATCCCACACAAGAGCTACTACTGGTGTGCCTATAGTATCTGTCCACACAACTAAACAATGACAATGAACTAGTAAATCGCCATGTTCAGTGAACCATTATGCATCAGAAGTCAGAGACTCTAGCCTGGATGGTTTCATCACAACATAACGAAACAGAATGATAAACCAAATTACCGAACCATCCATAGTAAGAAAACAATTTAAAAAAAAAAATTACCTGTGACGAGGAGCAGACCGGAATTCAGCTGCTTCAGGAAAACAACTCTCTGAAACGAGACAGAAAAAAATATCAGCAAAAAAAGTAACAAATGAAAATTTAGATGCACTGTAGCCCAATTCAAGAAAACTCCAAAATGAAGGTATACAGTCATGAAGACAGTGTTGGGAAGAGAGCAACACCTTGCTACACTAAAGCGTAACAGATGAAGAAACTCTGCCCGTTTTATGTCGCACAACCTTTCCCTCCATGTCAGACATGCGTTCAGTCGGCCAGGTAGGATATAGGTGTGCAAAAATTCATCATTTTTATATTTACGTACCACTCCGCATTTCGGACATTCCAGTTTCAAACTGTAACTTCTAAAATCAGACCACTGCACCAATGATTTTGAGCTTGGTGATGCATTTGACTCTCATGCATCACAATTTTGAATTAATTCAGCCAGCCAGAAATAAATATTCATATCATACCAAAAGACTTGCTGAATTTGCAAGCCCTTGGTAAGACTACTCACAAACCAGATAGGTGAGGCTAGCGCTGGCAGAATTGTATACAAACCAAGGGGAATCACTCAGCGCTGGACAGACAGATCCCTTGGTAAGACGTTTCTTGACAAATTCGAACCCCCCCCCCCCCCCCCCCCCCAATCAAGGCTGACTATCAGTATCACACTGGTGGTCTCTCCCTCAATTTGCTCCACTGATCTCTGAAACATCTCAATGCACATTTGTCTGCTAACCGCAATAAAGGTAACAGATTGATTGATTGATTGTACATTGCTTAACGTCCCGACAGCAACAAGGCTTTCTCAGGACGTGCCTGCACTGCATGTGAAAAAAAACAACAACCCAGAATACTGAATGTATGTCGCCAGCCGGTCCAATACGTTAAATAAACCTACGACATGGGGCCTAAATAAAGCTAAGACCATTAACAACACACATCCGATATCAAGAGCTACAGGCAGCGCAGACAGTAGTGAGAGTTGAAAAAGGAAAATACAGGTGAATGGACCAAGGGTAGACAGAAACACATGCCCCAGAATAAGAAGAAAACCCACCGTGTGGGGCTCACCAGGGTGACCCTGGGAACTAAAAAGTAGTTACCCCACCCAAGTCCCCCAGGGCAGACCCGGGTGGGGGGTACTTAGGTAACAGGCCTGTTTTTGGTGTTTGAACATCTGGTCAGCGATATCGTCCATGAATAAGCTGAAATCTTAAATTGAACGCAAAGCAGCGTGAAATATTTAAATACATGCATCTATGTGACAGGACAAGGACCAGTTAGTTTCTTTGCCAGCAGATTATGGAGAAAGTGTGACTTTATTTGTGCGATTGTTGCACACAGAGCAAGTACTACATATCAAGAACAGAGCTCTCCCACGATCAAAAATGATGTTCATTTTAAACTGCAAATGATACACGTGTAAGTGCTGAGTATTCACAGTTTCTGAGAAAATGAAGCCTACTGTGAATTGAAAATGTTGAGCAAATAGGATTAGGATGTAAAACTAATTATATCAAACTGCATAGATTCATACAGTTTGGTGGTTAGTTGTTCCAGAGATCAGCGCAACCACCGAGACAACCAGTGTGGATGAATATATCATTACTGTCTGAATTCTTCACTGCCAACAGACACAGATTTGTCAACACCCATTACTTCAGTATATCCAAGGAACACCGATGTAAACAGGACTGCCATGAGGTAAACAACATTATGTGTGCCCAAAATTGCAGGGGCTTATACTTTTTATTTTTTTAAATCTCTTGCAGTAACTTAACAAATCTAAGAAATGAAAGACATTAAATAATGTATTTACTGTTGGGAAGAGAGCAACACCTTGCTACACCAAAGCGTTGTAACAGATGAAGAAACTCTGCCCGTTTTATGTCGCACAACCTTTCCCTCCATGTCGGACACATGTTCCGTCAGCCAGGTAGGATATAGGTGTGCAAAATTCAGCACTTATGTATTTGTGTGCCAATCAATATTTTGGACATTCCAGTTTCAAACTAACTTCCAAAACAATGATTGATTGATTGATTGTACATTGCTTAACGTCCCGACAGCAACAAGGCTTTCTCAGGACGTGCCTGCACTGCTTGTGAAAAAAAAAAATAAACAGAACATTGAATGTATGTCGCCAGCCGGTCAAATACATTAAATAAACCTAACACATGGGGCCTAAATAAAGCTAAGACCATTTAGCAACACACATCCAATATCAAGAGCTACAGGCAGTGCAGACAGTAGGGAGAGTTTGAAAAAGGCAAATACAGGTGAATGGACAAAGGGTAGACAGAAATACATGCCCCAGAATAGAGAGAAAAACCCACCCTGTGGGGCTGACCAGGGTGACCCTGGGAACTAAAAAATACCTAACCCCACCCAAGTCCCCCAGGGCAGACCCAGGTGGGGGAGAACAATTTTGAATTAGTTCAGCCAGGCCAGAAATGAATGTTCATATCATACCAAAAAAGACGCGCTGAATTTGCAAGCCCCTGTAAGGCAACATTAAATTCATTCTTTGACAAATTTGAACCCCCCCCCCCCCCCCCCCCCCCCCCCCCGACGCCTATCATACTAGTTGTCTCCCTCAATTTGCTCCACTGATCTCTGGAACATATTGATACACATTTGTCTGCTAACCGCAATACAGCGTACTTAGGCAACCAGCAGGTGTGGCCACTTTGGACCTGTGTTTGGTGTTTGAACATGCGGTCAGTGACATCGTCCATGAATAAGCCAAAGTCTTAAAGCAGCATGAAATATTTCAATATCTCTGCGACGGTACACAGGACCAGTTAGATTCTTGAGTCATTCCACACTGATGATGAACTTTTAGGGGGTTCTCACTTAACAGCATTTCTCATCCAAAAGAAACAACCAACTGCACTCAGAACCATTGCTGGGATTATACAGATGTTGATTTAGCAAGTCAAGCAAAGAAACTGTTAAAAGTTAAGTCTACTATTAACTATAAACGAAAAAAGAGCGAAATTCAACTGAAAATGGCTGCGCAAAACGGGAACGCCGAAAGGGGGCAACTTTGGAGGCTACTTGAGAGGTTTCTGTTACGTAAATTAACCTTTCAACGGCACAGTGTTATGAAACTGTTGTTGTTTTTCTTTGATATTTCTGAAATCTTTCATTTCAGTAAAGGGATTTTGTAAAATTTTTCGTTTTCAAAGAGCGTAACTGCGTAACAAGCGGCGTCACACGTCTCCGGACATACAAAATAACCTACAAGTCATTCTTGCTGGTCACAGAACAAACGAAGCCACAAAAATCACTAACAATAACATATTAAAAAACTAAAGTTGTACAACTACACACATTGAATGTATATGCACAGAATAAAGAAGTGACCGGCTTCTAAGTTATGGTGTCGCAGATGTTACACAGTTACGCTGTATTTTTCAAAACGAAACAATGACGAAACCCGTCGTCTGCTGAGCGGCCGGGAAGCCTTCACCCACAACAAGGGTACATATTAGCACATGATTTGATGACGTTTCGCCCAAGGTTTCCATATATGGAAGTGTGCACACAACAATAAAGTGTGATGTGTCACACATGCAACACGCGGTTACACAGTTACGCACGAAGTGAGACTTGAGGTGGTGAACGTGAAATGGTCCCAAATTCTAGGATATACGACATCATTGGAAGAAAAGGTAAGCTGAACTGATCATATTATTCTCCTATCTACTATTTTACATGGTTATCTGCATATTTTATTTTGCGATTGTAGAGAAATACCTAGTTTGAATGATGCGATGCATTGACTATGCTGGTGTCGCATGTTACGCAGTGCACAGAACTGCTTGTTTTCACGAAGAATAATGCTTTAGATATCTTTTTGGGGGCATTTATCAGAGAAACCTTATCGTTTAAGCTGTTTGCAAGTTGCAAAATCTGGGTAAAAGCATGTTACTTCATAAAAATCGAACATGCGTAACTGCATTACACTTTTCATGAGTCCCGTGTAATGCAGTTACGTTACGGTGTTACTCTGTAACACAAAAAAGAACGTTTTTCACGTATGTTTACTTTGCATTGACCTTATTTTTATCCATAGCACACCTTTGGATTAAGTGTAAACATTCTAGCGTTTTTAATCTTTTCCTGGTGTTTATCACATAAATACTTAAAAAGCCTTTTCTTCCCAGATTTTGGAGACTAATGGTGATGAAGCGCTGGTGAAGTTCTTAAAGATTCATGAGACATAGTACACATTTCCCCGTGTTGAAGACATTATCATGGGTCTCTGTGGGGGATGTCACGCTTTTGGATCCGCCCACCATCAACATCCGTGGACAACACTTCTTTTCATAAATTTTGTTGGGGTTGTCAGGATGCTTCGGGATTGTGGTGGTGGTGGTGGGGGTGAGAGGTGTATGGAATAATTGATTGATTGATTGTACATTGCTTAACGTCCCGACAGCAACAAGGCTTTCTCAGGACGTGCCTGCACTGCTTGTGAAAAAAAAAACAACTAAACAGAACATTGAATGTATGTCGCCAGCCGGTCAAATACGTTAAATAAACCTAAAACATGGGGCCTAAATAAAGCTAAGACCATTTAACAACACACATCCAATATCAATTGATTGATTGATTGTACATTGCTTAACGTCCCGACAGCAACAAGGCTTTCTCAGGACGTGCCTGCACTGCTTGTGAAAAAAAATTAAACAGAACATTGAATGTATGTCGGCAGCCGGTCAAATACATTAAATAAACCTAACACATGGGGCCTAAATAAAGCTAAGACCATTTAGCAACACACATCCAATATCAAGAGCTACAGGCAGTGCAGACAGTAGGGAGAATTTTAAAAAGGCAAATACAGGTGAATGGATTGATTGTACATTGCTTAACGTCCCGACAGCAACAAGGCTTTCTCAGGACGTGCCTGCACTGCTTGTGAAAAAAAACTAAACAGAAAATTGAATGTATGTCGCCAGCCGGTCAAATACGTTAAATAAACCTACAACATGGGGCCTAAATAAAGCTAAGACCATTTAGCAACACACATCCAATATCAAGAGCTACAGGCAGTGCAGACAGTAGGGAGAGTTTTAAAAAGTTTGATTGATTGTACATTGCTTAACGTCCCGACAGCAACAAGGCTTTCTCAGGACGTGCCTGCACTGCTTGTGAAAAAAAACACACAAAAAACTCCAGAACATTGAATGTATGTCGCCAGCCGGTCAAATACGTTAAATAAACCTAACACATGGGGCCTAAATAAAGCTAAGACCATTTAGCAACACACATCCAATATCAAGAGCTACAGGCAGTGCAGACAGTAGGGAGAGTTTTAAAAAGGCAAATACAGGTGAATGGACAAAGGGTAGACAGAAACACATGCCCCAGAATAGAGAGAAAAACCCACCCTGTGGGGCTGACCAGGGTGACCCTGGGAACTAAAAAATACCTAACCCCACCCATGTCCCCCAGGGCAGACCCGGGTGGGGTAGTTTTAAAAAGGCAAATACAGGTGAATGGACAAAGGGTAGACAGAAACACATGCCCCAGAATAGAGAGGAAAACCCACCCTGTGGGGCTGACCAGGGTGACCCTGGGAACTAAAAAATGCCTAACCCCACCCAAGTCCCCCAGGGCAGACCCGGGTGGGGAACATCCAATATCAAGAGCTACAGGCAGTGCAGACAGTAGGGAGAGTTTTAAAAAGGCAAATACAGGTGAATGGATCTCGGGTAGACAGAAACACATGCCCCAGAATAGAGAGGAAAACTCACCCTGTGGGGCTGACCAGGGTGACCCTGGGAACTAAAAAGTACCTAACCCCACCCAAGTCCCCCAGGGCAGACCCGGGTGGGGGGTTTAAACACATGAATGTCAGAAATAAATAATTTCCACTGTCCCAAGTATTTTGCATTTGTTGAGTTCTTAAATTTTGCCTCCGAGAATGGATGTATGCTCCTTTGTAGTTTGTGTCGCATGTTACACAGTTACAGATCAGTGTTGATGTTGTATAACATCAAAGCAAGTACAAGTTTTTGTCTCTTTTACCTTTAGCATCATCATTGACCACTGAAAGTAAATTTTATGTTACAAATTTGTTTCATATTTGTTGACCCTAAAGTTTGAAACAAAAACGTTTTATAATGGGGGTGTAACTGTGTTACGGTGTCGCGAACAAAAACTATACCTCTTTCCAAAAAAAAAAATTACATCTAATAACTCAATTATTGTTTTTTACCTTCTCCTTGTTGTGTTCAAGTAAGCCACGATTGATAAGACATTTTGCATGATTTGTACATTGCTCACAGCTGAATTTCTGTCACGGTGTAACGCAGTTCCTTTGTAGTTTGTGTCGCATGTTACACAGTTACAGATCAGTGTTGATGTTGTATAACATCAGAGCAAGTACAAGTTTTTGTCTCTTTTGCCTTTAGCAATGTCATTGACCACTGAAAGTAAATATGTTACATATTTGTTTCATATTTGTTGACCCTAACGTTTGAAACAAAAACGTTTTATGGTGGTGGTGTAACTGCGTTACGGTGTCGCAAACAAAAAATATACCTCTTTCCAAAACAAATTGCATCTAATAACTCAAGAATTGTTTTTTACCTTCTCCTTGTTGTGTTCAAGTAAGTCATGACTGATAAAAGATATTTTGCATGATTTGTACATTGCTCACAGCTGAATCTGTCACGGTGTAACGCA
The DNA here is from genome assembly GCA_036245525.1 of Semisulcospira habei. Taxonomy (NCBI): domain Eukaryota; kingdom Metazoa; phylum Mollusca; class Gastropoda; family Semisulcospiridae; genus Semisulcospira; species Semisulcospira habei. The sequence goes on along the minus strand of BTPG01000007.1, from coordinate 172,528,676 downwards.
GTTACACCGCAGCAACATATTTCATATTTACCATTCTATTGGCAGTTTGGTATGTTGGTCTGCTTTTCTTTTTACAGGTTATAAACTACACATTAACACAATAATTAACAATGGTGCTAACATTTAAAGTTGAGTTTGGTTTTTTAGCAGTGATTCCCCCTTTTAGTCATCATTAGTGTGGAATGACTCTCTTTGGAAAGGGATTAATTGAGCAAATAGGTTGCAAAACTAATTATAATATCAAACTGCGCCAATTCACGCAGTTCAGGGTTAAATTGTTGTTCCAGAGATCCATCATGTCTTGGCGACTTTTGCAGTGTTGATTCTAGGATTTCTGAAAAGTGAGCCCAAAGGCTCCCTCTAATCAAAAAAGGGAGCCCCTCAAGGTGTAAAAGGGCGGCCCTCAAATCGCGTTGCACTGCTTACTTTAAAACGACATATATACACACATTCATAAATCATACATACAGTGGATTCCGCTTAACACGAATTTCTGGGGACACGGCGGAAAATCACTTCGTGTTAACCGTATTTCGTGTTAACCAATATGGCCTCAAAATTGATCACGGCCCTCAAGGAGAAAGTGTGTAAGACGTGTGTGTGAATGAGTACCAGGTTAAAAGTGCACGACATTATCGTACTTTCTATGCATACCTTCAGCTCGCTAGCACAAGGAAACGTGTACAGCTCGAGTATTTAATGTAAATCCATCAGGTAAAATCCATACTAAGTTACAATCCTCAGGTAAAAGCAACACAGGCTGAAGTACAATCCCGCATCGGTAAAAGGGTTGTGTTGGTACACGAATGATACAACATGAATACAGTACAGAAATGCTAGCCAATGAGAAGACAGATTACAACAGCCGAAGGCTATTCAGCCAATCACAGACTAGAGTTCGCTCTGATCTGTCATGTGTACTTCCACAGCGCGAGAGCGACACGTGAATTGGTTTTCTGTGAATGGAATCTGTATTCGTGTTAAACAGGTGAATAATAGTGAAATTGCCCTGGCTCGACTCAGGCCACACTGCACCAAGACGCTCGAGCAGGCTTTTACGCAGCAGCGGTGCGGCCGCGCTGGTTGTGCAAAAAAGCGTCCAGTTTCTTTTTTCTGCGATTCTTCGGCCGCGCTATCGGTGTTTTTTTTTTTGCGATTTGGAGGCATAATATTGCGAGAAATCGCGCAAAACGCGCTCTAGAATCAACACTGCTTTTGGAGGCACAATGGTCTCACAATAGTGCCAGATTAGTTTTAACCCATTTAGCACACACCCTACAGCAGGAGATGGATTGACCATCATTCAAGGGTCGTGCCAAATTAGCTTGGCGCCATGCTAATATGGCAGTACCCTTGAAGTATCATGGTCGATCCATCTCTGGCAATTTGTACAGTCATTAGGCAACACATCCAACATTGGGGAAATGGCTGTGGGGTCAAGTGGGTTATGTTACTATCAGGGCCAGTCAGTGTCCCACATGTACGCAGTATTTAAACATTATTAATATTATTACAATATTAGGTCTGGATGTGTTGGCACAATGATGAGCATGTTCAGTGAACCATGTGAATACATCAGGGTTTAGCGACTCTAGTCTGAACAAAATGGTTTTTCATCATGACATGCTGCGGCTCTCCATAACACGTGTTTAAACGGAAGAAAATCATTGTCAAAGATCAGTTTTTCACAAAATGACACTACATGCAAAGTAGCAGTTAGCATATGGCAAACAACAGTTGTGGATGCCAAGATACTGCTATATTTATCAATTAGCTGTGGTGTAAATGCCTTCTTTTGGTGTTTGAACATATGATCAGCGATATCGCCCACGAATAAGGCGAAATCTTAATTGAACGCAAAGCAGCATGAAATATTTCAATATCTATGTGACAGTACACAGGACCAGTTAGTTTCTTTTAAAATGGATCGATTGAGTAAATAGGATGCAAAAGTAATTATAATATCAAACTGGACCAATTCAAGCAGTTTGGGGTTTAGTTGTTTAGAGATCAACGCAACAATCGAGGGAGACAACCAGTGTGGATGAATATATTATTGTTAGAATTCTTCACGACCAACAGACACAAATTATTCAACACCCATTACTTCTGCACATACGATGAACAGATGTAAATAGGACTGCCATGAGGTAAATGTGTGCCTGCGTATGCGATGGCGGACAAGTGGTTTTTTTTTCTCTCTTGCATCAACTTAAAAACTTTTTAAATCTAGGAAATGAAAGACATGAAATAATGTATTTACTGTTGGGAAGAGAGCAACACCTTGCTACATCAAAACGTAACAGATGAAGAAACTCTGCCCGTTTTATATCGCACAACCTTTCCCTCCATGTCAGACACACATTCAGTCAGCCAGGTAGGATATAGGTGTGCAAAAACTGGCAGAAATAATAGACTGTTTGTGTGTTGGCCTTTGATTTGGTCATCATAGTTTCCAACCACAATGTCTCAAATAAGACCAGCACACACTTGCCCCCGAATTTTCACAAGACATTGTTCGAACTATTTATTTTTCCAGGAAAAAAAAAAAGCACCAAGACCAATGCAGGGCTGGCAAAATGTGCACAGAGGTGCCAACCCCTGATTTTACGTGTCAGTATTAAATGAGCATTTTGTCAGTATTTTCCAAAAACTGTCAGTATTTTTGCATGACACGGTTTCAGTCGTGGTATCTACAATAAAAAAAATTACACTAGTCATTAATAATGATGCATTAATTATAGAACTACGGAATAATTATCATAAGTACTTTGAAAATAAAAAAGCTAACTTACATTATTGTTTGAGAGCTTTTGATGTTGCTGATTTGCATGCCTTGACAACATCCAACGGGAGATCAACATTGTAACATTCAGACTGCATGCTTGATTTGATAGTAACTACAGCATCCAATGTCTTGGTGGACATGGTTCCACGAAAGTCTGTCTTTATTTTTCTCACAGATGAGAACACCCTTTCGCAAGCAGCATTTGACACTGGAATTAGCAGAATTCCAAGCATCACCTTTGCCAGAAATTTGAACCTTGGTGAACCAGTATGGTCAGTAATGGCTGCTATCTCAACCCACTGGTCTTCTGCCTTGCTCTTTTCCTTGACTGCAGCAGGAAGGGGCTTGCATGTGAGATAGTCATTGAACTCCATTTCCAAGTCATCAATGCTACAGTCAACTGGAAGGAGACAGGGAAAGCGTTTGACAAAGTACATGACAGAATCCCACTTTGCATTTTCCTGTAGAGAGATGTCAGCAACTTGAGCACAAGTCCACAACTTCACTTTTTGCTCCAGAAGTTCCAGCTTGGGACCAGTCTTACTCTTGTCACTGGGCTTGCCTTTGGAAACAGTGCTCATGTTGTCCACAATGTACTGGCAGGCTGTCAAGTAAAACAGTTCAACATTTTTGAAGAACTCCTCTTTCTCTTTGTCATTCACTCCAGCAGATAGATGATCACGAGCTTGAGAACCAATGATGGATGTACTGTCTTTGATGTTGTACTTTTGCTCAAAGTGGATCTCCATAGAATGGCCATGCATGGCAGAGGGCTTGAGAAAACAGGTCTCCAGTCTTTTAAGAAGCCTTTCAATGTCCCGCTTCACAAAGTGAATCCTGCTGTTTTCTGACTGCAGTCGCTTGTTGGTTTCATCAAAGAATTCCACCACATAGGCAAAGAATAGGACATACAGCTTGGGTGTTCTGCGACAAAAGAATTCTTTCAACTGTCGTAAGACAGAGCTGGCACCTGAAGTGTTTTTAACAGAGCACTCTTGTTGGAAGAACAATTTGAGGGGCTCCCACTGCTCAATGATTCTTTGTAGAGCTGCTCCCAAGGCCAGCCACCTGCTAGGGACATGCTCCAGCAACTTGTGTTTGGGTGTACCACACTTCTCCTGCATGGCTTCAAACCGCTTGATTCTGTTTGTTGACTTGTCAAAGTACCAATGAAGTTGTCTTAAAGTGTCATCCATATCAAACTTCTGAGATTTCTTGACAGCAGTTTTAAAAGCAATATGGAGCAAGTGGCAGACACATCCATTGAGATGAACATTAGAGTTCCTTTTCCTTACATAAGAAATTACTCCAGAATGATGTCCAGTCATCACATTGGCGTTATCACTCACGACAGCAAGACAGTTATCCCATTTTATGTCTCTTTTTTTCAATTCCTCATCCACAAGTAGGAAAATGTTTTCTCCTGTAGCAGGCCCATCACAAGATGGCATACTGAGCATCTGAGTTGTTGGTTCACCTTTTTCTCCCGTTACAGTCACAACAATTGGAAAATATTTTTCACTTCCTTCTTGCGACCCATCGGTTCCCAGTACAAAAGGGCCAGATTGCATTTTAGCACAAAGGTTACTTTTAGTTTTACTGCTTTCTGCTAAGCAGTGGATAACATTTCTAACTTTCGTTCTCTCACATGCATATTTCGCAGCTATCGAGTCCGGGAACATTGCTTGAAAACGTTTGCCGCTATGATTTGCTGCACTTAGCGGAAGATTGTGTTCTATTAAAAAATGCGCAAAGCGCAATTCTGCTCGTGAAACAGCGATATCTTCACACGATGGCTTTGTTTTATCATCACTGAAAAAGTTCGTAATAGTCGAAGAACTTTCTCTAGCAGCAGCTTTTGCTTTGTGAGCTTTTGAACTGCAATGTCTCTTGATATCGTCGTATCCTCCAGGGCTGATTTTAAAATCGAAGTTGCAAGTGTTGCAACGAGCATAAACATCCGAAATGCTGGACCTCGCAATACATGGAAAATCCTTTGAGTAACTTGCGATAAAAGTTTGTTCTCTTTTCTTCTTTTCACCAGGATTCTCTGAAATTGTTCTTTTTCTTGGTCTCCCATGTGTTTCTTCACACTTTTCCGCCATCATGTAGTTTGAAAAGAATCCTAAGATGCAATCTTTTAATCTCGCGATGAAAAATGAGGCGTGCGACGGGAATAAAATAGGCCTCGGTATTACTGCGCTCTCTCTCTCTCTCTCGTTTCTCTTAGTCGAGTAAAGCGCACGCCACACACGCAAACTAACAGTCAGCACTATTTTTAGCACCGTGTTACGTGGTGGAGTTGTAGTCGAAGTATGATAAACACACCAGACACACACACACGTAGAGTTCTTTAAAGTAAACCTCGTTCAGCTGCAATCCGTCACACATGGCTGAAGGATGTAGACAATACTGGAGTAACAGTTCCAACAATATTTAATTCAGCGATGCGATATCCACACAGTAATGCACTTTCAAATGCACAAACAACTGATACAAAGTCTCTTCTGCAATGTCCTCACTGCGACACAAAGTTTCTCATACACAGCGTCTCTCGCAATAAACTATACGTGTCTCTACAACTGACAAAGCAAGACAATGTACTACCGGGCTTTCCCAGCGCCCTCCTTATAAATACTACGAAAATCTAGAATCTTCTATGGAAATCATACCACTCGACCAATCAGAACGAAACACGCAGCCGAAACTCATTAACATAAGCTTTCCAGAAACAATATAACAGGCTACAAAATTCGGCTGCTCACTTCAGCTCTAAATTCTAGCGTATAATTAAGTCACATAAAAGTATGGTATCCCTATCACCTGGTAGCTCTATAAAGTACGAGAACATTCCCAAAACAAAACAAAGGCTGCTCAATCCACGCGCACAAAAAAGTAGCGAAAAATGTTGCGATGTCAACTAACCGACGTGACACTTACGAGGCCACTAGACAGTGCGACCCTTCTAGCACGCTCCGGACTAAACTTAACAAAACGAAAACGGCTCTACTCATGAACAAAAGGAAATCTAACAAAAAAGGCACGTGAATCGTAACCGTGAAAGCTCAAATAAACATCAGATCGTTTCCTACGATAAACACATGTACGCTCTCACAGGATAACACAACCACAATCGTAACACACCGAATCTAGGACAAAGTAAGGAAAGGCTCTAAGCGCGCAGTGGAAATATAGGCCTACGCTGTATTTTTAGCGATGTGAAAATAACGGGCAATAAAAAAAAAAATTGACCGTATTTTCCCTTTTGTTTTCTCCGTACTAATATACAAGCAAGCGGAAAACCGTATTTTTTAAAGTTAACCGGAATTAAATACGGCGAAACTGGATTAGTTGGCATCTCTGTGTCCCATAAATCTACTTTACCACTACTAGTCTGAAGTAATGTTAACCATTCTCTGCGTATGAGCATAGACACATTTTTAACATTCATGTCAAACTGGCATGTGAAGCAAGTGTGCATCATTTGTCACGTTACTTGTAGATATACTGCACCAGAAAACGTGGAGTTCACAAGCCTTACTAAAGACACTTAAAAGAAAATCACCTAACATTTCCCGTCAGGTGAGGCAGTCATGTTTCTGGGAGCCGAAATGGAGCCTGCAAATTTTGGTGTCTGCATAGTTACAACAACGTTTGGGCTACCAGATAAAACTTTGGCTTCCCACATTTCATATGGATGATAGTCCGATTGGCTGCTGGGGTCCTAGAGCAGTTGGTCCTCCCTGTGTTAACATCATGCTCTGACAAGTTCAGTCAAATACCACCCAACAATTAAATCAAAGGACAATGAGTATAAATTGCTTTTTACCTCCTCACTGTGACACCATGGCAAATTCACTAATTACATTAGGTACCGGCAGTCTATATGTAGGTAGGTCCACCCCCATTTTTTAAAAAAAGAAGTAACACAATACAACTCAAACTAAAAAATTTAGTAGAAAGTATACATCGAACTGAGTATACATGCCGAATGGCAAGTCTGTAGCTCAAATACTTTCCGAGATATATAAGTTTGATTTTTTAAGGAAATCGGCAGATTCTGCAAATTGAAGGAAACCCATAGTTCAGCCAACTATAACTTCAACATTTATAAATGCACAGTGCTGTAATTTAGTCTGTCTGGTCAAAGTAGTGTGTTGTCTTAGCTAATTTTTTTTCAGGCTTCACAAATGCATGGTCACTTTGCAAAATCACCTCAAAAATGAGAGAAATCAAAATTTTGACAAAAGGAATTGAGGTAGAGATGCGCATTGAACTAAAATGGCCATATCTCAGCAACTACTATAGTTAAAAGTATGGTTCTTATATCAAATTGTACAGCAGAACATGAAGCATCATTTGAAAGTGAGTATTTATTACTATGAACAAATCCTTCACAGTTGTTCAAAGTGTTTGTGCATGTGTTTTGTGTGTGCGCGCGTGTGCTGGCGTGTGCGCGCGCATGACAAGAGTTTCAAGTTGTTTTGACAAAGAGTTCGTAGCTGACGTGCAAGTTTTTTTTTTTTTACCACGTCAACTACTTGATGTCACTTCTGATTTGTTCTGGCGTCCACGTTTTGGAACCATCTTTTCTTCCGCTTCTCTGGCCAAACTTTCTGCTAAATCTACTCCTCCAAATAGGCCTCCCCACATGCGCCCCTGCCCAGCAGTGTTGGTAGCTCTTGATGATTCAGGATATCATTGAAGAGGGACCTAATCTCAGCCCAGGTGTGACCCTCCTCTTTCAATAAGTGGAGCTAAAGGAACAGCCTATTGTCAACAGTTATGTTGGGTATCTGTTGTGGTTTTCCTCTTTTCTTAGGTCCTATTCTCATTCTCTCTTGAAGAAGATGGAACTAGCTGTCCTGTGTAAAGAGAGTGCCTCAATTTATAGTAATTATACTAACAAGTAACATACTTATTTGCATATCAATGAGGTTTCAGTAACTCACAAAAGGATAAACAAGCCCACTTATATTAACCCCATAGATCTTGGATGTAAACAAAACCGTGCCATCAATCCACGTATACCTGGCAATGCGTCGTCTGCTACGCCACCACGAGTTACTGAACGTGATGATGTTTAACCACAGAATAAACAATATATTTGCAGCTTGAAATCTTGTTCGTCTAATTTGTTATCACGAAAAGCTATAGTTCTAAATATATGCACTTAAAAATATTATTATTATCCCCTTAAAACGAAGTAGAAAATCAGTTTACGATTGCAATCAGGCGAGGCAACTGCTTTGTTTTGTCCCGTACACATCGAGTAAAATCATCTTAAATATAACATACTTCCAGCCAAAATTATACTTTAAACTGCCATGCGTGTGCAGCCGTCGGATGCATACACAATGACGTCACGGGGTCCACATTTTGCCCCTGCATTTTTGATCAACTTCCGTTTGCGCTTCGAACCGAATTCTAAGCGAAAGAGCATGATTTTCTCTTTCAAATGGTACCAAATTTAATGAAATTTATTGTAATATGTCACCAGGAGAGTGGATTTTCTCCAAACATTTACGATTTTCTGCATTTTGTAACTTTAAGGCTTACGAGTTTCCAAACGAATTTGGTACCAAAATATTCTACGGGAATTCCCGTTTCCGTTAACACCAACTGTAGCGCGATGCGTTACTGTGATAAAAAATGATCGCGATTTTCCGAGCACTGCTGTCTACCGGCTTCTGCCTGACCTCGGGAAAAAAATCACCGGCGCTCGCTGAGAGCGTATGCGATAGGCTGCAGAAAAGCGTTCCCAAACATCACATATGCTACTCACAGCACAACAAACACAAGAAACATTATGTTAAAGGTTGATTGTATTTGAGGATTATTTTGGGGGGTGATAAAAATGCATAATAAGGCAGATATGCATTGTTGAAAATCGGCAAGTTTAGGTTCAAATTTGGTATGATGGCAGCCATTACTGAAGGGATGGACCTACCTACTATATGGCTGGTCAGTGTAGACCCAAATGTGACTTATCTTTCATGTGTGATATCTATGTTGTTTGTTGGTCAAAATCAATAAAATGCATACCCACATGTTCAGGAAGTTGTTTTCTTGTATTTGCTTACAAATCGGAATGTGTATGAGGTGTATGAAGTTTGTGAATAAGCTTGAAAAACGAGTACTTTTAGCGTCCATTCGCCTCCGACTGCCGTCTAGCCGCGGCTCCGAAAACGACACACTCGCGTTTCTTACACGATCGAATCCGTACTATAAATAGAAGAACACACTAACGTATACCATTAGAAAGAGCAGATCGCGAGCTTTTTAATGATACTAACCAAGACGTGTTTTTTTTTTAATTGATTTTGTTTTCAAAATGAAAGTTTTAACTTGCAAAATCACCCTCTTCGGTAAAAAATTTGACACATGTGTGTAGGTTCGTTGGAAAGCTCATTTTGTACAGAATCCGAGGGTACCGGTTGTGTCACGCTCCTATAAATAGAACGCATTCGGTTGGCCGATATTTGAACCAACCCACGAGTAGTGCAGTACACCGTACTACACACCATGGCGGGCGCTTCGACTCGCTTCATTCCCGACCGATTGACAAAAGAATTGGTAAGTTTTCGCATTCCACACTCTTTTAATGATTACAACTTAGGTTAATAATAATATTGCCAATGATTGCCTTTCTAAAGTGCATTTAAGACATATCTCGGTAAAAATTCCATAAGTTCAGATTGTTGGGTGTGTGGAGACATTGCATTACACGGAATAGAGCAAGCCCAGTAGACCCCATCACTTTGTATTTTTTACCCTTAGCTTGTAGAATAAAATGATAGCATAAGAACGCAATTCTTTATTCAATTATCCTTTAAGATCAGTAAATCATTGAAAATACAGTGTCTTATACGCTAGGTTTAGTAAACGATTGAGTGAAAAATCATGATCAAAATTCGAAGGCCTACTTCCGGTTGGGGTTGCCGTTTTTGTCACCGTCGTCTGCTCGAGCCGTTTCATCAACATCTGTTGTTGTCAGTACAATTCTAGTAAGTGTAATGTGTATTGACAGCATTTTTTCAGAAGAAGCAAGCACTTTTTTTAGGAAGATGAATTTATTCTAACCTTTAACCGTTTCTAGTGGCCAACCATCACTTGCAATGATAGTAGTTAGTACAGCAGATGTTTGACACAGAATGGGAAGGGGGAGTGAATGGGAGTTTGTTCCAAGTATTGTTGAACTTTCTTACAAAAATAAGCAGTCCTATAAACTATATGATGGTCACAATTGTTTTTTTTTTTTTCAGATGATGACTGCTATCATTATCAAAACATCTTAGCCATGCCAGGGGGAAAGGCAGGCCACCTAAACTTCCAAGCAAATGCGATCACCAACAAACTCCTCCTGCAGTTATTAAGTGCCAAGGAAGAAACTGGGATTTCCTGGGGCAAGCTTGAAGACATTCTTCAACAAAGTGCCTGCTTTAAACTAAAGACTATCCTAGGAGAAAGTATCGAGGCCTTTTCCAAGAGACTGTCAAACATGCACAATCATTGTACCCTGAAAATACACGGTGTACACGGAACAATATTGCTAACTTAGAAAAGGACAGCCCCTGCAGCTGTTTTGTTTTTGGGACATATGTGGACATAGTTATATTTGTGATATTAACTAGAGAGTGTGTAATGATTGCACCAAACATTTTTTAGAATTGGATTCCAGATTTATGTTAATTATTGAACAGCTCGACTTACTGCGTTTTCATCAAAATGGCAATTTTGAACATCACACAAAAAATAATGTCTTGTGCAAGTTAAAATAAGATTTGCATACTTTTTCATGTATCTTTCTGTCTTCAAAACAGCAAACCTTTTTCAAATCGGATGTTTAGTTCAAGAGTTATGCTTGTTTACATATGGGTCCCGCAAGCTGTTTTCTGGGTGTCTTGTAACAGTTGCACAAATTGAATGAAAAGCCATTTTCATTTGCTTGTCTTTTTATTCAGCAGTCACTGGGAAGCCTGAAAAAAAAAATGGAGCTGTTGTATGTATATACAGCTTTATAAAATATTATTTAGAAAGCTGATCATCCCAGTGCTCTTGTATTGGTGTGACCCTGAAAATGGCACTTGTGAACGGCCGAAATTTACGGATTTTCAATAAAGTTTAAAAGCTTGTAAAATCCTTATTTTTCAAGCTAGACACTTACTTTTTTGTGTGTTTTGTTTGTTTTGTTATGTACTGTGACCCTATCATGTTTTCTAATGGCTGTGTGTTGATGCAAATTTTGGTTACTTACTTACTTACGCCTGTCACCCCTACCCGGGTATAGGCCGTCGACGAGAGACCTCCAGCAACTCCTGTCCTGTGCTTCTCCTTCGATTCTACTCCAGGTGGTTCCCAGTCTCTTGAAAATTTTGGTTGCCGGTACCTAATTACATCATTAGTCTATGTCAGTTCTTGAGACAGACCAACCATGACAGTTCATGGATAGCATCAAAATAGCATGGCGCCCACAGGTGCCAAACTATTCTGACACCACCCTTGAACTATCATGGTCCATCAACATCCTGTTGTAGTGTCAGAACTTTTAAGGGTGTTAACCTGGCCTATCCATGGAGAACAATGAGAAATGAGATGAGCAAGAGGGCAAAGAAGCACGAGCCATAGCTATGTAGTTCATGAGATTCTACGCCTCTTGTATTGTAGCTGGGCCACATTTTCATGTTTATGGCAGTGCAATACGTGTTGGGATAAAAGTAGCGCCTGTCTGTATAACAACGGGAGGTGCATAAATTCAGCCCAAGTTTTGTTGCACACGCTTTCCCCCCACGTCTGACATAAGAACCAGCTTGGGTCTACATGTGTGCTGTAAACAAACATTTTGTCAAGGCCGACACTGCAGAAATTGTACAGGAATAGGAAAAACTGTGCGACCGAGTCCTTCCTCAGTTTAGTAAAACATGTCTGGCCTTACCTTGCCCTTGTGTCTGCCGGCCACCAAGATCAAGACTGTTCCAGGGGCGATGGACGACCGCAACTTGTGCTTGTGCTGACCGAAGAACTTCTGGCGTGGACGCAAGCGTTTCTTGCCCTCCTCTGTGTGGTAGTAACGAGGGAGACGGTTTACACGGACCCGCCTCTTACCCCCGTTCTTCTCACCTCCGATCTCTTTCTCCACAAACTGCTTGGGAGCCGCCGCCGACATCTATGAATAAAACATACAGTTAGGTCATTTCATTATTACCGTTGTATCTCGGCTTATATTTCAGTCCTGATAAAATACCAGCTATTGGTGAAAAAATCCTGTCAGAATGTATTTGGCATCATGTTTACGTGAACATGCCCATCACTTCAAAATAAAACATACATGTATTTACAGCTAGTCGACGATCCTTTAGGTACCAACAAAGGCAGGAACATTCACACTAACGATACGTAGAATTACATTATTACGATGAGAGTATTTACACGCAGATTGCGAGAGATTTTATGCTCATGCTTTGGTTTCTGTTCACTCACTTTGCTTCAGTCGGGGAAAAGGAAGTCAAATTTAGCAACGTCACAATTTGTGCACAAAATTGCATGACGTAGTAAACCAACTTCCGGTTTTGCACTTTTGAAGAAAAATCAAGACCACGAAGTGGAAGAACGATGATGCCCGTGCTAGGTACGCATACATAAGATTTTCCAATAAAAGGTACTCTGTAAATTAATCAAAACAAATCTAGTTTCATTGTCGCATCGAAATCGTGTCATACATTCATATTCCTGTAATTTCCCGGTACATGCTCCGAGTCTGATAATGATTTTAAAAAAAAATAAAAAAAAAAAAAAAAATCAAATCGTACATCTTTTTTAATTATATGCACACGACAGTTTTATGATTTTACACGCAATGTGTGTGGGTTATTCTTAGGTGTACGCACATTTGGTACATGTATGCATTATAAAATCGCAGCCAGGCTAATCGGAATCCACAGTCCAGTGAGTTGCCGTGCATCGTGGTTCATTGTTGATGTGAGAAGTTTAGAAGGCAGAGCAGAAGCAGCCGAGGACTATTTCATTTGCAAATGAAAAATGCTTAAGAATTAAGATACAGTTTGCAAATTGTCCTCAACTGCCTGGGGGACAAAGACTAGATTTCTGTTGACTGTTATTGTTAATGCTTTCAAGTTTAAATAATGCAGAATTTGTGTGTGTAACGCAGAATCTTATGCCGAACCTCAGATTGACTACAAACAGAAGTACAAAACTCTAAAGAAAAGGTTGAAACTACTTGTTTATGTAAGTATTTTTCGGTTTGTGTTAAAAAAAAATGTTTACTTGAGTATTTGTCTGCTTAACTCATTCAGCACAACGCACATGTGACATATCCCCCAAATTTGGAGGCATCATTTAACGACTATGCACCTGTTGCAGGAGATGGATTGACCATGATAATTCAAGGTAGTGCCAGATTAGCTTGGCACCTGTCAGCGCCAAGCTAATCTGGCACTACCCTTGAATTATCATGGTCGACCCATCTCCTGCTGTAGTGCGTCAGGGCTGAATGGGATAACAGAAAATCATATACATATATTTGTATTTGTGGAAGAATGTTCTGTGATTGTGAAAAGTAACTAGAATTATGTTTTATGGGTAAAGTGTAGCATTTCTTCTGAATTGTGCATTCTGTTTTGACAGGAACAAGAATGCTTTCTAGAGGAGCTGCGCAAGGCACAGAGGAAGCTTCTGAAGGTTGCAAGAGACAGAAGGTATGTCAGCAGAAATAAAACGTGTGCTGGTCTGTGATTTTAGACATTATGGCTCTTTGGCCATTAAGTCCAAGATCACAGACTAGTAATAAGTACACAGCAGCTGTGAGGTCCGAAGTCACAGCCCGCACGCACATAAAAATTGCGTACCCTTTGGCTGCCTACAGGAATCATCATTAAATCATCATGACTAAATCATGACTAAACCTGCAACCAGCAGCCAAAGGGTGAATTTTGAGTGATGTAAGGATTCTATTTTTACCGTGGAAATTTACATCACTCCAAAATGTATCTTGTTTGTATTCTTCAAATATAGCTGGTATCTCATCCACCAATCTACCAGTTGTAACTTGTATCCAAATGGTGCTGTAGACTATAGTTACTTACACTGCCTACTGCTTTTATGTCATTTTGTGTAGACGCAGATTAACTCATTCAGCCCAACGCACGTATTTCCCAAATTTTGGCAGCGTCATCTAATGGCTATGCACCTGTTGCAGGAGATGGATCGACCATGGTAATTCAAGGGTAGTGCCAGATTAGCTTGGCGCCGACAAAAATCTGGCATTACCTGTGAATTATCATGGTCAACTCATCTCCTGCTGTAGTGCATCAGGGCTGCATGGGTTAATTGCAGTTATAATGCATAACTGATGAGTTTGAGATACAGCACTGAAATCTTCATGTCAATGCCCCTGTATAAATGGACGCTGCGTGCAGTTTTCTTCTTGATCGACTGGTTCAGTACGAGAAAGTGGATGATTCGTCAGGAGATTCAGATGCCACTGCCTCCAGTGAGAGTGATGGGGAAGGGCACCACAAAGGGGCAACTCCTGCTAAGAGGTACATCCCAGTAATTTGAATAAGCAAAGTGAGCCTGAAGATGTGGTGCTACTGGGGATTCCGTCTCACTTCAACAACTGTGTGAGGTCCTCAGGCCCACGACGGCTGTAGAGGGCCCTCTGTGGCCATCATGGGCCTGAAGACATTTTGCTTCTGGGGACAAGGGTAGTGTCACCAGGCTAATCGGGCACTGCTCTTGAACTATCAGTGATGACGTGACTAATCATAATACAGCTCTGACTCGATAAATTGCGATTTCTGTTGTGATATACTGGGGGGGGGGGGGGGGGGGGGGGGTGGGGTTGTCATGCAGGCATGGGAATTGTCCTCGGATCGGCGGAAAAAAAGAAAAATCCTCGCATCCTATTCCCGTTGCCGCCATCTAATAGCAAAGCAGACAAGACAGGCATGGGAATTGTCCTTGACTCGCAGCCAGAGCGTGCCGCGCGCTGCGCAGTAAACCTAGGAGGGCAGAAGCGCACTAGTGCCAGATTAGCTTGGCGCCGACAGGCTAACCTGGCACTACCTTTGAATTATCTTGGTCGACCCATCTCCTGCTGTAGTGCATCAGGGCTGAATGGGTTAATGTGTTTCGGATACATGGTTACACGGCTAATAATCTTTTATTTTGCAGGAAACGTGTAAGTGGGCACAGTAGTGGAACGTCAAAAAATCAACTCGCGGGTTCAGGAGAGTCGTCACAAGCTGCTGCTACACCTGCCAGCATAGCCAGCATCATTCTGGCTCAGGTGAGATGTGACATCCTTGTGTGTGTGGTTGACCCTCTTATGCATGCAGCCGCCAGCACTGTTTACAGTACCAACGGCTGCATGCATAAGCGGTTAACCCATTTAACCCCAAGGCTGCGTGTAGAAAATGTTATAGATCTCGCTTAACAACTGCCCTCCAGTTCCACTTCCAGGTGATGGATCGACCATGATAACGCAAGGGTAGTGCCAGATTAGCTTGGCGCCTGAAGGCGCCAAGCTAATCTGGCATTACCCTTGCGTTATCATGGTTAATCCATCACATGCTATAGGGCATTGGGGCGGAATGGGTTAATTTTGTTTTGATGATCCTTTTATCGTCACCGTGACCTTTTCATGTCATGGCAGATTTTCTTCCCCCTAGTCCTTGACCGTGCCAGTGGGTAGATGTGTGGGTACAATACAGTAAAAGTGTTCTATAAACCTGAATTAAGGACTGCATCACCAGGGAGGATCGGATCTACTTGCCTGTCACCAATGATTTATTGTATGTTGAAACAAAGTCCTGTTTGTGAGAGCCCAGACAGCAAAGGCAGATTTCACACAAAATTGTTCATGATACAAGAAAAAGTTGGAGTCCTAGATTTCACTGACTCATTATCTGGTTCATTGTTTGACTACAGCAACAAGCGGCCGCCAGCAGTAGCTCTCAAGAAGGGGGGAAGAAGCGATCCAAAGGATCGGCCAAGAAGTCGAAAGGCAGTGAGTATAGCGATATGAATAAGTCTAGTGTTTGTCAGCTACTAATACTACTTTGATGTCGTTGGACACATTGAATGTAATTTAATCTATTTAAGCCCAAAGGTCTCATTTCTCAAATTTGGGAGGTGTTGCCTATGCCTAACGACTATGTACCAGTTGCAAGGGATGGATTGGCCATGATAATTCAAGGGTAGTGCCAGATTAGCTTGGCGCCTGAAGGCGCCAAGCTAATCTGGCACTATCCTTGAATTATCATGGTCAATCAATCTCCTACTGTAGGGTGTTGGGGCTCAAAGGGTGAAAACATCTGAACTTGACCAATTTAAGCCCAAGGATGTCACCTAATGCCTATTTACCAGCAGGGGGAGATGGATTGACCGTGAGTATTCAAGGGTAGTGCCAGATTAGCTTTGTGCCTGATGGCACCAAGCTAATCTGTTACTACCCTTGAATACTCGCGGTCGATTCCTCTCCTGCTGTAGTGCTTTGGGACTAAATGGGTTAAGACAGCACAGCGGCACCAAGCCAGTCAGGCACTACCCTCAAACTGTCGTTGCCAATTCAACTGCTATACATCAAATAAAGTGAAAAATGTCAAAAGTAATTGTTTCAACTGCTACTGATGATCGCATTTGGCGGAAAAGATGCGTAGTTACCTATGTGATGTAGGGATGTAGATGATCGTCTTGTTATATACCTGCGTATTTCTCTGTGGGCTGGCGAATGGGTGCCTGATAGGCGGGGGCAGGGGATTTAACTGTTCGTCTGTCCAGCGCTGAGTAATTCCCCTTGGTTTGTTGTAGTTACCTATCTTTCCGCCAAATGGTATCGGTAGCAGTCGCGGGGTTTACCCAGTCAGACCTGACGTACTAAGCCAGAGATTGATCGACCAGGATAATTCAAGAGTAGTGCCAGATTCGCTTGGCACCATCAGGTGCCAAGCTAAATCTGGCACTGCCCTAGAATTGTCATGGTTGTTACATCACCTTCAACTCAGGCCAGTTGCATAAGCGAGCTTAGTCCTGCACCAGCCACTAAGCAAGGTGCGTCGCTATAGCGGCACAACACTCACCCCGCTATAGCGGCACAACACTCACCCCGCTATAGCGGCACAACACTCACCCCGCTATAGCGGCTCACCTTGCTTAGTGGCTGATGCAGGACTAACCTCGATCATGCAACTGGCCCCTTCTCCATAGTGGTTAGCTGACACCTCCAAAATTTTACATCTTGGGACTAAATGGGTCAACGTGTTGTCTTGAAGGGGGAGTCTCATTTATTTCCTCAAAATACATTACCGATGACATGACTAATAGGAAGTATCTACTTACTCACTCAATTTTAGCCTAGGAACCTCCTGCACAACCCGGGAGGCACTCGGGGACCCCCCAGAGGGGCCGAGAGTTCTCTCCCGTTACTTCCCATCTGGTTCCGAGTCATACAATGATTCCTCAGTCATGCTACTTAGCTCACGACATGCAGACGTGTTTCTGCTAGCCTACGGACTTTGACTTTTGCTTGGGCGACCGGTTGCGTAGAGCACTGGTCTCGCTCTTTTACGCTGGACTTCTGCTTGCGCCGACCCTGCCCGCGCCCTCTGTGGGTCTGCTTCGTTCTCTGAGCTTGCGCCTGCCCCTCTTTCCGGCGCCGTGAGTGGATTGGACCCCTCGGTGCTGACTTACTGGGACGCCGCCCGCCTTCGCGCGCTGTCGGTGATATGGTTTCCTTCCCCGTCCCCGCTCCTGTTGAGAGGTAAGGTAGCAGTGTGTTCACCCTCGGCCGGCTCCCGGGCGGGGCGCCGGTTCAAGCGGAGGAGCTTCATTCTTCGTATGCGCTGTTTTCTTCGCGCCAAACGCCCGGCTTCATTGGCGCTTACCTGCTTGTTGGTGCCTTGTTGTTCCTTGTGGTACTGTTATGCGTCGATGGCTCGCTTAGCTTGGCGGGGCCCCTCGTGCCCGCGCCCTCTCGCCATTGCCGTTTAAAAAAAATAAAAAATGTTGCTGTGCCTGACGCTTCCTACATGCCTGTACTTGTTGTGACATGCGGTGTTGAATAGGCCTTAGCTTAGCGGGGCCCCAAGTGAGCCCGCTTCTTGCTTTGCTTGTTGACAAGTGTTGCAGTACCAGGTGCTGACCTGCATGCTTGTGGCTCGTTTCCCTGATGCGTCGTATGCTCGCTTAGCATGGCGGGGCCCCACTTGCCCTCGCTCTCTAGCTTTCATGTTGTTAGATGTTATAACAATAATGTATATAAGCGCATTAATCAGGCACTTTATCCCAATTGAAAATTGGCTCAAAGCGCCGCCACGAGCTGAACCCAACAAGCACTCTCACTTGAATCACGCGCATTCACTCACACACTGTACACTAACACAGAACATTCACGTGGTGTTTTGGGAATTCAAAATTGTTTGTATTTTGAGCTGGTCTCCTGGGACGCACCGCGCGCTGTCCACCCGTTGCTACTTGGTCCACGTGCGGACCCTAATGGTGAGTCGTTGGCCGGCAGATAGCCAGCTCACTCGTCCAATCGTCTGCAGCCAGTGATAGAGAGCGGCACCACAGGCGACCCGCTGGCAATGATAGCCTCCTTCGGGAGAGGGCCTGTGCGGTCAGTTCAAGGAGCCTTCGAATGGGGAGTACTATGGACAGTGGAACCCCGAAGCGCGGACTTACCAGGGATTCGATCCGCGCGTTTGGAGGAACAGTCACACCGTCTGGAGTCTACACATGGCAGGGACCGTGACCGGGCTCTCTTCTCATCCCCTCGCTCCTCACCGCTCGGAGGACCAGTCCTTGCGCCTCGCTCCGCCGGACTTGGCCGCGGCAACAGACTTCAGAGCTCCAGCTAGGTGCAGTAGTTCCTCTGACTGTGGGGCGAACGTCGCTTCTCTCCGGAGATGCAGGTCTGACGACAGCGGGATGGCGGGCACGTGATGATGTCTCATCTTCCCTCTCCTCTTCGCCTGGCGGCGGCCTAGTTCCAGTGTGGCGCTGCACGGACCTCGTCTGGACTCCGGGCCTTACGGCCTCCAGCTAGATCCTCTGTCCGTGGGACAAGTCTGGCAGGCTTCGCTCGGCAACAGGCGCAGTTCGATGTCAGCGCGGGTTCTCGGACATCCTGGGGCGCCCATCCCGGCGCCCCCGCACTGTGCCAGGAGCAGTGACCAAATGCGACCGTGCCGACCCTGTGGAACGAACGCGTGCACCCAGCACTGCTCTGAGCACTGAAGTCTATGCGCGGACACACAGTGCCCGCCTCACAGAGCTTCGCGCCGCCCCTTGTCCGCTATCAGTTCTCTCTCGTCTCTCACGCTCGTGGACTCTTTTGGGGAGTCCATATGCCGGCAGGGAATCCGCCTCACTGAGCACGGCTCTCAGAGATGTAGTGCCACGCGCCCGAGGACCTCGGACATGCCTTCATGGGGATATCGCAGCCGCCAGCGTACCGCACCAGGTCGTTGGCACGGATGGTGCCTACGTGATGACACAGTTTCGTTTCAGCAGCGGGGCCACTCGTGGAGATCCGACGGTTGACTCGGCGTCCCATGGACACTGCAACAACCACTTCTCAGCGCACGGTGGATGTTGCGGAGGCGCGCGGCCTGGCGAGGACAAGGACTCGACCGCTCGGGTGAACCGCGGCAGTTCTCCGGATGGACCGATGGGGACTACTCTTCGTGGAGTGGAGCAGCGTAGCCGCTCCCCGCACCCCTCTTGTCACCTGCGCCCTCGGCGTCCGCCCTCCGGAGACATGGCGGCCCCGGTGCCGGGACTCAGGTGCTTCGTTCTCCTCGGCAGCCTTGGACGGCCTCCCCGTGGCGCGCTTCGGGATGCCCCTTTCCTCCCCTCCCCCCCTCTCTTCCCTTGGGTTCGCTGTTACCCTCTCCGGCTTGGAGTCTCACCTGCTTCCGCGGTTCCTCGCGACGTCCGGCCCTGGCCTCCAGTGCTGGTGGACAGTTACGTCACTGGTTATAGCTGCAGCAATCTGGCTAGCCCTCTTCACATGGGAAGCTCACCTCTGGCTCCAGCAGCGGCGTGTCCTCGCGGACTACGCGACGGTGGTTCCTGCGTTTGGAAGCGGCACATCTTCTGCGCTCGGAGGGGACGCTACGCCAGGACTTCGTTCAGTTGAGTGGCGCGCACTGGGAGGCGCCTAGGTTCGACCTGTTCCCCACGAGGTGGTTTCGCCAGCTGGCCCCCTTTGTCGCCCCGATCCCCCGACCCCTGGCCTGGGCGGTCGACGCGCTCTCCATCCCGTGGGACGGATTTTTCGCGTATGCTTCCACCCTGGCAGTCCTCGTCCAGCTTCGAGGATGCAAGGCGGGCGCCTTGCTGGTCGCCCTGCCCTCCTGGGACCAATCCTGGACCAGCAGCCTCCGCAGCCGCGCCATGAACCCCCCCTGCTTCTACCCACGCCGAGCACAATGCTGAAGCAACCATGGTGCGTCTCCTCCTTCATGCCTGGAGTTGTGCGGCAAGCCCTCACCTGGAGGCCTCTCGCCTGCGGCAGTGGAAGCTACCTCTCCGGCCCGCAGACCTTCGGCACGATGCGTCCCCCTCCGACCTAACCACTTCTCAGCTCGCGGACTTCTTCCGCTGGCTCTTCGAGGACCGTGGGTTTGCCCCTATCGCCATCGGCGGTGTCTGTCCAGGAGTGCCGGCACCTCAGCCACCCGGACCCCGGCGCCTGTACACTTCGCCGACCAGATGACTCTCCTCGGCCTGCAGCGGCCAGTGCCCCGCTCGCTCACTCCTCGCTGGGACCTACCCTGGAAATGACGTGGCTGTACCCCGCCAGATTCAACCTGCTTCCATAGGCCCGCTTGGTGGATCTGACTCGTAGGGCACAGCCCGAGTCAGCGAGCTACGCGCGTGGTCCGCGCGCCCTGCCTGCCTGCCTACAGTTCGCCCGGATGGCCCCGTACAGCTTCTCACGGACCCTGCCTCCTTGCCAAGACCTGGTCTCCTCAACCGCGCCACAGGTGATCACCTTAAGGCCGCCGCGAGGGATGACCTTCACCAGGAGTCCTGGCAACAGGATCCTGTGCGCGCCCTATACACCTACCTCCGCCGAACCGAAGCCGCCCTGAGCGGAGGCCTCTTCGGCCCCTACAGCCGGCGGACCTGACTTACAGCCCAGACGTTTCTGGCTACGCTCGGTCACTAGGTCCCCCTACCGGGACCTTTCCCCACAGGGTGCGAAGCGGCTTAAGATTCGCGCACACGAGGTACGACCCATGGCCACTAGCCTCGCATTTGAACGGAGCCACGCTGTCAAGGACATTGTGGCAGCCGTGGTCGGGCGAGCGGGATTGTTCTTCGCTTGCTTCTACCTCCGGGATCTGGCAGGCCAGCGAGAGTATCTTGCACTTGTGGGAACACATCTTCGCAGCGCAAAACTCCCTCCCGGCGCCACAGGCGCGCACTTGGCTAAAATTGTCGGGAGTTTGCGACAGGGAGGATGGCTCTGACTTAACCCGTCTGCAGCGGTGTTGGGCGCGGCACCCTCCTCCTTCTCACCATTCTTCCTATTAGTCATGTCATCGGTAATGTATTTTGAGGAAATAAATTCATTTTTCTCTAAAAGGTATTTTTTCGAAAAATACTTTCCGATGACATGACTCGGAGGACCCTCCCACCTGCCCCGCTCGCCGCTGGTGAGCTAAGTATCCTGACTGATGAATCATCGTATGACTCGGAACTGGATGGGCAGTAACGGGAGACAATTCTCGGCCCCTCTGGAGGTTCCCCGAGTGCCTCCCGGCTTGTGCAGGGGCACAACAGGTCACTAGGTTAAAATTGCATGAGTAAGTAGACACTTGCTATTAGTCATGTCATCGGTAAGTATTTTTTTCAGAAAAAATACCTTTCAGAGAAAAATGAATTTTAAAAAAGAAACATGCTTTGAAGGGACAAATATCATACAGTTTATTCAGACTGCAGTGTACTTGTCTTGTCCGAGCATGTTTGTTCCTGTGTTGTTGTTTTTGTGCATTTCACACGCTTAGTAGTTGCCTTTTTGTTCTGGATTTGGTGATGCTGATCATCTGTTCGTCATCTGCTTTACACTGAAGGTGGAGGCAAAGCATCGGGCGAAAACCCACAGGCTGCACACCTCCCCGCCTCCATGATGCCAGGTCAGATGACGCGCGAAGAGCTCGAGAGGCATCTGGACGCCAAGCAGAATGCCTTTGGTATCGAAAAAGCTAGCGCTAGTCTGCCGATGGAAATTTTCAGCAACGAGAACTCCAATAATGCCAAGTGAGAGGCAGAAATGATAGATTTGCAGGGAGGACCAAATGCACACGGCCTTCGCCATATGCAAGAATTCATGTTAGGCAAGTCAAAGTCTTGTTTCTGGGAACCCAAATGGTGATTGTAAATGTCACATCAGAAGAATGTCAAGGCACTGTTCGGTTAAGCAGAAAAAAATTTGGGCTGGCAGAATTTCCTTGGACTGTAGTTGGCATGGCTACAAGGGTGCTAGAACATTCAGTCCTCCCTGGTTTGCCTGATTGTCTTCCAAACAGACTAACCAAAACGAATGTACATGGGTGACAGTCTTCAGTCTTGAGACTCGTTCAACTTGTTCAAAATCCAAGAAAGCTGAATGTTAGCGTTTTGGTTCAGCCCTTTAGCCCGCCTGTTCCATCCGTAAGAGTGGATGTCTCTTGCTGGCCATGGATTATGGGCTATAGTTAGTCCAACGACTGTTTTCAGTCATTTCAATTTTTCACACTGTCACCCGTGAATATATGACCCCCCCAAAAAAAAAATAAGAGAAAAAAGTTCCTGTTTCAGCAGTCATTTTGCAGGCATTTGACAGTTGTATTTTGTAATAGGTTTGCTTTCCCCAGACAATTCCAAATCCTTCTTGATTGCGTTTGTATTATGTTGCGGGAGTTGGTGTGTGTTTCTGTGTGTGTGTGCGTGTGTGTATAGCTATCATAGTGTTAACCCCATACCTGCCATGGTCGCAGATTGAGTTTAATGTAAGCTTTGCAAATTCAGTGCCAAAGATTCCCAGCCATCCTAGGAACATGAGTATAAAGTAGCCTTCACAAGAGGCATAGATCCTCCTAAGCCTCCCCCCCCCCCCTTCCTCCCCCTGCACCGGGGGGGGGGGGGGGAGGGGGGGGGGGGGCTAATGAGGATCTACGGTCTCTTGCTGTTGGATTGTGTGTGCAGTTTTTCTCAGCGGTGAAGAGGTTAATGTGTGATGGAGGGTTGATGGTTACATAGCACAACCCTTAATGGATTGAGTGAGTGTGTGTGTGTGCTTGCGGACGTGTGTGTGTGCATGTATGTTCTGTACGAGCGAGTGGTAGTTGTGTAAGAAAAAGTCCTATTATTGCCCACTACTCTTTTGATGACAATGTTAGATGGCTTGAATTTTGTTGTAAGCTTGTTGAAAATGTTTCATCTTTTGTGTTTTGTCTTAGGTCAGCCCTACTATGACCTCATTAGGTAACTATGATTAATTGGTCATGTAAATAAGTCAAGTTTGATTAACCCTGATTAACACTTTTGCTGTTGGTAGCGCTTTTGGTCGAGGTGATTCCGTACGGAATCACCTCGACCAAAAGCGCTACCAACTGCCAAAGGGTTAAAATTTGTCTTGACATTGAGGATGACTTTCTTACACACACGCACACGCACACACACACCACACAGAGACTACACACACATCTGATTGTGTTATATTTATGGTGCTTCAAGAATACTATTCATACAGAGTTAGGCTTTCTTTTGTATTACAGACATTGTTGAGGGTGTAACATTGCTTTTGTGATGATCAGGTCGGTGAGCGTGTGTGTGTGTGTGTGTGTGTGTGTGTGTCTCTGCAGTGTGGTTGCTTGCATTCAGAGTACATTTTCCAATAATTATTTCACCCAAGACTTAGAGACTGCCTACACCGTGTATCTCTTGTATTCGTCCAGTTACAGAAGAACCTGTTTCTAGCGACCACGTTAGGAGAGATCACCTGTCAGTTAACCCTTTCAGCACCTAGGTCCCATATCTCAAATTCTGGAGGGGTTGCTCTAAAGACTATGTACCAGGTGCAGGAGATGGCTTGACCGTGATAATTCAAGGGTAGTGCCAGATTAGCTTGGCGCCTGAAGGCGCCAAGCTAATTGGCACTACCCTTGAATTATCATGGTCAATCCATCGCCTGCTGCCAGGTCTCGGGGCTAAATGCGTTAAAGAACATGATTTAGGTGGCTGTAGTCACCCTAATGATGGTCTTTAATGACAGGTGTCATTTGTTTTGTTTTTTTTTGCCCCTCAAGACTTCTCTTGAGAGAACCCCTATCAGGTAGTGCTGTACAGGTAGTGTCCCGACGTGTTCGTGGGATAGAGAAGGTTGTGATAGCTTACATTTTGGATGCTGATCAAACAAGTGAGTGTAATTTTGTTGTACAGAAGCGTGTACAATGCAGTAAGATGACCAGTAATTACAAAAAAAATTGATTTGGAATTCCAGTACAAAGACGAAACAGTTGGCCCTTTCAGCCCCAAGGTCCCATTTCTCAGATTTTGGTGGTGTTGCCTAACGACTATGTACCAGTTGCAGGGGATGGATTGACCATGACAATTCAAGGGTAGTGCCAGATTAGCTTGGCGCCTGACGGCGCCAAGCTAATTTGGCACTACCCTTGAATTGTCATGGTCAATCCATCTCCTGCTGTAGGGACTCGGGGCTGAATGGGTGAACTAATGTTTTTGAGCACATTGTCCCCAAGCTTGCCATCCCCACATTTTGGAGATGGCGCGAAAATACATTACATTCAGGCGACAGTTCAGGGGTGGTTCCAGGATAGCTTGGCGCCTACAGGCACCAAGCTGCCCTGGCACCACCCTTGAACTATACACATACCAAGGGGAATGACTCAGCGCTGGACAGACAAACAGTTAGATCCCCTGGCCCCCGCCTATCAGGCACCCAATCCAAAGGGATGTAGATGATCGTCTGGTTCTGTACCTGTGTATTTCTCTGTGGGCTGGCGATTGGGTGCCTGGTAGGTGGGGGCAGGGGAGTCTGTTTGTCTGTCCAGCGCTGAGTAATTCCCCTTGGTATGTGTACAATTCTACCAGTGCTAGCCTCACCTGTCTGGTTTGTGAGCACCCTTGAACTAGCATGTGCGATATATTCCCCATCCTGTTATAGTGTGTCTTGGGTGAACGAGTTCCAGATTTTTTTTGGCTGGTCATGTGCGCATGGGTGAACCCTTTGGTTGTTGGTAGCGATTTCTGTCACGATGATTCCTGCAGAAATCATGGCAAAAGCCACTACCAACAGCCAACAGTTGTGCATACTGCTGTGGGTACTGTGTACGGTGCCAGTGGTTGCCTGCGCAAGCGGCTTCAGCTTCCTCATGCCATGCGACGGCAAAAGACAGTCAGTCCGTATTTGTGAAAAGCAAAATTTGTGTGGTATCACAATGGCAATCTTGCTTTTCACAACAACAGACTTTCTGTCTTCTGCTTTCTCATGGCATCACTGCTGTGGATTGTGCTTTGAGAGGGAAACACGCTCTCCCCAGACACGCTTAACCCAATAAGCCCAAAGGTCCCATTTCTCAAATTGTGGAGGTGTTGCCAAACGACTGTGTACCAGTTGTAAGAGATGGATTGATCATGATAATTCAAGGGTAGTGCCAGATGAGCTTGGCGCCTGAAGGCACTACCCTTGAATTATCATGATCAATCCTTCTCCTGCTGCAAGGTCCCGGGGCTAAAAGAGTTAAATCTTTCTTGCTCTAAGTGTGACCTTATGGGTTACATTATGTTGCAGTGACCAGCTGGGCAACAGAATCCTGATGTGCGCGGGCGATGACGAAGAGGATTTGGTTATCGATGTCCCGCACTGAACGTCCACAGTTGCGGATTCTTCATGTGTTCAATTTTTTTTAGAAGTCATGCGGCTCTGATGCTCTGCAACAAGCTGTAGATTGACCATGATAGTTCAAAGGTTGGTGCCTTGTTATTCTAGCTCCTCCCTTGAGCTATCATGATCGATCTGTCTCAAGACTGCGCGCTAGTCTTCAGAGGACAGCTAACAGTTTTGGAAACGGAGGTTTTCCCTAAATCAGAAGTAGGTCGGACACTGCACAGACTGCACACATTCCGTGGATTCATCCATCGCTCTCCGTCTGCAAGATGTTTTCGTGAGCGCCTGCAGCTGCAAGGCGCTGCCTCATTGACATGCACAGCTCGAGTATGACTGCTGCGAGGATGCGGGCCATAGCGAAGCAGTCCCCTGTAGCTCCTACTATGATCGGGCACGGTCTGATGCATTTCCTTACTGTAAAGGGGCTGAACCTACTATTTTTGACCAAATTACATATATGGAACGCCCATTCCCGCCTGAAGGCTTATTGGGTTAACATCAATGCAGCCCTCACACAGTGCAGTACGGGACCACCACCTGTATGAGAGATCACCTGTCACTAACACCCTTAACCCCAATACCCCAACTTGTCACCTGACAACTATGTACCAGTTGCAGGAGATGGATGGATCGTGATAATTCAAGGGTAGTGTCAGATTAGCTTGGCGCCTTCAGGCGCCAAGCTAATCTGGCACTACCCTTGAATTATCACAGTCCGTCCATCTCCTTACGGTAGAATCTTGGGGCTAAATGGTTAAAGATCATCAGCTGAAGCCACCCGAGGGATGGTCTGTGTCCTAATTAGCCCCAACGTATTACAGTAGGAGATGGTTCGACCATGATAGTTCAAGGGGCCAAAGCTGATCTGACAGTAACCCTTGAATATCATGGTCGATCCATCTCCTGCAAATGGGGCATTGTCATAAGGCGTAGCCTGCAAAATACAGAAAAGAGGGCCGTGGGGTTAAACGGCAGCTGACACTTTTTGCAGTTCAATACATGCACTTCTCTCTCTCGAGAGAAAACACCTTTCACTTTTTTCTTCCCAAAAAGAAAAAAAAAAAAAGAAGGTACTTGCTGCAAGCATTTTTTCGTTGATGAACTATTGTAAGGCACTGTGCAGATTTCACTGCTGGCAAAA
Source organism: Semisulcospira habei (assembly GCA_036245525.1). NCBI lineage: Eukaryota > Metazoa > Mollusca > Gastropoda > Semisulcospiridae > Semisulcospira > Semisulcospira habei. The sequence goes on along the minus strand of BTPG01000007.1, from coordinate 172,501,826 downwards.
ACAGATCAGAGCATTCTCCTACTTAATTTTGCAATAAAATTGTTTCAATTTACCATTAACCTTTTTAGCCCCAAGATCCCATTTCTCAAATTTTCGAGGTGTTGCCTAATGATTATGTACCAGTCGCAGGAGATGGATCGACCGTGATAATTCAAGGGTAGTGCCAGATTAGCTTGGCGCCTTTCCGGCGCCAAGCTAATCTGGCACTACCCTTGAATTATCACGGTCGATCCATCTCCTGCTGTAGTGCGTCGGGGCTGAAAGGGTTAACTAGCATGTTTACGTTGACTTCATCAGCAGGAGGCGCAGATTGTCCTGGACCCCTGCAGCTGTTTAGCCACACTTTTGTTTAACTTGGAATTATTTTTGTGATGGTTAGATTTCTTTTGTCTGTTGCCCGTTGTGGCAGTTTTGTGTTTTGGACATACACGTGTACCAATGTGAGTGCATTTTGTACTTTGTGCAATGAGAGAGCCAAGGTGCCTGTCTGGCCTCAGTAGATGGACTCGCAATCCAGGGGAAAAAAGACGGGGCTTGTTCACTGGCATGTCGGTTGAAAGGTCCTGGTAAATCAGAGTGGCGCAGTTGCAGTGCACCTGACTTGATCGGTGTTCAGGTGGTAATAGGTTTCCCTGTCCCCCCATAACCCGTCCATCAGGGCCTTATACTACTTCGGTGGACGTTAAGCCCCGAACTTACCGACCATGATAGCTCATGGGTAATTCAGATGGTGGCAGATTTGAGTCACGTTTTGGCAGGTACAGCAGAACTTGTTTTGAGCGACCAACTTGGTGAGAGACCACCATTTTGTTGGCTGTAGCCATTGAAGGGGTGGTCTTCGACGACAAGTGACAATTTTCGCCCTGCAAGACTTCTCATGAGAAAACACCGTCTTTTAACCCTTTTAGCCCCGGATCCCTACAGCAGGAGATGGCTTGACCGTGATAATTCAAGGGTAGTGCCAGATTAGCTTGGCACCTGACGGCGCCAAGCTAATCTGGCACTACCCTTGAATTATCACGGTCAAGCCAAGCCATCTTCTGCAACTGGTGCAGGGTCATTAGCAGGCAACACCTCCAAAAGTTCGAGAAATGGGGCCTTATGGCTGAAAGGGTTAAGTCTACTTTTGTTTCTTGCAAAGAAAGATGGTTGCTTAAAGCAGGTGCCACTGTTTCCATATTTTATCTGCCTCGTCTTTGTTTCAATACACTATTTTTGGGAGGAATAGTATGTGTGTATAGACCCACGGCAAAAATGGTGTTATATACTGCGTACGGCTCTAGGCCACTTTGTCCAAAATCAGAGACTATCAAACAAATATACTTGTACCTGTAGATCTGTTCTCGTTTCAACTTTTGTACAGTGATGTATTATAAGTTATTGGTAGCAGGGAGGTAAAAGGAACCATTGTACCCCAAAGGCTGAAGTGCTGAGGGGTACAATGACTCCTTTGACCTCCCGAAGGTCTACAAGGGTCCCCTGTTACCAATAACGTATTTGTTTTTATTCATCCACTATTTTCGTAAAAAGAAATCAAGACAAAATTTTCCAACCTGGATCACCCAGACATGACATCAAAGTTATATATATTTATATACAATAGACGTGACGTAATTTGAAATTTTTCATGATGTTGCCGTCCCCAGTAGTGTGCCTGTTGTTTCAAAAAACAGTAAGTAACTTTTAACTTTAGAATGTTATGTTAGGTTAACGTGTATGAATTTATCACTTTCAGATCTAATGATTTTCGCAACAGTGTGCACCAGCTGTGGGAGATGGATCAGCCATGATGGTTCAAGGGTAGTGCCAGATAAGCTGATAGCGCCAAGCCAATTTGGAACTACCCTTGAACGATCCTGGCCAGTCCATCTCCAGAAGTGTCGGACTTGTGAATGAGGATTTACTTTGGAGTGTGTGATTTAAGAGATGTAGATGATCGTCTTGTTCTATACCTGCGTATTTCTCTGTGGGCTGGCGAATGGGTGCCTGATAGGCGGGGGCAGGGGATCTGTTTCTGTCCAGCGCTGAGCGATTCCCCTTGGTTTGTGTACAATTCTGCCAGCGCTAGCCTCACCTATCTGGTTTGTGATTATGAATCTATGTTGTACAGCTGTGTTATACTGGTGTGAATTTTGTGTTACTGTTCATTGCATTTGTAGCTTTGTTGTAAAAAAAAATAAACTGTGAAACATGGCATCCTATTGCATTCTTTGTTTCTCCTACATTGGCATCGTGTTCCCAGGGTCACCCTGGTCAGCCCCACAGAGTGAGTTTTCCCCTTTATTCTGGGGCTTGTGTTTCTGTCTACCCTTGGTCCTTTCACCTGTATTTTCCTTTTTTAAACTCTCCCTACTGTCTGCGCTGCCTGTAGCTCTTGATATTGGATGTGTGTTGCTAAATGGTTTTGGCTTTATTTAGGCCCCATGTCATAGGTTTATTTAACGTATTGGACCGGCTTGCGACATGCATTCAATATTCTGTTCGTTTTTGTTTTCATTAGCGGTGCGGGCACATCCTGAGAAAGTCTTGTTGCTGTCGGGACGTTGAGCAATGTACAATCAATCAATCAATTACATTGGCATCGTATTGATGATAGTGTAGTTTATAATGTTTGATGCTGGAAGCCAGAGTTAACCCTTTTAGTCCCATTTCTCAAAATTGGGAGGTGTTGCCTAACGACTATGTACCAGTTTCAGGAGATGGCTAGACCGTGATAATTCAAGGGCAGTGCCAGATTAGCTTGGCGCCTTCAGGCGCCAAGCTAATCTGGCACTACCCTTGAATTATCATGGTCAAGCCATCTCCTGCTGTAGGTGTCCAGGGCTAAAAGGGTTAACAGTGAGTCAGTGTCTCCACCTGGGTCTGGCCCAGGGCTTGAATGGGATACCTCACTTTTGTTCCCAGCATCACTCTCGTGTGCACCACAGGCCGTGTTATGCTTTGCTTGTTGGGCTTGTATTTCTGTCTCTGTTGCATTTTTACATGTTTTTCCTTTTCAAATTGTTCCTTCTGTGGGTGGTGCACGCTGCCCTGATACTGGATATCTGTTGTATGTATGACTGGTTGGCAAAATATTTCAACATTTTATTTTTTCACAATCACATACAATGCAGGCATATCCTGCGCAAGTCTTTGTGCCGTTGGTACTTTAAGCAAAATAAAAACATCCGATCCACATAATCAATGGCCTTGTGACCTCAACTAAGTGTTCTAACATAACATAAGGAAAGGGTTGGCATTTGTATCTGCAAAAACCATGTTTTCTCAAAATTTATGCATTTCCACTTTGTCAACCTCCCATGACCCTTGACCTTTTTGAGTATAGTTAGTGAACCAGAACTTATCACCAGTACCTTTCTGCCAGATTTGGCTGCAAAGTTTTGCTCGTCACCCTTGACCTTTCCAAGAGGACATCCAAGTTAGCATGCATAGGAAGGTCTTACCATCTGGTATAGAAGTTGTAAAATAGTATTTGAAAATGTGTTGCCCATTTTCTGAGCTCTTGTAACCCTTGATCTTTCTTAGGGGTCATCCAAATTAGTATACATAGGAAGGTCTTACTATTAGGTATCTCTGTACCAATTTTGGGTTTGAAGTTGTGAATATATTTGAGAAAAAACATCTATTGCTATTTAGACCTATTTCCTGAGCTCTTGTGACCCTTGACCTTTCCGAGGGATCAACCAAATTAGTATGCATAGAAAGAGCTTACCATTAGGTATCTTTGTACCAAGTTTGGGTTTAAGTTGCGAATAGTATTTGAGAAAAAATAAACTATGTCAAAATATAGCTATTTTTACCTACTTCCTGGTTCTCTGTGACCTTGACCTTTGTGAGAGCTCACTGAAATTGGTATGTTTAGAAGGTCTTGCCACAAAGTATCCTTGGGCCAAGTTTGAAGACTGTGGCTTGACTAGTATCCGAGAAACTGCCAATGTTAAAGTTTACCACAGACAACGGACGGACGACCACTGGCCCAAAACATAGACTCGCTTTTGCTTCACACGTGAGCCAATAAAACGAACAGCAAATGATTGCAGTCCTGTTGTTCAACACACATACAATTTAATTTTCACTCCGTGTATTTTCTTTTTATTTGAAAAATAAGCTTGGGCAACTACTGCTTGCAACTTGGACCAAAAAAAAACTATACACAAGCAGCTGACACTGACATTACAAAATGTGTGCATTTGTTTCCTCAAAACACATTACCGATGACATGACTGTCAGGAAATAGTCTTACTTGCTTACCAATTTTAGCCTAAGACCCAAAGGGTCCCTCCAGGAGGCTCTCGGGGATCCCTAACAGGGACGAGAGTAGCCTCCCCTGCCCATCCGGTCACGTGCCCGGTGGTGTCTCCTTTAGCCAGTTGTCTACTTCGCTGTTAGCGTACGCACGCGTTTACCTGAGCCTCTGACCCTTCGTAGACTGTGTACGGTTCGACCGTCCTTACCGGCCTGTCTTCGCCTAGCCTCTCGTCTCTGCTTCTGGCGTCGCCTCCTCTGCTAGCTCTCGTCTGTGCCTCGTGCTGTTAGCTGGGCCTGGGGCCTTCTTCTGCTTCTCGGCTTCCGTCGCTCGCGGTGGTTTGTGCTTCGGCGCTCCGCCATGGAAAGGTAACGTCTCGGCCGCCGCCTACGTCTCGCCCGGCTGGGCCGGACGTCGGTCTCGTCTCGAACTTTTTTTTGGTTCTCTCCCGCGTTTCATCGTGAGCTTCACTCCTTTCCCTGAGTTCAGATGTTATGTAGGCGGGTTAGTTCCCGCCACCGGTCGCCTTTTATCTTTGGGTTTGTGTTGCAGTTGTCAAGTGCGCACCTGTCCCCTTTGCGGCGACTTTCAGTGGCCTAGTGACCGGCATAAAGTCTGTCTTCCGTGTTCTGGCTGCTCCTCGGACCTCGCCTGCGCTGTCTGCTCTTCGTGGCCGGAGGTTCGTTGGTCGGAGCTTTGGAGGTTCTACCGGCGCGAGCGACCTGTCACAGCACGCCGGGACCCAGTCAAGCTCCCCTCCTCGGAAGTGGAGAAACGCACGCCTCGTCTGCCTGGTAAGACTATTCCTGCTACGGTGTCCGCACCGCCCTTGCCCGCTGACTCCCCCGGCGAGTCGCCAAGCCGGCTTTGTGCCCCCCTCCTTGAGCCCCGGGCACCGCGACTGTTGTCGCCTGTTAGTAGACGCGTGGGCCTTGTGGCCCCCCCCTAAGCCCGCTGACTCCTCCGGCGAGTCGCCAAGCCGGCTCCGTGCCCCCCTCCTTGAGCCCCGGGCACCGCGACCTTCGTCGCTCGTCGAAACACGCGTCGGCCTTTCGGCCCCTCCGTCTAGTTGTGCCCCCCTCCTTGAGCCCCGGGCACCGCGACCTTTGTCGCCTGTTACTAGACGTGTTGGCCTTATGGTCCCCTCTCCTAAGCCCGCTGACTCCTCCGGCGAGTCGCCTAGCCGGCTACGTGCCCCCCTCCATGAGCCCCGGGCACCGCGACCGTCGTCGCCTTCTACCCTTCACCGTGGCCTTTCGGCCCCAGCTGCTAGTCCGCAACGTGCCTCCCTCCTTGAGCCCCGGGCACCGCGACAGTTGTCACCTTTTCCTCCTCCTCGGGACAGAAGAGACCGTCCCCGTTCTTCCAGGCGCCACGATGTCGACCGTTGGCTTAGCCCTCGTCGCGTGGATAGGAGACGTAGCCCCCGGCATTCGTCGTCCTCTCGCTCGACTTCCTCTTATGCCTCCCGTCGGCGCAGCCGTTCTCCGCAGCGCTGGTCCTCTCGGCGCCCCTCACCGCACTCCTCTCGTAGGAGTCGTAGAGACGACAGGACTCCGCCTCGTTCTCGGCGCATTAGTTCCCATCGGGATCGACGCTCTCATCGTTCCCGACGCCCTTCGCCTCTTACTTCCCCGCGGCGGCGTCAGCGTAGCCCCTCGGCTCTTCCTCCGCCGCCTGCGCGCGTCAGTTTACCTGTGCTTCGGTCTTCTCCGCCGCCATCGCCTGCCATCGATGGAGAGACCTTAAGCCTGCTGCCGGAGGACTCCGTGTCGGCCTTGCTTGAGTCTGGCAGCCGTTCGCCCTCTCAGGTGGATGATCCAGCGTCTCCAGTTATCCTGTCCACTCCTCGTGGCGAGACTCTCCGAGCCTTGGACGACGCCGCCTGTCTCATCGCGGCTTGCCTTCCCGTGGATTCCTGCCCACCTTCCCCACCGCTGAAGAGGAAAGCGGCCACCTTTGTGGACGCTGCTCGTCAGGTTAAGAAATTCAAGTCGCTTCCCCAGCCGCCTGCCTTCCGCGACCTAACGGACGCCTTGTCTGCGCACCTCCAGCGAGATTCTGCTTCCGACTCGGACTTCTTCTCCGACCGCCGCTGGCCTTCCAGTGTCGACATCGCCTTTCGGCAGTCCTGGTATGCCGGCCACTCGCAATCCTTCTCGTGCTCGATGCCTCCGGTGGATCCGCCTGCGCTGGTGCTCGCCGGCGGATCTTCCCAGATGAACCGTGCCCTGCCTCGCGGCCTGGAACGTACCGCCTCACTCGTCCGAAACGCCCTCGCGTGTTCGGGATTTTTGGAGCTCCTCACACAAGCCTTCATTAACCGTATCGAGGCAACCTGGCTTCCCTCCGCTCCTCCCCTGCTGTCGGATCTTCACACCTTGGCAGTTGCAGCCAACCGAGCGGCCTACCATTCGTCCGTCAACGCCATGGCGGCGGCCGACAACTGTGACCTGATGCGGCGTGATGTGGTACTCCAGTCCTGCCCGGGTCTTCCCCGTGATGTGAAATCCCAGCTCCGCCGGGCCCCGGTCGGCGCTCCGCTCCTCTTCGGCCCTTCCTGGCAGTCCCTGAAGAAAGCTAACAAGGACCGTTGGCCCAGCGCCCCCTCGTCTCGCTTTCCGCCAACCTGCAAGGCCTCGGGTCGCGCCCTGCGGTTCGTCAGACCCTCCGCGACGGCCCCTGCCTCCGCCTCCCGTCCTCTCTCCTCTTCCCGTGCGCCCGGTCCTGGCCGCGCCCGTCCTGCCCGTCCTGCCGTCCCGGCCTGGCCCAAGCCCACCCGCCGCCCTGGGCGTGGGAGGGCCCCCTGACTTCTGCTCGCCTCCGCCCCCGCCGACCGCTTCGGGGTCGCCTGTCGGCGGGAGGCTCGCCCTGCACGGAGACGTCTGGCACTCCCTGTTTCCGGACGACCCGTGGATCCTCTCCATTGTCTCAGATGGTCTTCTCATCTCCTTTCGTTCCCCGCCCCCGCTTCGGCGCTCCCCCCTGTGGACCGAGATTCCGTCAGATCCGCCCAAGGCCGATGCCCTTCGCGGAGAAGTCGCTGCTCTTCTCCAGAAAGCCACTACGGAGGTCGTCGCCTCCCACGACTCCCCCACCTTCTACAGCCGACTCTTCGTAGTCCCCAAGCCTGGAGGCAAGTGAAGGCCGATCATCGATCTCTCCGCCCTGAATCGGTTCATCGCCGCCCCGTCCTTCCGGATGGAGACAGCCAGGTCCCTTCGCGCTGCCGTCCAGCCCATGGACTTCGCCGTCAGCCTGGACCTGTCCGATGCCTACCTGCATGTCCCAATCCATCCAGCCTCCCGCCGTTACCTCCGCTTTGCCATCGACGGGACTGTTTTCCAGTTTCGGGCCCTCCCCTTCGATCTCAACCTCAGTCCGTGGGCATTTACGCGGATCATGAACGCCGTGGTAGCCAGAGCCCGTCGTTCTTCTTCCAGCCCGATCTCCAACTACTTGGACGACCTTCTTCTGCGGAGCCAGTCGGTGGCCTCTCTTCTCCTGGACAGGGATGCGCTTCTACTCCTGTTATCTCACCTCGGCTTCCTGGTCAACGCTGGCAAGTCCGACCTCACTCCCTCTCGCCACTTCGTGCACCTGGGGATGGAGTTTGTGACCGACCACAACCTAGTGCGTCTTCCCGAGCCTCGGATCCAGAAACTCGCCGATCTCGCCCGTTTGGTAGCTCAGGAAGCGGCTGTCCCCGCCAGGGTGTGGCTCCAGCTCCTCAGCGTGATGAGTGCTGCGGCAGATCTCCTTCCCCTCGGTCGTCTGTACTCTCGTCCTCTTCAATTGCATCTTCTCCTCCACTGGAGACCGTCCTCCGGCGATCTCTCCACCCTGGTGCCGATACCTCCTATGCTGCGGCCCCATCTGCTTCGCTGGACGGACGTTTCTTGGCTCGGCTCCGGGATTCCCCTGACCTCACCACTGCCCCGTCTCTCTCTCTGCGTCGATGCCAGCCTCGCCGGGTGGGGCGCTCACCTTCTCCCGAGTTTTCGCTATGCGGCCGGCCCCTGGAACGAGGCCCTGGCTTCGTGGCACATCAACTGGCTGGAGCTGAATGCGGTTTGGCAGGCCCTCCACGCTTGGGAACCCGATCTTCGGACACAGGACCTCCTTGTCCTCTCCGACAACTCCACGGTCGTCACTTACATACAGAAGCAGGGAGGGACCCGCTCGCCCGACCTCTGCATCCTTCTCTACCGACTCCTTCGCTGGTGCGAGGACCGCGGCATCTCCCTACGAGCCCGTCACATTCCGGGTCACCTGAACGTTCTGGCAGACTCCCTCTCTCGGCGGGGCCAGCTTCTTCACACAGAATGGACCCTGTGCCGGGACATCTTTCGCCTGATCTGCGAGCGTTGGGAGACTCCCCTTGTCGACCTCTTCGCCACCAGGTGGAACCACCAGCTTCCCCTCTTCGTCTCCCCGATTCCCGACCCGCTGGCCTGGGTGGTCGATGCGCTCTCGATCTCTTGGGACGGACTAGTTGCCTATGCCTAGCCTCCGGCGGTCCTGGTCCCCAAAGTCCTGCTCAAGCTTCGGGGGTGCAACGCAGTCCTTCTCCTGGTGGCCCCGTTCTCCTGGGACAGATCATGGACCACCGACCTGCTCAGTCTCGCCACGGAACCGCCCCTTCCACTTCCCACCCCTCGCACGATGCTCAAGCAGCCCCGCCAGCCACTCTTCCACCCCTGCCCCGAGCGACTTCTCCTACACGCCTGGCGATTGTGCGGTACGCCCTCTCCGCTAGAGGCTTCTCGAGTGCGGCAGTGGACGCTATCGCTTCAGCCCGCAGACTTTCCACCAGACGTGTCTACGAGGGAAAGTGGCGAGTGCTTCGTGCCTGGTGCTCTGACCGTCGTCTCTCCCCCGTCGATCTGACGACCCCTCAGCTCGCGGACTTCTTCCTCTGGCTCTTCCAAGACCAAGGTTTGGCTCCCATCACGATCCGTGGCTATCTCTCCATGATCTCACCTACCGTCACCTCAGCCGTCCCGACCCTGGCGCCTGCAAGGACCTGGCCGACCTTATGGCGCATTTCGGCTTGCAGCGTCTGGTTTCCCGCTCCCTCGTTCCACGCTGGGACCTCCCCTGGGTCCTCACCTGGCTGAATTCGGACCGTTTCGAACCGCTCCATCTGGCCAGCTTCGCGGACGTGACTCGGAAGACCTGCTTCCTGGTGGCCCTCGCCACGGCAGCCCGCGTCAGCGAGCTCCACGCGCTCTCGTCTCGCCCTTCCTGCCTGCAGTTCCGAGTGGATGGCTCTGTTCAGCTTCTCCCGGATCCTTCCTTTCTTGCTAAGACTAGATCTCCCTTAACGGCACCTCAGGTCATTGCTATTCGGCCGCTTAAAGGGCCCGACCTTCCTCGGGAGACTCGGCAGCAAGATCCGGTACATGCACTCCGTATCTACCTGCGTCACTCCAAGTCCGTACGGAGGGGACGGACTCATCTCTTTTTGCCTCTGACCGCCGGCAGAACTGACATCTCTGCCCAAACGATCTCCTCCTGCCTCCGCTGGGTAATACAGTCCGCCTATCGCGACCTCTCCCCACAGGGAGCCGAGGCCCTCAGGATACGCGCCCATGAAGTTCGCGCTATGGCCGCAAGTCTCGCCTTTGACCGCAACTGCGCGGTTAAGGACATTGTGGCTGCAGTGGGGTGGCGGGCCGAAACCACCTTTGCCCGCTTTTACCTCCGCGACCTGACAGTCCAGCGCGACAACCTCTCACTGGTGGGCGACATCTCTGCGGCACAGCACTCCCTCCAGGTGCCCCCGGCGCCTTAGGTATGCACTTCGCTAAAATTGTCGGGAGTGTGTGATCAGGAGTGACGGGCTGTCTTCGTCCCTAATGAGGTTTCTGAAAGGGATTGTGCGGCACCCTCCTCCTTTTTGGCATTCTTCCTGACAGTCATGTCATCGGTAATGTGTTTTGAGGAAACAAATTAATTTTTCTCTAAAATGTATTTTTTTCGAAAAATACTTACCGATGACATGACTCGGAGGTCCCTCCCTCCTTGCCGCTGGTAACTCCGTAGAAAAACTGGCTAAAGGAGACACCACCGGGCACATGACCAGATGTCAGGGGAGGCTACTCTCGTCCCTGTTAGGGATCCCCGAGAGCCTCCTGGAGGGACCCTTTGGGTCTTAGGCTAAAATTGGTAAGCAAGTAGACTATTTCCTGACAGTCATGTCATCGGTAAGTATTTTTCGAAAAAATACATTTTAGAGAAAAATTAATTTTACAACTGCTGTTCTGTGATTTGGGACCTTGCGGCTCTAGGTCATAGGGCCACAATGCCAGACTGGCACACATCTATACTTGACCAACTCATAAATTACAAACATGTCCAGTCAAACTGAAAAAAAAAAAAATTCTTGGATTTCAAATGCAATTGGTGACGACCAAGTGCTCGACTTACTCGCACCCCACCCGGGTCTGCCCTGGGGGACTTGGGTGGGGTTAGGTATTTTTTAGTTCCCAGGGTCACCCTGGTCAGCCCCACAGGGTGGGTTTTTCTCTCTATTCTGGGCATGTGTTTCTGTCTACCCTTGTCATTCACCTGTATTTGCCTTTTTAAACTCTCCTACTGTCTGCACTGCCTGTAGCTCTTGATATTGGATGTGTGTTGCTAAATGGTCTTAGCTTTATTTAGGCCCATGTGTTAGGTTTATTTAATGTATTTGACCGCTGGCGACATACATTCAATTTTTTTTTTTTTTTTTTTTTTTTTTTCACAAGCAGTGCAGGCACGTCCTGAGAAAGCCTTGTTGCTGTCGGGACGTTAAGCAATGTACAATCAATCAATCAATCGACTTACTCGCAAACACATGCACACTCTTTCTCAACCACGCACGTAAAATTAATCTTTAACCCATGACATCCTAAGGCTGATTTTGTAAAATGTGCTCACTGTCCTGTGAAGGCTACGTTACAGATTCGGAGACGGATCAACTGTTTTAGTTCAAGGGTGGTGCCAGAATAGCTTGGTGCCTCCGGCACCAAGCTATTCTGGCACCACCCTTGAACGATCCGTCAAATTCATTTCAAGCAATGGGTGTATGAAGATGATAACGGTTAACACATGCACTATGGGCAGCTCTTCAGGGCCACTTGTGTCTACATCCAGGCTGGTCATCACTACCTATGCAATGTGCTGGCGGAGTTGAGCCCCACTGACCGACAGATGGAGAACATTTGTCACGGGCTCTAAACCCATATAGCCCTGACAATATGAAAGACCACGCCAGTTACAACTTTAGGCGCCACGCTGTTCTGGCACCACCCTTGAACTATCATGGTCGATCTTTCTCGTGAACTGTTCATCTGTCTTAAAAAGAGGACAGCTCCACAATTTGGTATGTCGCCACGCTGTTCTAGCTCCAACCCTTGAACTATCATGGTCGATCTTTCTTGTGAACTGTTCGTTCGTCTATGTCTTAAAAAGAGGACAGCTCCGCAAGTGAACCTACTGGCATCTCGTTGCTTACGATCTGTTACAGTAAAACCTGTTTTCAGCAACCCCGTCTTTTTTGGAAGAAAAAAGGTGGCCTTCGAAGACAATTTGTCAGGAGAAGTCTTGAAGGGGAAAAAATTGTCACCTGTCACTCCCCATTTAGCCCCGGGTCCCTACAGCAGGAGATGGATCGACCATGATAATTCAAGGGTAGTGCCAGATGAGCTTGGCGCCTTCAGGCGCCAAGCTCATCTGGCACTACCCTTGAATTATCATGGTCGATCCATCTCCTGCAACTGGCACATAGTTGTGAGGTAACCCCTCCAAAATCTGGGAAATGGGACCCCGGGGAGACGCCTAAACAGTCGTTAATGACAGGTGATCTCTCAAGGGTGTTTGCTCCAAACACGGTTTGCTGCATCATCATCCTGTTAACCCATTCAGCCCCGACGCACTACAGCAGGAGATGGGTCGACCATGATAATTCAAGGGCAGTGCCAGATTAGCTTGGCGCCGACAGGCGCCAAGCTAATCTGGCACTGCCCTTGAATTATCATGGTCAATCGATCTCCTGCAACTGGTGCATAGTCATTAGATGACGCCTCCAAAATATGGGGCATACGTGCGTCAGGCTGAACGAGTTGAGGTCTCTCCATAATTTGAGCGTGCAAGCACATACCCTCATTTTGTCTTTAGCCGTTTAATTTGAGGCCCTTGCCCGTCGCCTGCATTCACCACCTCAACTTCCGAAACTGAACCCGTGGCTAAAAGGCCAGGTGCTACTTCAATCGTCACATTCTCTTCCTCTCTCTCGCCCGCTTCTGATTTCACGCACATCACGTAGTTGGTCGTGCCGTCGGAATTTCGGGTCGTGATGACTTCCCCGTCTGCGGCCCCATCCAACGGGAGGTCAGCAGCGTGGATGATGGTGGTAGTTGGGAGTGTGGTGTGTCCCTCACTGGAGGTCGAGGTCGTGATGGTGTTACCAGCTAGGAAGGCTTCTAGAGAGGCAGCATTTACAACCTGATGGACAAAGTGAATTTGAGTTGAAATCTTGTTTGATAGCAATCCAACTTTAGTATGCTGAGAATTCTTTTAGACCCCCCCCCCCTCCTCTTCCCCCCCTCCTCACAATATTACTGCAGACAATATTACTGGGTATTAACCCTTTGGCAGTCATTAGCGCAGGAATCACTGTGTGGCAAAAAGCGCAATACCAATTAACCTATTTAGCCTGGACACAAGAAAGTAGGAGATAGATCGACCATGGCACCAAGCTGATCTGGCACAGCCCTTGAATTATCATGGTCGATCCATCTCCTGCAACTGGTACACTGTCGTTAGCTGACAACTTCAGAATTGAGGAAATGGTTAAACGGCCTTGTTAAATGGGTTAGCTTCACTTGTCGCCTCAGGCAAGGTCTACTGTTATCGGTGGACTTCAGCTGAAACATGGAGGCTACAGCAAACTGTTGTTATAGAATTGTTATGTGGGGATTATCATTCAGTCGTGATATGCTCTCATCATAACAACCGCCATTCACTTGGAAACGGAGACAATCAAACAGACCTGAATCTCCTGCCCACTGCTGTCCGTTAACTGCAGAATAGAAGTCTGACGTGACATCACCACTTGGTGCAGAACATCAAGTTGCTGACGCAGCAGGCTCCGGTGTTCGGACTCCAACCGACGCAAAGTGTCCTGAATGCTACGATCCGATGAGTTGCCTAGGCGTGATGATAGCTCTGCCTCACGTTTCTTGCCTGCCGACAACTCTTCGTGTGCTTTGCGTAACTGCAACAAAAGCTGGTCTTAAAAGTCGGGTTCTCTCTCAAGAGACGTCTTGAAGGGCAGAAAGTGACACTTGTCATTAAAGACCGTCATGTAGGTGACTAGCACCCAAATGATGGTCTTTAACCCCTGCATGCTGAGAAAAAAAGTGAACATGACCCAACTGCAAGAGTCGCAGGGGCTCATGAGGATCTATGTTTCTTGGTTTCTTGCACTTGGATCTTCTTCTTCTTCTTCTTCTCGAACACCGTCACACTTGGAGTTTCGCTCTCAAAATGAAATCTGTGGTCTTCACAGGCCCGTACAGTTTCTCTTGTAGAGTGGTGGGCTTCGGCCATATCTCCTCCCTCAGCAGCTGGTGGTTCCCACAGTCCTGGAGGATGTGCTCTGTGGTCTGCTTTGCTTCTCCACAAGGGCACAGGGGAGATGGCACGAGGTGGGAGCGTCTGTGCAGGTGGAAATTGAGTCGGTTGTGCCCGGTCCTCAGACGGAAGATGGTCACCTGCTCTTGTATGAACAGCTGATGGTAAATGTCTAGGGGCCGTTGTGGTGGTCTGTACACAGACTAAATGATGGTCTTCATCTCTGTTAAGCTGACTCCGATGCAGTTGGATCATGTTTGCTTTTTTCTATATGCCTCTTGCTGAGACCAATTTGTATCCATGTTTCTTGGACGGTGTTGGCTTTGGGTCATTAAATGAACCAAGATTTCAGAATGAAAAATGTACATTTTACAGTGTATATACAGTGGCAGGGAGAGGGTGAATGACAGGTGACCTCTCGCAAGGGTGGTCACTCAAAACACACCATTGCTGTAATTCTTATTACCTGAGACTGGAGTAGTCGAACCTCGACCCGCAGGGCCGCCTTCTCTTGCTGGAGTGCCTGAACCTGCATCTGCAGCTCTTGGTGTTTCTCCACCTCACATTTGTCCCCTGACATGTCCACACTCTGAAACCAGAACGTTCGATGAGGCCAAGGGAAACATAACACGGGTCAACCTCAGGTTATCGTGGTAACAAGAAGCCATCAGTTTTTGTAGCACTCAACCCACATACACCTGTGAAGAGAACCCACTCGGTAAGCAAAAGGTCCTATGACTGATGTCAGCTGGAGCTGGTAGGGGTTGGCCGTGTGTGGGCCAGCTAAAGTTGACGTTGGCTAGACGACCTTTTGCCCACCGGGCATCCCTGTGGAAGCCAGACACCTGTGTGCATTATATCGGAAACCGCAGCGTACTGGAGCATGTAATGCTGAAGCTGACCTGTACCTGTTTTCACTAACTTCCTGCCAAAACAAGCTTCCGTTGGTCAGAGGTTCAGTTTTGTCGTTAACCCATTCAGCGCCAACGCACTACAGCAGGAGATAGATTGACCATGATAATTCAAGGGTAGTGCCAGATTAGCTTGGCGCCAGAAGGCGCCAAGCTAATCTGGCACTACCCTTGAAGTATCATGGTCAATGCATCTCCTGCAACTGGCACATGATCGTTAGGTGACAGCACCAAAATTGGGGAAATGCGGACATGGGGTTATAAGGGTTAACCCCTGGGCATGCAGCCAATGGTAGTATACATAGTCCCTGTGGCTGCATATACATGGGGGGTTAATTATGGTCATAGGATGAAATATAGTTTTAACAGCCTTCCTCTGGTAAAGGCTGCTGTCATCAGCCGACTTCCGCCAAAACCACTTGAGGCTACAGCAACTGTTGTCACAGAGAACAACCCAACCAAGAAAGCAACACAATGGTGTCTCTTTTCTAAAGTGGGTTCTTTCTTCGTCGGGTTGTTCTCTGCATTTGGCTTGCCTGGACGTCATCTTTTTGGTCTACCGGTAGATTTCATTATTTCGTTGATTTTATAGCCATGATATGAATGTCAATTCCCTGGTATAATACGTTTAATTCTCTGGCATTAAATTCATCTGCAGTAGGAGTCTGGTCATTAAAAACATAGTCCCACACATGCTGGGCGATCAGGGAAGTGTTTAGCCCAGGAACTTTGTAGTTAACCCTTTTAGCCCTGGGACCCTGCAGCAGGAGATGGGTTGATCATGATAATTCAAGGGTAGTGCCAGATGAGCCTTCAGGCACCAAGCTCATCTGGCACTACCCTTGAATTATCATGACCAGGTACACAGTCGTTAGGCAACACCTCCAAATTTGAGAAATGGGACCTTGTGGCTAAAAGGGTTAACTTCAGCTATTTTGTGAAGTGACACGGGACCCAAACTTGTTGTTCTATCCAAAGCTTGTGCATGATGCAGTAGAACATCTTCTGAGCAACCACCTTTTTTCCCCTCAAAGAAAATGTAGGTCTTCCAAGACTGGTTCTCTTTCAGGATTTGTCTTGAAGGGCAATCAATAAAGATCATCATCCAGGCGGCTGCAGCCAAGTAAATGATGGTCTTTAACCCTTTTAGCCCCGGATCCCTACAGCAGGAGATGGCTTGACCATGATAATTCAAGGGTAGTGCCAGATTAGCTTGGCGCCTAAAGGCGCCAAGCTAATCTGTGAATTATCATGGTCAAGCCATCTCCTGCAACTGGTACATATTCGTTAGGCAACACCTCCAAAATTTGAGAAATGGGACCTTGGGGCTAAAAGGGTGATTGGTGATCTCTTATTAGGGTGGCCATTCAAAATAGATTCTGCTGTACATAATAAAAGTGTAGCCAGGACCTCTGGAAAAGCATTGCTAGTTAGTTCGGAGTTTAACGTCCATGGCACCGAAGTGATAATGGGCAGCCCTGAGGGGCAGATTATGGGGGACAGGGACAGCTATTGCCTTTGGAGTACAACCTGAACACTGATCAATTCAGGCGCACTGCAACTGCGCCACTTTGATTTACCAGGACCTTTCAACGGACATGCTATTGAACAAGCCCGTCTTTTTTCCCTGGATTGTGAGTCCAACTATCGGGGCCAGGACGGGGACTAGAACCCACAACCCGGCGATTCCCTTCGCTCTCCTGCTCCGACGCTTAACCGCCTGAGCTATTTTTCGGACTCTGAAGCATTGCTGTATCTGATGTTTGTCATATATCCGCCCTTGCTATCAGCAAACTACTCTGGTTATACTTGTACCAACAAACTCTCTCACCTCACTCGTTATAATTTGTGAAGAAAAACTGTTTTCCAGTTGAGAATTCTCAGCCAAATGTTCCTCTTGAATGATCATGATGGTTTCCGTGTTGTCATCTTCGTTAACGCCATCAGAATCACCGGCCGCAATGGAGACGTGGACTATACCATCTTTGCCATTGGTAACAGCATCACTGGTGATAACATCTGCGAGGTAGATGTATACCAATCAAAGTAAAATTTGTAATAAAATATATAATATAGATTCATATATTAACTCTTTTAGCCCCAACCCATGACAGCAGGAGATGGATTGACCATGATAATTCAATTGGTCAATCCATCTCCTGCAACTAGTACACAGTTGTTAGATGACACCAACTTGTTAAGTTTAAAATTTGCAGCCTTGGGGTTCAACGGGTTAACCCTTATCATTCGGAATACACCAGTGTGTGAAATAAGTTTGACTAAAATAGTTCAAGGGTGGTGCCAGAATAGCTTGGCGCCTCTAGGCGCCAAGCTATTCTGGCACCACCCTTGAACTAAAGCCATTGGTCTATATCCTTATCTGTAAGTACTATAATGTAGCTTGCATATGGCAGTGTACAAATTTGAAGCTTTTAGCCTCAGTATGATAGCGGTAAACAAAGAGCTCGAAACCTAAAAGTTACTTTTGTACTTAGCGAACACAGAGGCATGCTTTTGTCTACTGTATTGCAAATACGTAGACTTTGAGATGGGGCTGGTCGGAGCCTGTTCAGTAGCCTGCAAATAACGTTTTGGGCGGGTGGGCCTCATATTCTGGCAAAGAAGTAACATGATGTCAAGTCTAGTCACGCTAACCTCGCTGCTGAACATACTTTTGGCGCAAAGCACCGTATGTGTGTAAACACAAAAATTCTCCAAAGTTTGCGTACACACAAGCTTGAAAATAAAGAAAATGCTTCATTCAAGGGGTGTCTAAGACAGCCATAATTTTAATTATATTCACTTGAAATTTTGAATATAGTTTTGAGAGAGACATATGATGAATTCGTTAGCCAGCTTTGTACCTCTTAAACTTGTTTTTTTTAATTAAAAGTTCACTGCAGAAAAAATGTCAAAAGGAAGAATCCTAGACTTCAGGAGAGGAATCAGACAGTGACAGAGACGTAAAAACACCAAATGTGTCAGTGTTAGTGTTATACAATGTTCCTAATTGACACAAAGCACCATCACATCAGTGTTATACATGTGTATGAGTTGACGCAATGCTCTCTCTGATAATTTGATTTAGGAAGACAGTCTCTCTAAGTTTGTTATGATGTCTGCGAATGTATTGTGGAAAATGCATGCAGTCTCGTATAGATGAGGCTTTGTGGGCATGGGTCATCGCTTCTTGTTTTATTTCAGAAAGGCTGTGGCTACGCCAGCCCACAGAACATATAACTGACGTGAAGTGCCGTGTGTCTGTCTGTGTTCATGTGCACCATTGCTGCACGGATCAGGGAGGGAGGGGGTGGAGGTTCGGGGGGGTGGGGGGGGGGGATAGGTTGAGTTAAGGTGGAGGGAGATGAATCAGAACCATATATAAGCTTAATAAACAGAAACAATCATGAATGTTTCTAAAAGAAAAACGCACGTGAGCTCCAAACAATACAGCAGACTTTGGGATGATATTCTCATCTTGTTTAACTCTTTTGAGACGTGCCACATCCGGAAACGCGGCTTCACGCCGCGAATCCGAATGTGGCGCATCTCAAAAGAGTTAAACAGAAGATTGTACCCCCAGGACTGATACATCCACACACTGACTTTAACCCTTTCCATCCTGATACACTGTTGCAAGAAATACATTGGACTATGATAGTTCAAGCAAGGGTGGTTCCAGAATAGCTTGGCGCCAGAGGCGCCAAGCTATTCTGGCACCACCCTTGAACTAAAATGGTTGATCTTTCTCCTAATCTGCAAAGCAGCCTTCATAGGACAATAAGAAAAATTGTATAAAAAAAATCAGCCTTAGGATGTAATGGGTTAACAGCTGATGTGTTTCTATTGTGTGAGTCTCTTGTGTTGTATGCCACTTGGTTAGGAACTGTGTGAATTCACAGAATACCGAAACAAGTGTGCACAAGACTGACGCAGATTCTAGATTCAATAATGATTCAGGCTCCCAGAGATCTTTTCCCCTGTTATTGCGGCTGATGGACCCACCAACAGTTTGCTGGTACCACCACCTGGTGCTTCTCTAAGTGTACCACCATTAAAAACTTTAGACGGTCTGAACCCACAAATGCTACCTTACATATAGTCAACTACGGTATTAATTTTGCTGGCAAAGGACAGCAAAATGTACCCATTTACCCCTGATGCACTGCAGCAGGAGATGGATTAACCAGGATAAATCAAAGGTAGTGCCAGGTTAAGTTAATCTGGCATTACTCTTGAATTAGCATGGTTGACCCGTCTCCTGCACCTGGTGCATAGTCGTTAAGTGATGCCTGGAAGATTTTGGCACTGTAGCTTGCAGTTAAATGGGTTAACCCTTTTAGCCCAGGGACCCTGCAGCAGGAGATGGATTGATCATGGTAATTCAAGGGTAGCGCCAGATGAGCTTGGCGCCTTCAGGCGCCAAGCTCATCTGGCGCTACCCTTGAATTAACATGATCAATCCATCTCCTACAACTGGTACATAGTCGTTAGGCAACACCTCCACAATTTGAGAAATGGGACTTTGGGCCTAAAAGGGTTACTAGGTGAAATTCCTCACCTTGTTCGCTAACAGCAATTGGGGAGGATAGACAGGTCACCGCCTGTGTGAGAGCAGGGTGAATGGTGTCTTGTGTTGCCGTGATACCAGTGGGGGTTGCCGTCACCGACTGCATGCCATGGTGACTTCCGCTTTTCATGTCCTGGTTGTAGGACACTGGGTTGTTCAGATCCTGGCCAAAATTCACAAAATAATAATCAGCATACTAAAATAATAATTAGCATACTGGATCTCACAGCACAACAATTTTTGGTCATTGCGTTTTATTATTTGTCCTCAAGAAAAAGTATTCTCCAAGCCTCAGTATATGAGCTGTAAAATTAATTTTTCTCTAAAATGTATTTTTTCGAAAAATACTTACCGATGACATGACTG
Source organism: Semisulcospira habei (assembly GCA_036245525.1). NCBI lineage: Eukaryota > Metazoa > Mollusca > Gastropoda > Semisulcospiridae > Semisulcospira > Semisulcospira habei. The sequence goes on along the minus strand of BTPG01000007.1, from coordinate 172,482,112 downwards.
TCTGGAAATAGTCTACTTGCTTACCAATTTTAGCCTAAGACCCAAAGGGTCCCCCCAGGAGGCTCTCGGGGATCCCTAACAGGGATGAGAGTAGCCTCCCCTGCCCATCCGGTCACGTGCCCGGTGGTGTCTCCTTTAGCCAGTTGTCTACGGAGTTACCAGCGGCAAGCGGGGAGGAGGGAGGGACCTCCGAGTCATGTCATCGGTAAGTATTTTTCGAAAAAATACATTTTAGAGAAAAATTAACTTGTTTCCTCAAAACACATTACCGATGACATGACTGTCTGGAAGAATGCCAAAAAGGAGGAGGGTGCCGCAGAATCCCTTTCTGAAACCTCATTAGGGACGAGGACGGCCCGTCACTCCTGATCACACACTCCCGACAATTTTAGCGAAGTGCATTCCTAAGGCGCCAGGGGCGCCTGGAGGGAGTGCTGTGCCGCAGAGATGTCGCCCACCCGAGAGAGGTTGTCGCGCTGGACCGTCAGGTCGCGGAGGTAAAAGCGGGCAAAGGTGGTTTCGGCCCGCCATCTCACTGCAGCCACAATGTCCTTAACCGCGCAGTTGCGGTCAAAAGCGAGACTTGCTGCCATAGCGCGAACTTCATGGGCGCGGATCCTCAGTGCCTCAGCTCCCTGTGGGGAGAGGTCGCAATAGGCGGACCGTATTACCCAGCGGAGCCAGGAGGAGATCGTTTGGGCAGAGATGTCAGTTCTGCCGGCTGTTAGAGGCAAAAAGAGACGAGTCCGTCCCCTCCGTACGGACTTGGAGCGATGCAGGTAGATACGGAGTGCACGCACCGGATCTTGCTGCCAAGTCTCCCGAGGAAGGTCGGGCCCCTTAAGCGGGCGAATAGCGATGACCTGAGGCGCCGTCAAGGGAGATCTAGTCTTAGCGAGAAAGGACGGATCCGGGAGAAGCTGAACGGAGCCATCCACCTGGAACTGCAGGCAGGAAGGGCGAGACGAGAGCGCGTGGAGCTCGCTGACGCGGGCTGCCGTGGCGAGGGCCACCAGGAAGCAGGTATTCCGAGTCACGTCCGCGAAGCTGGCCAGATGGAGCGGTTCAAAACGGTCCGAATTCAGCCAGGTGAGGACCCAGGGTAGGTCCCAGCGTGGAACGAGGGAGCGGAAAACCGGACGCTGCAAGCCGAAATGCGCCATAAGGTCGGCCAGGTCCTTGCAGGCACCAGGGTCGGGACGGCCGAGGTGACGGTAGGTGTCGGCAATCATGGAGAGATAGCCACGGATCGTGATGGGAGCCAAACCTTGGTCATGGAAGAGCCAAAGGAAGAAGTCCGCGAGCTGAGGGGTCGTCAGAGCGACGGGGGAGAGACGACGGTCAGAGCACCAGGCACGAAGCACTCGCCACTTTCCCTCGTAGACACGTCTGGTGGAAGGTCTGCGGGCTGAAGCGATAGCGTCCACTGCCGCACTCGAGAAGCCTCTAGCGGAGAGGGCATGCCGCACAATCGCCAGGCGTGTAGGAGAAGTCGCTCGGGGCAGGGGTGGAAGAGCGGCTGGCGGGGCTGCTTGAGCATCGTGCGAGGGGTGGGAAGTGGAAGGGGCGGATCCGTGGCGAGACTGAGCAGGTCGGTGGTCCAAGATCTGTCCCAGGAGAACGGGGCCACCAGGAGAAGGACTGCGTTGCACCCTCGGAGCTTGAGCAGAACTTTGGGGACCAGGACCGTCGGAGGGTAGGCGTAAGCAACTAGTCCGTCCCAAGAGATCGAGAGCGCATCGACCGCCCAGGCCAGCGGGTCGGGAATCGGGGAGACGAAGAGGGGAAGCTGGTGGTTCCACCTGGTGGCGAAGAGGTCGACAAGGGGAGTCTCCCAACGCTCGCAGATCAGGCGAAAGATGTCCCGGCGCAGGGTCCATTCTGTGTGAAGAAGCTGGCCCCGCCGAGAGAGGGAGTCTGCCAAAACGTTCAGGTGACCTGGAATGTGACGGGCTCGTAGGGAGATGCCGCGGTCCTCGCACCAGCGAAGGAGTCGGTAGAGAAGGATGCAGAGGTCGGGCGAGCGGGTCCCTCCCTGCTTCTGTATGTAAGCGACGACCGTGGAGTTGTCGGAGAGGACAAGGAGGTCCTGCGTCCGAAGATCGGGTTCCCAAGCGCGGAGGGCCTGCCAAACCGCATTCAGCTCCAGCCAGTTGATGTGCCGCGAAGCCAGGTCCTCGTTCCAGCGGCCGGCCGCATAGCGAAAACTCGGGAGAAGGTGAGCGCCCCACCTGGCGAGACTGGCATCGACGCAGAGAGAGAGATGGGGCAGTGGTGAGGTCAGGGGAATCCCGGAGCCGAGCCAAGAAACGTCCGTCCAGCGAAGCAGATGGGGCCGCAGCATAGGGAGTATCGGCACCAGGGTGGAGAGGTCGCCGGAGGACGGTCTCCAGTGGAGGAGAAGATGCAATTGAAGAGGACGAGAGTACAGACGACCGAGGGGAAGGAGATCTGCCGCAGCACTCATCAGGCCGAGGAGCTGGAGCCACACCCTGGCGGGGACAGCCGCTTCCTGAGCTACCAGACGGGCGAGATCGGCGAGTTTCTGGATCCGAGGCTCGGGAAGACGCACTAGGTTGCGGTCGGTCACAAACTCCATCCCCAGGTGCACGTAGTGGCGAGAGGGAGTGAGGTCGGACTTGCCAGCGTTGACCAGGAAGCCGAGGCGAGACAACAGGAGTAGAAGCGCATCCCTGTCCAGGAGAAGAGAGGCCACCGACTGGTTCCGCAGAAGGTCGTCCAAGTAATTGGAGATCGGGCTGGAAGAAGAACGACGGGCTCGGGCTACCACGGCGTTCATGATCCGCGTAAACACCCACGGACTGAGGTTGAGACCGAAGGGGAGGGCCCGAAACTGGAAAACAGTCCCGTCGATGGCAAAGCGGAGGTACCGGCGGGAGGCAGGATGGATTGGGACGTGCAGGTAGGCATCGGACAGGTCCAGGCTGACGGTGAAGTCCATGGGTTGGACGGCAGCCCGAAGGGACCTGGCTGTCTCCATCCGGAAGGACGGGGCGGCGATGAACCGATTCAGGGCGGAGAGATCGATGATCGGCCTCCACTTGCCACCAGGCTTGGGGACTACGAATAGTCGGCTGTAGAAGGCGGGGGAGTCGTGGCAGGCGACGACCTCCGTGGCGGCTTTCTGGAGAAGAGCAGCAACTTCTCCGCGAAGGGCAACGGCTTTGGGCGGATCTGCAGGGATCTCGGTCCACAGGGGAGAGCGCCGAAGCGGGGGCGGGGAACGGAAGGAGATGAGAAGACCATCTGAGACAATGGAGAGGATCCATGGGTCGTCCGGAAACAGGGAGCGCCAGACGTCTCCGTGCAGGGCGAGCCTCCCGCCGACAGGGGACCCTGAAGCGGACGGCGGGGGCGGCGGCGGGCAGTAGTCAGGGGGCCCTCCCACGCCCAGGGTGGCGGGCGGGCTTGGGCCAGGCCGGGATGGCTGGGCGGGCAGGACGAGCGGGGCGGGCGCGGCCAGGACCGGGCGCACGAAGGGAGGGGCGAGAACGGGAGGCCGAGGCGGAGGCTGGGGCCGTAGAGGAGGGTCTGACGAACCGCAGGGCGCGACCCAAGGCCTTGCGGGCTGGCGGAAAGCGAGACGAGGGAGCGCTGGGCCAACGGTCCTTGTTGGCTTCCTTCAGGGCCTGCCAGGAAGGGCCGAAGAGGAGGGGAGCGCCAACTGGAGCCCGGCGGAGCTGCGATCTCACATCAGGGGGAAGACCCGGGCAGGACAGGAGCACCGCATCACGCTGCATCAGGTCGCAGTTGGCGGCCGCTGTCATGGCGTTGACGGAAGAGTGGTAGGCCGCTCGATTGGCCGCAACTGCCAGGGAGTGAAGGTCCGACAGCAGTGGAGAAGCGGAAGGAAGCCAGGCCGCCTCGATACGGTTGATGAAGGCTTGCGTTAGCAGCTCCAAGAAACCGGAACAAGGGAGAGCGTTGCGGACGAGGGAGGCAGTACTCTCCAAACCTCGAGGCAGGACACGCTTGAGCTGGGAAGCGCCGCCGGCGAGCACTAGGGCAGGCGGATCCACGGGAGGCAGAGGGCATGAGAAGGACTGCGAGTGGCCGGCATACCAGGCCTGCCGAAAGGCGATGTCAACTCCGGAAGGCCAGCGACGGTCGGTGAAGAAGTCAGAGACCGGCGTGGCGTCTCGCTGGAGATGCGCAGAAAGGGCGTCTGAAAGGTTGCGGAAGGAAGGCAGCTGGGGAAGCGACTTGAATCTCTTCACCTGACGCGCAGCGTCCACAAAGGCGGCCGCTTTCCTCTTCAGTGGCGGGGAAGAAGGGCACGAATCCGCGGGCAGGCAGGCCGCTATGAGCCGGGCGGCGTCGTCCAAGGCCCGGAGAGTCTCGGCACGCGGGGTGGACAGGGTAGCTGGAGACGCTGGGTCCTCCACGAGCGAGAGGGAACGACTGCCGGACCCAAGGAAGGCCGAAACAGAGTCCTCTGGCAGCAGGCTTAAGGTCTCTCCATCGATGGCAGGAGGTGGCTGGGGAGAAGCCCGAAGCACAGGTGGCAGACCGGCGCGCACAGGTGGCGGAGGAAGAGCCGAGGGGCTAGGCTGCCGACGCCGTGGGGAAGTGGAAGGCGAAGGATGCTTAGAACGACGCGAGCGCCGGTCCCGGGATCGACTACGCCGAGAACGAGGCGGAGTCCTGACGTCTCTATGACTCCTACGAGGGGAGCGCGGAGAGCGGCGCCGAGAGGACCAGGGTTGCGGCGAACGACTGTGCCGACGGGAAGCATAGGAAGAAGCTGAGCGTGACGACGAAGAATGCCGGGGGCTACGAATCTTATCGCCGCGACGGTGGCTAAGCCGACGGTCCCCAGAGCGGCGCCTGGAAGAACGGGAACGGTCTGTCCGGTCACGCGCAGGCGGACGAGGAGACGAATGTCGCGTTACCCGCTGGTCGTAGAAGTCTGCGGGCTTAGAAGGAGGGGCCGTAAGGCCGACACGTCTAGAACCAGGCGACAGGGGTCGCAGTGCTCGGGGCTCCTTCTGCCGGAGCGGGGCACGACTAGACGGAGAGGCCGAAAGGCCGACGTGTCTGCGAACAGGCGACAGTGGTCGCAGTGCTCGGGGCTCCTTCTCAAGGAGCGGGGCACGAATAGACGAAGGGGCCGAAAGGCCAACGCGTGTACTCACAGACGACAGCGGTTGCAGTGCACGGGGCTCCTTCTCAAGGAGCGGGGCACGACTGGATGGAGAGGCCAAAAGGCCGACGCGTGTACTCACAGGCGACAGTGGTCGCAGTGCTCGGGGCTCCTTCTCAAGGAGCGGGGCACCATTAGATGAAGGGGCCGAAGGGCCAACGTGTGTACTCACAGGCGACAGCGGTCGCAGTGCTCGGGGCTCCTTCTCAAGGAGCGGGGCACCATTAGACGGAGAGGCCGCAATGCCGACGCGTCTGCTAACAGGCGACAGCGGTCGCAGTGCTCGGGGCTCCTTCTCAAGGAGCGGGGCACCATTAGACGGAGAGGTAGCAATGCCGACGCGTCTGCTAACAGGCGACAGAGGTCGCAGTGCCCGGGGCTCATGGAGGGGGGCACTAAGCCGGCTAGGCGACTCGCCGGAGGAGTCAGCAGGCAAGGGCGGTGCGGACACCGTAGCAGCAATAGTCTTACCGAGAAGACGAGGTGTGCGTATCTCCACGTCCGAGGGGGGGAGCTGGGCTGGGTCCCGGCGAGCTGTGACAGGTCGGTCGCGCCGGTAGAACCTCCAAAGCTCCGACCAACGAACCTCCGGCCACGAAGAGCAAACAGTGCAGGGGAGGTCCAAGGAGCAGCCGGAACACGGAAGACAGTATTTATGCCGGTCACTGGGCCACTGAAAGTCGCCGCACAGGGGACAGGTGCGCACTTGATAACCGCAACACAAACCGAAAGGTGAGAGGCGACCGGTGGCGGGAAACTAACCCGCCAAAATAAGTTCCGAACGAGAAAACGAGTGAAGCTCAAGCCGAAACGCGGGAAGAAACAAAACAGGTCGCGACGAGACCGACGTCCGGCCCAGCCGGGCGAGACGAAGGAAACGGCCGAGACGTTACCTTTCCATGGCGGCGCCGAAGCGCAAACCACCGTGAGCGACGAGGAGACGCAGCAAGGCCACAGGCCCGGTAGCAGCACGAGGCGCAGACGAGGGCTGGTAGAGAAGGAAGGCCACGCCAGAAGCGGAAGACGAGAAGCTAGGCGAAGGCAGAGCGGAAAGGCCGGTCTGAAGCGTACAAGTCTACGAAGGGTCAGAGGCTGTGGAAACGCGTGCGAACGCTAACAGCGAAGTAGACAACTGGCTAAAGGAGACACCACCGGGCACGTGACCGGATGGGCAGGGGAGGCTACTCTCGTCCCTGTTAGGGATCCCTGAGAGCCTCCTGGGGGGACCCTTTGGGTCTTAGGCTAAAATTGGTAAGCAAGTAGACTATTTCCAGACAGTCATGTCATCGGTAATGTGTTTTGAGGAAACAAATCTGAGCATGTTCTTCGTGATAGTGTTGTCTTGAGTGACAATGCAAAGAAACTGAAATGACTCAAAAAGAACTATGGACTAACTATGCCCCATAATCAATGGCCAGCAAGGGACTTCAATTGTCATGAGCCCCTGTGGACATGGGGGCGTATGAGAATTTATCTTTTGCAGATGGAATTGACTGGATGAAGGGTGTTCTGTCTGCACAAACAATGAAATTCAGCTTTAATAATAATAATAATAATAATGAGTATTTGTATAGCGCTTAATCTTAATCAAAAGCTCTAAGCGCTTTACAATCTGTACACAAAAATAAAAATACAATGACATATATAATATATGCACATAACAAAGAAAACACAATACCTGAACACATCACTTTTACAATGAACTAAACAACAATGCGTACATAATATGTTCTAATTAACATTCAGTCTAAAACAAGGATTACAGAACTACAACTTTCTAGGATTTTGAAACGGCCGAATCATCCTCCAGGACTGAAGACTGTTACCCATGTGTTATTGCAGTGCTAAATTTACAGGCTTTCTGCTACTATTTAACCCATTCAGCCCTGACGCAGTACAGCAGGCGATGGGTCGACCATAATAATTCAAGGGTAGTGCCAGATTAGCTTGGCGCCAGTCGGCGCCAAGCTAATCTGGCACTGCCCTTGAATTATCATGGTCGATCCATCTCTAGCAACTGGTGCAGTCATTAGATGACACCTCCAAAATTTGGGAAATACGGCCGTCAAGCTGAATGAATTAAAATTGTACGTCATAGGGACGGACAGCGCGACACAAATCCATCCCAAGTGCTCTACATCTATCGCATATTTGAAACACAGCAGAGATAAGTTTATTAATATTTGTTCTCAAGATTAGTCCATCCAGGAGACGAATGGCCTTCCATGTCTTCCGTCTGTCAAAATTTGTCCGTTAAATACAGAGTATTTTCCATTAACGGAAAGCCTGATTTACAAAGACTTGTGAAGAAAGAACACTTGGTGAGAAGCAATAGGTCCTCTAAATTTGGCTGACGTCAGCCTGAGGACCCCTGCTTACCCGTGGGAGCCAAAGATTGGTGTGTGGTGTATCAGATACAGAAGTATGTCGAAGCATGTAATAGTGAGGCAGACCTGTATGGAGCAAAAGGTCTTCAGGATGACATCAGCCTTTGCTGTGTGTGGTCCACAGCTAAGGCTGATTGAAGACCTTTTGCTCACCTGGCATCCCTGTGGGAGCTAGCTCTAGACCTGTGCATGTTATATCACAGTAACCAGGTGCACAACAGCCTTCTAACTCTTAAAACTGTTTTAAAAGTATTTAGCGCACTTAGATGCAGTGCACATGAGGTTTAAAAACTGTCTTAGTAATGATTTTCGCTTCTAACTTTAGAAGTACTTGGAGCTATTCTAAATGTATGGACAACATTTTGAATCGACCCCTTCATCAACATTGACAACATCAGTGAAGAAAAGAGAGATCGTTGCATCCTATGATGGAATACAACGACGAACAACACCGGTTTCTGCATTTGAGATTTACTGAGAAGGGCTGAAAAGCCTTGGGAAGTGAAATATTGTCGGAGAAATCAGTGGAGGTCAGCTGGCTAACACAACGTGACTTTGTATACAGCTCTGACTTCTGTCATGGTCAATGTATGTGCTGGAATGAGCGTGCAGTCTTTTGAAAACTGTTGTGAATGTGTTTGACCTGGGAAGTGAAAGGACCATTATTAAACTGGGTGGGTTTGAAGTCCTCCAGTCAACCCCTCTCCATGGTAGACTAGACAGATAGGCTCAAAACCACCACGCGACATGTTAGGAGTGGTCCCCTTTTGTTCCTCCCTTTCCGACTTCTGCCCCCACCAAACTCAGTATACCGCGGACGGATATATCACAGTCCCATTTTATGGACCCCAGCAACCGCAATATATCGAGTCAGAGCTGTAATTATAATAAGCTTGACCTTCATCAATGCCTCATTAGTGCAGTCGGTAAGGCGCGCGATCCAAAATGTCATTTTTGAAACGACTGGCGTGGTTCGACCCACTGCCCTTTCAGGTTTTTATTCCTGTTAGTTTTCTTGTTTGACTGTTGTTATTGTGCTGCTCATATTTATTTATTTATCTTTATTTATTTTGCTGCTCATGCTATTTATCTATAGAATTTGCTGGCTAACATAAGTTAATAAGTATGTATGATTGCTTTTTAGAAATCATAATTAATTCCCCACTGGATAGACGTGTGACGAGTTTTTACACAATAAATTTAATCGACGTCAATCTTGCAGGTGTTACTTTTTTTTAAAAAATGAATTTCACGTCATACCCTGCGTTTCATCTTTCTCATCAGAAAAAAATAAGTTGTAAATTGTGTACTTGTTTGTATATATGTTCTGAACAAGCCTAAATATTTAATAAAGTGTTTTGAAACTGTCTTTTCTAATTGTGTTTCTTTTTTCGTTGGGGTTTTCTCTCCATACTATGTAAGTATCAATGACATAGTGAGGTAGAAGAGTTTTAGTTTTAGCTAAAATGTTTTAAAATTTTGTTAGAAGCGCATCATGCACCAGTTTGAAGCGTTTTATAACCTCTGTTAACTAAAACGATTTTAACTATAAAATGCTTTTAATTTCAAAGCCTGTTGTGCATTCGGCCCTTGGAGTGTGTAACACTGACAGTAACAGTGAGGCCGACCTGTATTGTAAACCCTGTCATAAATTACTTGTGTAATGGAAATTTGAAATGTTGTCTGTGGGTTCCTGAAGTGCGTCTTGTAATGCTTGATGGCTTCATCTCGACGGTTGAACCCATTCCGACATCGATAGCAATGCCAATGAGCTCCCTTGAATTTCTTCTCCCCCTTTATCACACCAACAATGTCGCAGTGATCACAGCATCGAAGAATCTTTAGACCTGAAAACAATAAATACACCCATCAGTTATACTACAATGAAACTACAGGCTTTCCGTTAACGGAAAAATCTCCGTATTTGACGGACACATCTTGAGAGAGACGGAAAAAATGAATAGTCGCCTGTCACCAGGATGGTCAAATCTTGAGAAAAACAAACTTATCTCTGCAGTACAGTGTTTCAAGTATGCGACTGGGACAGATTTTTTTTATGCTGTCTGTCACAATGACAAACAATCTGAAATCTTAGCAGAAAGCCGGAACTATTCAAAATTTAATATTTGTGACATTTTTCTCTGGATCCCAAAACTTAATTTGCTTGAAGCATATAGGGAATAGAAACACTGCCCAAAAAATCAAATTACAGAAAATACCTGGTACCACTTATCTACAGCAGTTTAAGGGCAAGGGGGGGGGGGGGGGGGGGCACGGGGACAGTAGGGTGTGTATATATATATATATATATATATATATATATATATATATATATATATATATATATATATATATATATATATATATATATATATATATATATATATATATATATATATATATATATATATATATATATGTTAGGGTAGGACTCAACAGTATGAGCTTTTTTTCTCCCAATCACTACTTGTGCAAGGGGGGCATAAATAGGAATTACTGAACTGAACCCAGTATTGCTGAGTTGGTATACCTCGCCCTGTACCTAGGTTAAAAGCGCCAGGGGTGCCATTACTGCGATTTTCACATCTGTCTGTTCACTCGGACTGGTCCTGTGCACCAGAACTGTGTGCGCAGGTAGGCTTCTGCACTGGTAGTGTGGTCTCATACGTTACCGCGGAAGATTGTGATCGCAGCCGAAAAAGGTTCGTTTCCGATTTTAGCGTTATCCCTCTTGTGTGTGTCAAAATGGTTGTTGTGATGCGTCAAGTGTGGTAGCGCAGTGGTAGTGCTTGTCACTTCTCACTTTCAGCTTCCACCGCGCTGGCTAGCAGCATTGCGAAAAGGAGGGCAGAATGTGTCAGTCTCTCTCTGCCAGTACATAGCCTCTCCAACAACAAGCCTCATGTAGTGCCTCCTCGCGGCGACACACGGTAACTGAGCACCTCACAGACTCGGGCTGAACTACAGGGGACTCAGAGGAGGTCTGGCCCCAAGACACGTGGCATGCAGGCCCACCGGATAGGCCCTTATGCCCGTGAACCTGACTCCCAACTATGGGTAAATAGCCCCACTGCCTTGTGGGTGCATCGGGAGAGGCAAAGGCTAGGGGAGCAAACCCCGACAGAAAACCAACCAATGACCAACGAAGTCGGAGTGTCACTGACTATGCCATCTGGTATTGTGTGGAAACCTGTCAGGTAAACAAGCACACACGCAACCCTTATGGATTATGCCTCAGGTGGATATTAATCTTGACATCTGAGGCAGAACCTCGGGAATGCTGAAGAAGAAAAGAAGATCCCACTTGTTTTGCTGTTCGAGTGCATACGTCCCTACTGGAAAAAGATAGGTCTCTGGGGGAAGTTCATTCTCGTCAGAACTTTTTTTTTTAGATATTTCTGAATCAAGTCCATTGCATTGCACTTGTAATACGGCTACAACAGTGCTTTCTGCCGCAAAGCGACAGAGATGTCACAAGATCACCACCATTGAGAATTGTTTTTTTCTTCAAATCTATAATAAATAATAATAATAATATTAATAATGATGATTTCTATTGCGCCTAACCTCAGGTAGAGCTCTAGACGCCTTACAAATTTCAAAAATACAATTACAAAAACTGTACACAATATTACACACACACAAATCTGCCAAATCGTGGGGTGTTTCGTGGTGCTAGCATAAGGATGCATTATTGCCGGATTGCATATATGGGAAAGGGTTTATTCATCTTATTTTGCAGCAATCAAACGTCACTGTGATTCTTTATCTGAAATTGCTCATACAAGTGCAGAGAGCACACACTCTAAACTGATCTGGTGCACAGGGCCGGTCCGAGCGACCGATCAGGTGTGAAAATAGCAACAATGGCACTGCTGGTGCATGTCACTTAGGCACAGGGCGAGGTATACCAACTCAGCCTCAGTATTAGGAGTCCCTAATCACTACATAGGAAAGTAGTCGGGGGGAAACCTGTTGGGCTGAGGTGACAAGGAGGGGTGAGGGATTTTCATCTGCTGTCACGTGCATAATCATGCATCACCTTCTTTTTTTGTGCATAATGTCTGCTATCTGTGAAGGGAAGCACATAGATAGATAGATAGATAGATAGATAGATAGATAGATAGATAGATACTGTTTATTGCCATTTGCCTTAAGAACATAAAGCATAGGAATGTGTGTTGGTGTCGTTACAATTACAAAAATCACAGTAAACAATAAAAAATAATTAATACTCTATCACACAAATCCAATGCCCTAACACACTGTAAAAACTTTAAAAAATAAACAACTAATATCACAAACCAATACATACCGTACACACCCACGCTCATCTCCCACACACACAAGCCTATTAATCTAGGAAATCGAAATTAATTAAAGGTATAATCGTTTAAAATGAAAACAGAATATCTTAGAGTAAATGTCACTAATTTAGTGATCATTTTACACTGTGAATGTTTCTGCAGCATACTGCAATGCAATTTGTTAGACAATAGGATTAACACATTTAACCCCATGGCTGCATTTCACAAATTTTGGTGTTGTCAGCTAACAACTGTGCCAGTTGCAGAAGATGGATCGACCATGATCATTCAAGGATAGTGCCAGATTAGTTTGCTGCCTGACGACGCCAAGCTAATCCTGCACCATCCTTGAATTAACATGCTTGATACATCTCCTACTGTCCTGCATCAGGGCTAAATGGGTTTAAGAAATTATAGGATGAAGTGGTTCAACTTCCACTTCCAGAATAATGTGCAAGTCTGTGATTTGGAAATTATGTCCAAGAGCTCTAAGTCTAAGGTCCAAAATCACAGACTAGCACAGATTGTTGTATACATTTAAACTCTGTAAAGTTCCGACTTACCAGCAAACTCAATACCCTTGTCAACGTGTTTGACTCTGTAGTGAGCTTTGAGAATGACAGGGTCTTGGTACGAGTCGGTCTTGACACAGAAAGGACAGTGAAGATGTGGTGTTTTGACAGGACATGTTTCATCAAAGCACTGCACTGGGGTGTATACATTCTCACTGCCTTTGATCCGCACACTTGGATGTGTCTGAAAAATAGCAGATCTGTCAGTATTTTCGTCTTGTACTTGATTTATTATTTCGGTCAATGCCGAACGTCAGAAAGATAATGTGAAAGTGACATTAATCTTTAAAAAAAAACAAACGTTAACAGTTTTGTGTAACTGAACTGAAACATCAAGAAAAATCACTGCGGTTAAACATACACACATTTATATCGTGTCACTGTCAGTCTTTCTGGTACTGGAAAGATACAAAGAACACAAGAAAAAAGCGTCTGCTACGACTGGTATCAGTCGCTGCAAAGACTAACCAAAATGGCGCTTTCTTTTAGCCCACACTGGAAATCCTTCTTACGTCAAGAACTTACCACAAATGCAAGGCCACTCATTGCTGTTGGGATGCAAGTGCTGCAAAGGATTGCTCTGTAGTAATGGCCTAACAATCTACTTTCGAATGTTCTGTCTTGAAGCGCTTTCCTGCACGACCTGTGTTCACGTCATGGAAATGATAGTTGATTTGTGTGACGTCACAAAAATCGCGCAGACCACATTCAATCTGAACCGCAGTACATACCCAATCCGCCTAACGCTACATGAAATGACATATAAGTGGACCGGAGTGTGCCGCAGCACCTTGGTATCATTGCGCGTTGACTTCGCGCTGCAATCATGCAGGTTGATGTTGAATTTTCACCAAAGGATGGTCATTTTTGTTCGCAGCAGTCATCAAGCATCATACGAAATTCACAAAATCCGAACTAAAAGCACTCACAAACCAGATAGGTGAGGCTAACTGTTGTCTGTCCAGCGCTGTGATTCCCCTTGGTTTGAGAACTAAAAGCAGAATGATGATAAACTGGTCGTTTATGTTCTGTGTACCTTATTCCTACTCTGTTCTGTAAGGGGGAGAACTTTCAATGTCTGGGGACTTCGGTCATAAAGCGTGGTACCAGCACACAGCACGTTTTTGTAAGGATTGAATGTGATGGTTGTTACAGACCGATGAGACATTAAGAGAAGAGTCCCACGTTGTGTGTACGATTATTATTTTCCTACTTTTACTGTATTTTAATTTTTATGTCGAGATCCACTTCTCAGTACCAGATAACATTTTTCATAGTAAAGTTACCTCCCATATTTCTATTTTCATCGTGGCTCATAGGGTAGTGCTCTAGATGCGTAATGTATGCAAAGTATTACAGTAATCCCACTTTACATACATAATAAATATGTGTACTGCGCGCATTGCACACAGCCTACGATCATTAACTCCATTGTGCATGCAGCCACTGAAACTGTTTATATGCAGGGGCATACATTTATCTGTTTAACCCTTTTCATCCTGATGCATCCATTGCTTGAAATAAACTTGACTATGATAGTTAAAGGGTGGTGCCAGAATAGCTTGGCGCCTGAGGCGCCAAGCTGTTCTGGCACCACCCTTGAACTAAAATGCTTGATCTATCTCCTAATTAAAAATCAGCATCAGGATGTAATAATAATAATAATAATAATGTATATTTTTAAGGCGCCTGTACTTTCGATAGAAAAGCTCTAGGCGCTGTACAAATGACATACTAACATATATACACCTTGCATCCTACAACACATATAGTCCCTAACTAAAGTAACTTACTCACGCAACAAGATACATATATATATACAAGAAAAATAAGAATAACAAAAGAACACGCCAACAGAAAATGCTCACACACAAAAAGACACACGTGTACCATAAAACCAATAACGGACACACCAGACAGCCCTCACCGACAACGAAATGTTGACAAAAAGAAGAATTATTATGGTGAATGCACGTTTAAAGGAATAAATGCGTCTTTAACTTTAAAGACTGCCGGAAACTAATGGGTTAGACAGGACTGAAGTTTCTGCACTTTGCACATTTTTAAAAAAAAAACCCTGACTGCATGACTAATGACTTGTTAAAGCTGATCACAAGACCTAGGGCTGTATGCTTCAACAGGGTACAATGGAGGATCACAACAAGTGGATGAAGCGAGCCTTGACGTATGCAGAAGAAGCTCTCAAGAATAAGGAGGTCCCAGTAGGCTGCATTTTTGTGTACAGAGACGAAGAAATTGCGACCGGTGGAAATCGCGTCAATGAAACAAAAAATGCTACTAGCCATGCAGAAATTGTGGCGATTGAGCGAGTGATGCAGTGGTGTGCAGAAAATGGACATAGTCAGACGGATGTCTTCCGGGAGATGACACTGTATGTGACCGTGGAGCCGTGCATTCTGTGTGCTGGAGCGTTGAGGCAAATGTCAGTGCCATTAGTGGTTTATGGCTGTGACAACGACAGGTTTGGGGGGTGTGGCTCCATTCTCAACATAGCTGGTGATCCGTTACCATCTCTTGGTGAAAGTTTTGACGTCATCAAGGGTGTCATGGCAGAGGAAGCCGTGCTATTGTTAAAGCAGTTCTACAAGGGAGAAAATCCAAATGCACCCGAAGATAAAAGGAAAACAAAAAATAGAATTTGATTGCAGATTCGTCAGCTCATGTTTGAGACATTGTGTAAGGCTGTAATGTTTAACCAATTCATCCCATTTTATGCAGATTGCATTTATGAAAACTGTTAATTTTATGCCAAAGAGTCCCAAGGAACATGGATACATAGTGGTTTCAACAAGAGGCATAGATCCTCATGGGTCCCCTATAACTGCGAGTGCATGAGAATCTCTGTACCTCTTGAATTTGGATGGCATTCAGATTTTCCTGGCAGTGAATGTGTTTAACTTCTAGCCCCAAGGTCCCATTTCTCAAAATTTTAGAGGTGTTGCCTAACGACTATGTACCAGTTGTAGGAGATGGATTGATCATGATAATTCAAGGGTAGTGCCAGATGAGCTTGGCGCCTTCAGGCGCCAAGCTCATCTGGCACTACCCTTGAATTATCATGATCAATTTATCTCCTGCAAGGTTCTGGGGCTAAAAGGGTTAACCTTGTGCATGCAGCCACTGATGTTGATATACTGTGTACAGTAGTGGTAGCTGCTTGCACAAAGGGTAAATATCAATTGATTTGTCACATACTGCACAGTGTGTTTTATATCACATAGTCTTATGGAAGTGTTGAATCTGTAGTCATTGGATTAGAAAATACAGCACAGACAACAACAACCACAAAATCAATGTAGCCTGTAGGTTCAGGATTTAAAGAAAAAACAACATTGCACCCGCATGTGTGTGCAGCCTCTAGAGGTACTGTTTACACCACAGGTGACTGCATGGTTAATTTTCTGACTCTGAGTAGAGTTGCATTTCTTGGGGCTGTTGGTAGTAAATATCACTGGAAGAGATAGTTTTCAGGGTGATAGAACAGGGATGGATCAGTAAATTACCTCCCAACTATTTATTTGGGACATTTATTCTGAGACAGCAGGCGCCCAAAGGTGAGACTTGTCCACCACTGGATAGAAGATTGAAAAGCGGGATGGGGAGGTGGTTTTCTGACTGTGAGGGACATTATTGATTAAAAAAAAAATGTATTTTAAAGTATTCCTGGGGGGGTGGGGGGGGGGGGGTGGAACCCTTGTATTCCACCCCACCCCAATCAATGTAATGGGTCAGTGATCGTCCGTCCGTGGTCTGTGGTTAAAACTTTAATGTTGGCATTTTCTCAGAAGCTATTCAAGCTAGTCTTCAAATTTGCTCCAAGGGTACCTTGTGACAAGACCTATCTAAAACATGTATACCAATTTCTGTGAACTTGCTTGAAGGTCAAGGTCACAGGGGGCCCAGGAAGGGGTAAAAAATAGCCCATATAATGTGTCTTATCTCAAATACTATTTTTAACTTCAAGCCCAAACTTGGTACAGAGATACCTGATGGTAAGACCTTTCTATGCACATTAATCTGGCGAAAAGGTCAAGGGTCATGGAAGGTCCAGAAACAGGTAAAAAAATATGATTTACTTCTTTTTTTTTCAAATACTATTTTCAACTTTAAATGGAAGCTTGGTACAGAGATACCTGATGGGGAAAAAAACTTTCTATGTATACTAATTTGGCTGACCCCTTGGTAAGGTCAAGGGTCACAGAAGGTCTAGGTAAAAAGTACATGTATCAATATTTTCACAAAAGTTGTTTTTTTCTCAAATACTATTTTCAATTTCTAAACTAAACTTAGTACAGAGATACCTTATGGTAAGAGTCAACGGTCACAAGAGGTTGCAAATTTTTAAAAATGTCAATTTTTGAATACATTTTAGTTTTTATCAAAGTTTCTATCGGTCATACACGTGAGCCATAAGGGCTTTGGTTTTCTTGTTTCCAGTAGTATGAATCGTGACCCCCTTCCCTGCCACTGTACCTACACTTTTGTTTCTCAAACTTTTGTTTGTTCAATGACCAAAAGTCAAAATCATCGAAGAAACATGGATATGATTATGAATTGGTTTCAGCATGAGGCATAGATCCTCATGAGCTTTGTGTCTCTTGCAGTTGGGTCATGTTGACTTATCTTGGCAG
This sequence comes from Semisulcospira habei, assembly GCA_036245525.1. Taxonomy (NCBI): domain Eukaryota; kingdom Metazoa; phylum Mollusca; class Gastropoda; family Semisulcospiridae; genus Semisulcospira; species Semisulcospira habei. The sequence goes on along the minus strand of BTPG01000007.1, from coordinate 172,465,030 downwards.
TAAAGGGGTTAATATGGGCAGTTTATGTGTACAGTGCACTGATACACATTTATATGTTCAGTATTACTATTAGTTGTCACATGTTTATTTCACTTCTGCTTTTTTGTTGATTTATTTTATTTTGGTTTCTACATTTCAGATATATCTGTGCAACATGTTCACAAGCTTTAGTGGACTGATTTCAACTTTTATAAACCGACCTAGATAGTGAAACTCACTTCAGTTGACCAGTCACAGGAGTATGATGCAAAGTACAGCAGTATTTCTAATCCACTGACTCATAAGTAGGGTGTATAAGCTTTAGTTCTTAACTGCTATACACTGAAACAGTCTTTTTGAACAGTGTGCTTTTACATATCACAATGATTCCAACAACAAAACTTTTCCACTTTCTGCGATGGCAGCGTTCAGGATACAGCCTAAAGAGGACAGCTGTGTCTTTCTGTTGTGCCAAGAGTGTGAGATCTTCACCGCTGCTGTCATGCTCTGTAGAGAGAACATCTGCATCTTTGACTACGAATAGATCTCCAAGTGAATATCTTTCTCCAGTGTCAAGGAGAATTCATCCTGTTTTGTGGGAGAGTTGCAGGGGTTACACTGTCAGGAACAAATTTGAGAGCACACTGCCAGTGGGTATGTGACTTGATTTTCACAGGTTTACTTCACAATGAATGATTATTGCACTGTGAGCAAAAGGTCCTCAGGTGGATGTTGGCATGGGGACCCTATGTTCTTTTTTTAAAATGTGATCTTGGACAAAGGAATGTATCTGTCATCATTCAACTTGATATAATTACGTTATGATTACGTTATTTACATATTGGGGGGGGGGGAGGAGGGGAGGGGGGGGGGGGGCAGGGAGGGAGGGGTATGATATCACCAGTAACTTGCAAGATGCAACATTTACAACACTCTTGTCAGTTGGAATTTAGGCATCATTACATCATACAAACTATATTGACTGCCAGTTGTCTCCCATTGACCGTATGGTAATCATGAGTCATGCCTGCTGCTCTGAGTATTTTTTAATAGCAATAGTTATACATGTTTAATAATAATTTATGGTATGCTAGGTGTGAATTTAGATAAAGTTGGAGAGTGACTGTGGTTGAAATGTTTTATAAAATATTTATGTTAGTCATAATAATAAAGGAGATTTGTTGGCTAACAGCCAACATGCACACACACACGCACAACATACGCACACACACACACACACACACACACGCGACAGTGGTGATGAATTGTGCCGCATGGATGGGGAAATGAACTAATGAAAGGCGCGTTGTAGAGGAGGGTTTTAAGAAGTGATTTAAATGAGGAGAGTGTTTGACAGTTATGGACAGGGGCGGGGAGCTGTTCCAAATGGCGGGGCCAATATGGGAGAAGGCACGACCGCCACATGTTTTACATTTGAAATTGGGAAGGCAAAATTTATGTGTGTCAGAGGAAGAGTCGTGTGTGTATGTATTCGCATATAATGACTAAAATAGGTAATACTTATTTTATTTTATTTTTTATCTTTAGGCGCTTGCATACCATTATGAATTTCTGTGGTCACTTTTGGGCCTTTAACTGAATTTTTGAATCTTTGAATCCAGAATTTAATTTCTAACAATATAACTACAGGATGGCCAGCAGACTCCTCAGTCTCCGGACGAAAACGCCTGATTATTCTGGGGACAGGATGGGGCAGTTACAGCGTCTTGCGGTGTATTGACAAAAAGCTGTATGACGTTCTGGTGGTCAGCCCACGAAATCACTTCCTCTTCACACCTCTGCTGGCCAGTACAACTGTCGGCACACTCGAATTCAGGTACATGTAGACACAACATTGTTTAGCTCTGACTCCATTCATTATATCACGATCCTGGATATATGGCGGGAGGGAGCTTGTATCCCAAACAAAATCGGACTGACTGTGGACGCCACTGAACCACGATAAATCTTTTGTCACCTGCCCCTCATGACACCTCTCCCTCCTACCACATGCACACCTCACTACACAGTAAACTCGGAATGACCACCTCCAGATTAAGACCACTAAATTGATACTTATTCCTCGAAGACCTCCTCCACTGGAAGAACACGCATGCACGAACGGCCCAGTGACAGTACAATAAATACTGAAAGTCTAGGTTTGTCTCGGGTGAAAGTCTAGGTTTGTCTCGGATGGAAGTTGTTCACTGCTGAGGGTGCAGGGTGGCCAGGAGACACTCACTGGCTGCAGCTGTCAAGTGATGGCCAGTCAAGCGACTGCTCAGTGTATCACTGAACACTTGATCATCCCCTTCATACCATTAACACAGATGTAGATTTACCTGTTGGGAAGACTCATAACTTCTGTTGGACCCAAACGCCTGCAGTGCCACATGAAGACCTGTGTCATGACGACAATAGTGTGTGTACCGCCGATGTGTGGTGAATGCCTCAGGCGATAGCTTTCACCTCCAGTGCCAAATGCAGCCAAACGGATCGTTTATGTTGGCTCATGTTTAATGGCCCATTAGCTTTGAGCTTGAAAAGTTGTCATGCTGATCAGTCTCTGGTACCCTTGAGGCTGTCATGGTCAATGTATGTGCTGGAATGAGCGTGCAGTGTTTTGAAAACTGTTGCAAATTTGTTTGACCTGGGAAGTGAAAGGACCATTAATAAGATTAGGTGGGTTTGAAGTCCCTCTTCATGGTAGACTCATCATCATCATCAGTCCCTTGCCCGAACTGGGCGTTGGGGGGACTGAAAGGCAGCAGCAACAGACAGTGCTCTCCACTGAGTTCTATTTTGGGCGGTGGCAAGCAAGTCTGACATCTCGAGTTCGGTCCATTCTTTTATGTTTGCGACCCAACTCTTTCTCTGACGACCTCGCCGACGACTTCCTTCGAGAGTGCCTTGGAGGATAGTCTTGGACAAGGTGTTGTGTCGGGTCACGTGGCCAAACCAAGCAAGCTTGCGCCGTTTCACGGTTGCCAGAAGGGTTCATGTGGGCCCACCAGGGAAGTGACGATGCTCCGTACATATTGGTTGGTCTTGTGCTCGCGGTACGAGATGCGGAGCAACTTCCTCAGGCACTTGTTCTCAAAGGCCTGGATTTTCTTTTCTGAGTCTGCAAGCAGTGTCCAAGTCTCACAGCCGTAGAGTAGAATAGACACTATGAGGGACTTGTAAAGCCTGTACTTGATGGTGAAGCTGATGGAGTTACTTCGCCATATCCTGTCCAGCCTGGCCATTGCGGATGTTGCTGTACCTATCCTGATACGGATCTCTGCTATGCAACTACCGTCTTTGGACAGGGTGGCTCCCAAGTACTTGAAGCTATTGACCTCTTCTAGCTTTTGGCCATTCATGTGAATGTTGCTGCTGCTGTCGCTTGTGGTGTTGATCATCACTTTGCTTTTATCCGTACTGATCTCCATGCCATAAGACCCTGCGCTACTTGAAAGTTTGTCTGTCAGGTTTTGGAGCTCACTATTGCTGCCTGCCCATGAGGTCAATGTCGTCTGCGAATCGAAGATTGCACAGGGATCTGCCACCAATAGAGATTGAAGTATGGTGGTCGTGGAGGGTTTCCTGCATGATCTTCTCCAGGAATATGTTGAAAAGGACAGGAGAGAGCATGGTAGACTAGATAGGCTCATAACGGCCAGTGGCGTATGTTAGTAGCCGTTCCCTTTTGTTCCTCCCTTCCAACCTGACCCTCCACACACACACCCTCCCCCCTCCCCCCCTTCTCCTCCTCCCCCCCTCCCCCGCCCCCCTTCCAACATGACCCTCCACACATACACACCCTCCCCCATCCCCCGTCCCCCTTCCCCCTCCTGCCCCCCCTCCCCCCCCCCCCCCCCCCCCCCCCCCAAGCAAAACAGTATATGGCTGACATATCGACATATTGCGGTCCTGTTTTATGGACCCTGTCAACCGCGATATATTGAGTCAGAGCTGTAGTGTGAAATCATTGGTTTGAACCCTTTTAGCCCCAAGGTCCCATTTCTCAAATTTTGGAGGTGTTGCCTAACGACCATGCACAAGTTGTTGGATATGGCTTGACCATGATAATTCAAGGGTAGTGCCAGATTAGCTTGGCGCCTTCAGTCTTGTCCCGCATAGTTTATGGCAGTGCCCTCTTAGCTGGCCTCCCTCACTCTCTCATTCAGAAATTGCAGTGAGTTCAGAATTGTGCTGCACGTCTTATCGTCTGCGCCTGCCGCGCATCCGGATGTGGCGAATGAGTTGTTTCAGGACAGAAATGATGGGTTAATGTTCTGCTCAGTCAACAATGAGTCTTGTACAAAGTCAAAATCGCCTGTCTGTGCTACAAAGCTATTAACTACTCTACCCCTGCCTATCTCGCTGTTCTTCTTCACCTATACACTTCCTCCTGCTCCCTCCGTTTAAGTAGTAACACGCGACTTTGTCAGAGTCCCACTCTGCAAATACAAAACCAGAGGTGACCATTGTTTTGCGCACGTTGGACCTGTTGTCTGGAATTCTCTACCCATAGACATTAGACATTCTCCCTCATTCACTGCCTTTAAATCTGCCCTTAATACCAACCTGTTCGATACCCTGATGTAGCTTAGTTCTTTGTGATTATGTACTTGTGTCTTTGTCTGTTTGTGCGTGTGTATTGCAGAATCATTCTTTCATCTGGCTTTATCACCCCCTCCACTCCCACTCTTTATTTGTAAAGTGCTTAGAGCTTATTTTAGGATAAGCACTATATAAGTAGCCATTATTATTATACCTTGGCTGCATCATCACGTCAGACGCCAAGCTGGACAAGGAGCTGGACAGCAGGCTGGCAAAAGTAAACAGCGCTTTCAGGCGTCTATACAAGTGGGTGTGGCACAATCAACAGCTGAAAACAGGCACCAAGATCAGCGTGTACAGAGCTGTCGTCCTCACCACCCTGCTGTATGGTTCCGAGTCCTGGGCCCTCTACCGCAGCCAACTACGACTCCTCGAACGCTTCCACCAGCGCTGCCAGCGTACAATCCTTGACATTCACTGGAGTGACTATGTCACAAACGTCGAGGTCCTTGAACAGGCAGAAACTGTGAGCATCGAGGCTTTGCTGCTGCGGACACAGAATGAAGGATCATCGCCTACCCAAGATCACCCTGTTCGGCGAGCTCGCCAATGGACACAGAGACAGAGGGGCACCAAAGAAGAGATACAAAGACTTTCTCAAAAAGTCACTTAGTGCCTGCCAAATCGACCAGCGCCAGTGGTTTTTACTTGCTGCGGACCGTGACACCTGCCGCTCCACCATTTACAAGGCAGCTGTCTCCTTTGAGGGCTCTCGCAGAGCTAGCCTTAAAGACAAGCGGCTCAGGAGAAAAAACAGAGATGCCGCAACTCAGAACCTGGCCAGACCTCCCTCTGCAGCCACTGCAGTCGAACCTGCCTGTCCTGGATTGGCCTCCGCAGTCACGAGCATGCCTGCAGACGTCGTGGACAACCCCTATAGAATCTTCGTTCGCGAAGTCAAGCCAGTAGAGAGATTATTATTACATTTTATTGAGAGTGTGTGGTGGCTGTGTGCACACGTCTCGCATTTCAGTAAGAGCTTGATCGTCAGGCTTCTATGTGGTGTCCGCATGCACAAGGAAGTTAGCCATTTGATTGTTGGTAGCAACGTTTGTCCTCCAGGAACCAACAGTCAAACGGCTAACCTCCTTCCTCCAGGAATTGCTCTGACAAAATCCGATATCGACAGTCAAAGGGTCAATGATAATATGGTGCCATTATGCAAATAAGGTAACAATCTGATCTAAACTTGTTTGTTTCTTTCTTTTGCTGAATTTAGGTCTATCATAGAACCAGTGCGCAACACAGGCTTTCGCGACTCAGCCCACTTCCATCTCTCTTACGCAACTGACCTTGACCTTGCTGAAAGGACCTTGAAAGTGACAAGCGTCTTGCGACCTTCGCTGTCATACTCCCTGCAATATGATAAACTGGTGATCGGCGTTGGTGCGTTTAATAACACTTTTGGCACCCCTGGGGTGGAGGAAAATGCTTTCTTTTTGAAGGTGTGTGTTTTTATATGTGGAACAGAAGTTGCTGTAGTTTCTTTTCACTTTTAATTGTGTAAGATCAAGCATACGTCTAGTGCCTGATTTGCTGAACACTTTTCCAGTGACTGGAGTGAGCCATAATAGTTTGTCTTTTGAGTTCCATGGCTGGTGTCTAGACAGATTTAAAAGTTATATGTCTGACTTTGTCTTGTAATAAACTTATTTATTCATCCATCCATTTATCTATCTCTCTGCCTACCTAGTTACCCCCCCCCCCCCACCCCACCCCCCCACCTTACCTTACCTCATCTTACCTTACCTACCTATTTATATCTATTTATTTTGCTGTTCGGAACAAGTATTTATTTATCTGTCTATTTGTCTTTTTATTTATCTTATTTACTGTTTGGAACATGTACTTTTATTTATTAATTTATCTATCTGTTTATTTATCTTTTTATTTATCTACTTACTTTGCTGTTTGGAACAGGAAATCCAAGATGCCAGAAAAATCCGCAACCGAATCCTGTCCAACTTTGAACTGGCTTTGCAGCCGGGAATAGATGCTGATGAGATCAGCCGGCTTTTACATGTAGTTATTGTTGGTGGGGGACCAACTGGGGTTGAATTCGGAGCTGAGTTGTACGACTTCATTGAACAGGTAATAGGATGTGTTTAGGCAGAATTGGTGTCCAGTAGTGAAGTTTGTTGCATATATATGTATCTCATCTAATGCAGTCTCTTTGCAGGAGGCATAGATTTTCGTGAGCCTCAGCAGAATATGCTGCAGAGTCTAATGAGGATCTATGCCTCTTGTGGGCAGAGGTCGCCTCCATTTGTGTCAGGAGATTGATGTGGGTCACGACTGCGACAGGAGACTGATTTCACCCCATCACTGCAAGTGGATGCAGATTGTGTCTTTCAGTCATTGTAAATTCAACCTCAAACATCTCCACCAGTCACAGATCCTCATGAGCCTCCGCAACTGATTGATCACATGATTAATTTACTTAACCCTTATCATTCGGAATACACCAGTGTGTGAAATGAGTTTGACTAAAATAGTTCAAGGGTAGTGCAAGAATAGCTTGGCGCCTCTAGGCGCCAAGCTATTCTGGCACCACCCTTGAACTAAATCCATTGGTCTATATCCTTATCTGTAAGTACTGTAATGTAGCTTGCATATATGGCAGTGTACAAATTTGAAGCTTTTAGCCTCAGTATGATATGGGTTAATAAAAATAATAATGGGTATTTATATATAGCGCCTAACCTCCTGATGGAGGTCTAGGCACTTTACAATGTTTTGTGTTTTTAAACATAATGCAGAAATAAATATACAAATAAATAAATATTAACAAAATAAAAGAACAAAACCAAACAGTCACAAAAATACTGGTTATGTATGTGCACATACATGATCACACACACGCACACAAACTTGAACAAGTCATCAGTAGGCAGGCTTATTTTGCGTTAGTTTTAAACGAATGACTGCATTGTGCATAGCATATTTCTTGTGGGAGGCTGTTCCATAGCAGAGATACAAAAAAACAGCACTGCCCAAAGGACTTGGTTTTGGCGGAGGCAACACAAAGAGTGCGGGTGTCAGGTGAAGACGGTAGCTGTCTGGATGGAGTGTAAATATCCAACAGATCAGTTAGTTATTGGGGTTTAACGCCGAGCAGGCGACTAAGGCCATCTCACGGTGGTCCAACAGATCAGAGAGATAGACAGGTCCACAGTCGGAGAGAGCAGTGTATGTCGGTGAGAGAATTTTAAACTGTATCCTAGCAGGGACAGGCAACCAGTGGAGCTGGTGAAGAAGGGGCGTTACGTGGTCTGTCTTACGGGCTCTAAGCACAAGACGAGCAGCAGCATTATGGACTTTTTGTAGTTTGTCTATGAGGTACTGAGGACAACCAGTAAGCAAGGCATTACCATAGTCTAGCCTGGACAGAACAAACGAACACACCAATGTTTTGTGGCTGCTGTGGAAAGATACTGGCGAACAGAGCTAATACGGGTTAGTTCAAAGTATGCAGCCCTACAGACACGAACACAGAGCTAATACGGGGCAGTTCAAAGTATGCAGCCCTACAGACACGAACACAGAGCTAATACGGGGCAGTTCAAAGTATGCAGCCCTACAGACACGAACACAGAGCTAATACGGGGCAGTTCAAAGTATGCAGCCCTACAGACACGAACACAGAGCTAATACGGGGCAGTTCAAAGTATGCGGCCCTACAGACACGAACACAGAGCTAATACGGGGCAGTTTAAAGTAAGCAGCCCTACAGACACGAACACAGAGCTAATACGGGGCAGTTCAAAGTATGCAGCCCTACAGACACGAACACAGAGCTAATACGGGGCAGTTCAAAGTAAGCAGCCCTACAGACACGAACACAGAGCTAATACGGGGCAGTTCAAAGTAAGCAGCCCTACAGACACGAACACAGAGCTAATAGGGGCAGTTCAAAGTAAGCAGCCCTACAGACACGAACACAGAGCTAATACGGGGCAGTTCAAAGTATGCAGCCCTACAGACATGAACACAGAGCTAATACGGGGCAGTTCAAAGTATGCAGCCCTACAGACACGAACACAGAGCTAATACGGGGCAGTTCAAAGTAAGCAGCCCTACAGACACGAACACAGAGCTAATACGGGGCAGTTAAAAGTATGCAGCCCTACAGACACGAACACAGAGCTAATATGGGGCAGTTTAAAGTATGCAGCCCTACAGACACGAACACAGAGCTAATACGGGGCAGTTTAAAGTATGCAGCCCTACAGACACGAACACAGAGCTAATACGGGGCAGTTCAAAGTATGCAGCCCTACAGACACGAACACAGAGCTAATACGGCGCTGTTCAAAGTATGCAGCCCTACAGACATGAACACAGAGCTAATACGGGGCAGTTCAAAGTATGCAGCCCTACAGACACGAACACAGAGCTAATATGGGGCAGTTCAAAGTATGCAGCCCTACAGACACGAACACAGAGCTAATACGGGGCAGTTCAAAGTAATCAGCCCTACAGACACGAACACAGAGCTAATACGGGGCAGTTCAAAGTATGCAGCCCTACGGATATGAACACAGAGCTAATACGGCGCTGTTCAAAGTATGCAGCCCTACAGACACGAACACAGAGCTAATACGGGGCAGTTCAAAGTATGCAGCCCTACGGACACGAACACAGAGCTAATACGGGGCAGTTCAAAGTAAGCAGTCCTACAGACACGAACACAGAGCTAATACGGGGCAGTTCAAAGTAAGCAGCCCTACAGACACGAACACAGAGCTAATATGGGGCAGTTCAAAGTATGCAGCCCTACAGACACGAACTCAGAGCTAATACGGGGCAGTTCAAAGTATGCAGCCCTACACACACGAACACAGAGCTAATACGGGGCAGTTCAAAGTATGCAGCCCTACAGACACGAACACAGAGCTAATACGGGGCAGTTCAAAGTAAGGAGCCCTACAGACATGGAACACAGAGCTAATACGGGGCAGTTCAAAGTATGCGGCCCTACAGACACGAACACAGAGCTAATACGGGGCAGTTCAAAGTATGCAGCCCTACAGACACAAACACAGAGCTAATACGGGGCAGTTCAAAGTATGCAGCCCTACAGACACGAACACAGAGCTAATACGGGGCAGTTCAAAGTATGCAGCCCTACAGACACGAACACAGAGCTAATACGGGGCAGTTCAAAGTATGCAGCCCTACAGACACGAACACAGAGCTAATACGGGGCAGTTCAAAGTATGCAGCCCTACAGACACGAACACAGAGCTAATACGGGGCAATTCAAAGTATGCAGCCCTACAGACACGAACACAGAGCTAATACGGCGCTGTTCAAAGTATGCAGCCCTACAGACACGAACACAGAGCTAATTCGGCGCAGTTCAAAGTATGCAGCCCTACAGACACGAACACAGAGCTAATACGGGGCAGTTCAAAGTATGCAGCCCTACAGACACGAACACAGAGCTAATACGGGGCAGTTCAAAGTAAGCAGCCCTACAGACACGAACACAGAGCTAATACGGGGCAGTTCAAAGTATGCAGCCCTACAGACACGAACACAGAGCTAATACGGGGCAGTTCAAAGTAAGCAGCCCTACAGACACGAACACAGAGCTAATATGGGGCAGTTTAAAGTATGCAGCCCTACAGACACGAACACAGAGCTAATACGGGGCAGTTCAAAGTATGCAGCCCTACAGACACGAACACAGAGCTAATACGGGGCAGTTCAAAGTATGCAGCCCAACAGACACGAACACAGAGCTAATATGGGGCAGTTCAAAGTAAGCAGCCCTACAGACACGAACACAGAGCTAATATGGGGCAGTTTAAAGTATGCAGCCCTACAGACACGAACACAGAGCTAATACGGGGCAGTTCAAAGTATGCAGCCCTACAGACACGAACACAGAGCTAATACGGGGCAGTTCAAAGTATGCAGCCCAACAGACACTAAGGACATGGTAGTTCATTGCCAGAGCAGAGTCTATGGTTACACCTAGGCCTTTGGCAGTGGATGTGAAAGTAATGTTAGTACTGTCAGCTTGCAGGGAGGTCGGGAGTGGCTCAGTAACTGAACAACGTGGGGAAGCTAGAAGGACAGCCTCTGTTTTCCGTCGTTCAGCTTCAGCTTGTTAACTGACATCCATGACTTTACATCAGATATACAGGCTTCTAAACACTTAACTACAGTACGAGCTTTTCTTGGCAGACTGTGATCATGCAACTGAGTGTCATCAGCGTAAGAGACGTGCGATACAGAATGACTTTTATAACATCAGACAGTGCCTGTGTGTACATTATAAAAAGTAGTGGTCCAAGGACTGAGCCTTGTGGTACACCGAAATACAAGGTGCATGGGTTAGACTCATATCCGCCCACAGTAACAATACTTGTTAATTAAACACTTGATTGACTGATCACATGATTAATTGACTTATGGATGGATGGATGGATTGATCGATCGATTGATTTTTTTTCAGGATGTGGCCCGACTGTACAAGAAACAGCAGGAGCTGGTGAGAGTGACGCTGGTGGAATCCAACCAGATTTTGTCATCATTTGACTCTCGACTTCGCGCCTACGCCGAGAAAAAGATCACACAGAGAAAAGGTTTCACTCTGCTTCGGTCTTCTGTTGTGGGTGAGACAAGTCTTTTCATTCCTTGTTGGCGTACTAGTGACTGAGACACTGGATTTAGTCTGTTGTTGTTGTGGGCGGGACAAATCTTTTCATTCCTTGTTAGCGTACTAGTGACTGAGACACTGGGTGGGTGTAGTCTGTTGTGGGAGAGACAAGTCTTTTCATTCCTTGTGAGCGTACTAGTGACTGAGACACTGGGTGGCTGTAGTCTGTTGTGGGAGAGACAAGTCTTTTCATTCCTTGTGAGCGTACTAGTGACTGGATCACTGGGTGGGTGTAGTCTGTTGTTGTTGTGGGTGAGACAAGTCTTTTCATTCCTAGTGAGCGTACTAGTGACTGAGACACTGGGTGGGTGTATTATGTTGTGGGTGAGACACATCTTGTCATTCTTTGTTAGTGTACTAGTGTCTGAGACACTGGGTGGGTGTAGTCTGTTGTTGTTGTGGGTGGGACAAGTCTTTTCATTTCTTGTTAGTGTACTAGTGACTGAGACACTGGCTGGGTATAGTCTGTTGTGGGTGAGACAAGTCTTTTCATTCCTTGTGAGCGTACTAGTGACTGAGACACTGGGTGGCTGTATTCTGTTGTTGTTGTGAGACAAGTCTTTTTATTCCTTGTTTGCATTACCATACTAGTGACTGAGACACTAGGTGGTTGTATTCTGTTGTTGGTGAGACAAGTCTTTTCATTCCTTGTTAGTGTACTAGTGACCGAGATACTGGGTGGGTTTAGTCTGTTGTTGGTGAGACAAGTCTTTTCATTCTTGTTAGTGTACTAGTGACTGGGACACTGGGTGGTTTAGTCTGTTGTTGTGAGACAAGTCTTTTCATTCCTTGTTAGTGTACTAGTGACTGAGACACTGACACTGGGTGGTTTAGTCTGTTGTTGTGAGACAAGTCTTTTCATTCCTTGTTAGTGTACTAGTGACTGAGACACTGGGTGGGTTTAGTCTGTTGTGGGTGGGACAAGTCTTTTCATTCCTTGTTAGGGTACTAGTGACTGAGACACTGGGTGGGTTTAGTCTGTTGCTAATGGCAAAGATTGTGAAAGGCTGAAAAATGTGCAGTTGTGATTTTTTGCATACAGTATGGAACATACCATTTCTGTAAGATCATGTACAAACTGCAGACCAAAAGAGTGACTGCTAAGCATACCACATGATATAAATAATAACAGCAACAACAACAATAAAGTAACGAATTAGGAAAAGTGAACTCGGTACAACTACAGAGGCATAGATCCTCATGAGCCCCTGCAGTTCCAGGGGCTCATGAGGATTTGTGCCTTGTGGTGACACCACTTTGCATCTTTGTTCCTTGAACGGCCACGACTCTATATGAACTAATATTTCCCAAACAGTCGATTGATCATGATAATTCAAGGGTGTTGCCAGATGAGCTTGGCGCCTTCAGGCGCCAAGCTCATCTGGCACTACCCTTGAATTATCATGATCAATCCATCTCCTACAACTGGTACATAGTCGTTAGGCAATACCTCCAAAATTTGAGGAATGGGACCTTGGGGCTAAAAGGGTTAGGCAGTGAAGCTAACTGACACCACTGCAGATACTTGGGAACTGCAGTTTCGTGAACAACGAACCATACAAGAATGACAATAAGAATACCACTGGCAGTGGAGGGGGGCTGAGAATATCCAAGAAAAGACCGTTGTTGTCTTTGTCATTCTGGACAATGTTTCTCTCTTGACTGTTCTGATTTGGAAGTGTGTGTTGTCCTTCTTTGATTATTTCCTTTCATTGCATTGCAGAAGTGACCCCCACCACCGTGAAACTGAAGAGCGGTGAGACAGTTCCGTGTGGTCTGGTGGTGTGGTCGACAGGGCTGGCTCCTCGACAGTTCACACAAGCACTAGATGTGGAGAAAAACGCACGCGGACAGGTCAGTTGTTGTGATGATAAAGAGGCATCAGAGCTGTCCTTGGATCCATAAGATTTCTTCCAAGAAGAAAAAATTGGAGGAGAAACAATCACTATTCTTATTGTCATTCTTGTATGGTTCATTGCTCACTAAACTGCAGTTCCCAAGTAGCTGCAGTGGTTTCAGTTGACTTCACTGCTCAACCCTTTTAGCCCCAAGGTCCCATTCCTCAAATTTTGGAGGTGTTGCCTAACGACTATGTACCAGTTGCAGGAGATGGATTGATCATGATAATTTAAGGGTAGTGCCAGATGAGCTTGGCGCCGGAAGGCACCAAGCTCATCTGGCAATACCCTTGAATTATCATGATCAATCCATCTCCTGCTGCGGGGTCCTGAGACACGCCACGACAAAGAACAGATCAACTACAATAGTTGAAGGGTGGTGCCAGAATAGTTTGGCATCTCTAGGTGCAAAGCTGTTCTGGAATTACCCTTAAAGTATCATTGTAGATACGTTTCCTGAACTGTTTTATAGTGTTCAGAGAAGACCTTCTTATTTAGGAAATGTAGAGGGCAATCATTCCTTGCGGCATCATTGTTACAGATTGTGACTGATGGGTATTTGAGAGTGAAGAGCGACCCATCTGGAAACGCATTTGCCATCGGTGACTGTGCTGATGTTGAAGACTACACACTGCCCTGTACTGCTCAGGTTGGTTCACTGTAAATCACTGTAGATCACTGTAAATCGTGCCAGTACTCTCTCATTTCAGTTTACAGTGCATTGCAAACAGAATGCCTACTGACTGTTGAAAAATCAGTCGTTTTCATCAAAACATTTGCAGTTTTGACATATTTCTGATTTCCAAATGTCTATTATCTACTTTGTAACCCCTGAATGTTTTTGACTGCATGAGTATTTTATCATCCATAATTTTTCTGTTGGTCTGTGATTTGGGACCTTATGGCTCAGTGCTGTAAGGTCCAAAACCACAGACCAGCAAACATTACTGATCACGGCTTTACCAGCCAGTGCTGGCGCCTAGCACTTCGCTTCCAGCTGCCAGAGAGATAAGGCGCCGCGAGGTCACATTCCACTCTCGCCCGCTCATTCTATTTATATCACACTTGGTACTGTGGGGTACACACGGCTCTACAGTGTGACCGGCGCTCTGCCGCTATAACAACTACCTACTGGTTTGTATTCATAACACATCTCTGCCTAAAGTGACTGTTGTGGAAGCAACATCGTTCAAAAGTTGTAATTCTCACCTACACACAGATACCAAACATGACAACATTACGACTTACACTTGTGTAGCAGGTTATGATGAAAATAAAGGGAACGCGAATTTGTTGATGTATGATGTCGGTGTTTGTTGTGAAATTGCCTGAAGTGACTGTTGTGGAAGCAACATCGTTCAAAAGTTGAAATTCTCACCTACACACTGATACCAAACATGACAACATTACGACTTACACTTGTGTAGCAGGTTATGGTAAAAATAAAGGGAACGCGAATTTGTTGATGTCGGTGTTTGTTGTGAAATTGACAAAGTTCCCACAGCCATAACACGAAGACGTAACTTTTCCCAACGAAACACACTTGCATGCATAAGGGTCAGCATGCCTACAGTAAGTATCACTTACCGGATTTTCGTTCCATGGTGGGGGACGGAAGCAGGAGGGTGGTTAATGAGGTCACTGACAGGTCGCGTGTTCTGGCATTTCTAGCCCGCAGCCGTTTCGGTACTCCACAGACTGCTATTGCCATCCCGAAATACGATCAGTCCATAACAGGTCACAATATTCAACAGTGTTTTTAAACATACCTTGAGGTTTAACACATTTTCTGACGCACTAGACATAAGAACCGAATACCGAGTTTCTGTTCACAGATACACAACTCCGGCGCCGTCTATGCGAGAATTTTTTTCTGTTTGACTACTGGAGGAATGACGGAGTGGAGGACGGGTGACACGAGTGTCATGTGCTCGGTCATGAGCAGTCTGAGTTTTTCCTCCTCTGTCCTGCTCTTTAGAATGTTAATGGTAGCGTGACTCTCTTCACCTCCCTGCTCACCATGAAGCGCCAAACCAAATCCCCACTTTGTCATAAATTCAATGCAGTGACATTCCAGGATGTGTTGTTTCGGAATGATGCTACTGGCTGGAAAAGTACTTCGAAAAAAACGCATGTAGTTTGCAATCTTGTCATTGATGTCTTGCATTGATTCATTTCTGCTCTTCACCGGCAGTTTGTGAGAAACATTAGTGTGGACTTGCGAGTACAGGTCGTTCAGAATTCGGAACTTTAAGGATATGTCATGCGCTGCTGCATGAAGTTTAGGATCATCTGTCAGCTTCATGGTATTGCTGATAACACTGTCACCAATATCAGTCAACACATCATACTTCAAGTAACGGTGGCAGTGGTTGCCAACAAACGAACGGCCATGGTATGCTTGCATGAATATCTTATTCCTCTTTAGTGCTTTGTCAAGGCCAGAAGTGACAGGCCCGCACAGAAATGGCAACTTTGTCTCTTCTCTCAGAGCTTCTATTTTGTCCTCGAATTCTGCTACCCGCTGCATCTTCTGCTCACGTCGTTCATCAAAATGCTTTGCACTCTCATTGTGTCTCTTGTCACTCAACACTGCAATACCCTCAGTCAGCTGTTTTCTTTTTTCCAGTTCTTTGATGACTCTTACTTCTGAAATGTACTTTTCAAAAGGTGTGTTTTCATCATGTGCCTCCTTTCCCTCGGCCAGTCTTTCAGCAATGGCTTTATCAAGTTCGTGGCATTCTTGCTCAAGGAGGGAATGATGTTTTTTTACTATACCTAACAGAAGATGGAGGTATGGTGGTGCCGTTTGCGAAATCTCAACATCAAAGATTGGTTCATGTACAACATTGTTGTAACCCTTGGCATTCTTTTTGTCTCCTCCTGCACGAATGTATCGCCTGTAATCCCTCTTGATGTTGTTCAGAGTTCTTTTTTTCACTTGTACTCGCTCATGTGGAGCTCTTTGTAGTTGACTTTTCAAAGCTGTGCACCAGAGACAAGGGTGGACCCCTTGTGCTCCTGAGAGACCAAAAAGTTTGAGGAGAAAATCATAATCTCCAAACAGAAATACACGTATCTGTTTTTCTTTCCATTTCATGGTTTGGAGAACTGACACCTGCTCTTTAAACGGCTGCAAAATTGTTTGAAGATTTTCATGACTGTCTTTACAGTTAGCCATACACACCAAAAACGTATTGTGTTTAGAGTTAGGGTTTTGGAGATTAGCAACTTGAAGCATTGTTTTATAACTGTTACCGCCATGATCTCCTCCTAGTTTTATCCAAATTTCATCTTTTGGTATTTGTTCATGCCATTCAAGAAGATTTGCAGCTTCATACTTGTTAAGCAGTTCAGGAACAAAATGTGTGAGATCTTCTATGTATGCGACAGGCGTTTTCTGGCTTTCCTTCTTGTTCGTGACTTTGTTTTCAAAGGTCAGATTCTTTTGTTCAATGATCACTCTGCCACAGAGTGCTTCCTTCTGGGCCTGCCTTTCTTTTCTTTCACTTTCAAGGTTGACACCAATACTTCTCATGAAGCGTTTGTATGTTCTGTACTTGGACCAGCTTAATCCTAGATTGGTTCTCAGCGCAATACCCTGTTTTCTACAGACATACACGGATCGCCTATGGCCTGCTCTGTCTAATATTGCAGTCATTTTTTCATTTCTTTCTCGTCTTAACTCGTCAGCTATTTGTTCAGCTTCGTCCACCTCTGATCCACCAGATATATTCGCTCTAACATGGGCTAGCACCTTCGACCTTCTTTGTATTACGGCCGATGATGCCACTGTTGTTGGTTTTCTTGGTTTGGGTATGTGCATAAAATACAAAGGCTGTCCTCCAGTCTTGCAACGAATTGTGGCATCAGCTGATTCATTAAGCATTGTGCGGTTTAGTGCCGTCTGATATTTTTCTTCCTCCTTTGTCAGTGGCATCTGCAGTTCCTGGATAGGTCGAAGGCTGGGTCGTTTGATATGTGGAGATGTGGCTATATCGACACCCGTTTTTTCAATGGGTGAAATGGCTATTTCATGCGTCCGCTTTGCTGGTGGAGATGGGGTCCACACTCTTTGTAACGGCGACGTTTGAGCATCGACTGTGCATGGCGTTTTACGGGGAGTAGACGTCGGCGGAATGAAAACTTGTATACCACTATCACCTTCATTAGTGCTGTTATTAGTGTCAGTGTTATGAGTGTCACATTCCGCGGATTGAAACGATCGTTTCTTTCCATGCCGCGAACCCCGCTTTGCTGGTCGTCCTCCTTTACCTAGCTGCATGAAGTGAACACACGCGACACATTCTTCAACACTCGTATTTGGATCGAACATGGTCCAAATGTGTTGTGATGAGGCAATATCAGACACCGCATTTCGCGTTGTCTCCTCGGACACGCGTGTTTCAGTCGAGTCTATCCGTTTCATCCGACTATAGCAACTCCTACATTGTTTTTGAGTGCATCATGTCTTTGTCTTCCTGGATATTAATTCCATAACACTTGTGGAGTAAGTGTTCATAATTGATACAAAGAAATGACTTTTTATCACTGTGTTTCTTTTGTGATCTCTCGCCACATATTCTGCACAATGCATTTACTCTCATTGCATGGAACACACCTGTGTGTACACAGACTGTACGCGTTTCATCAGACTCCATCATGATCAAAAGTTAAATCAAAAGTACATTTACAAGGTTGACTGTTAGTGTTACACTATTTCCCAAGAAAGAAACGTGGCTATCTCCTCCAATAGTATCCGTGTAACTAAGCCCTCTCTTTCCCCAATTCCGGGAGTGTACACTAAGGCGGATGTCTGGAAATTGTCTGTCGACACCTGTCAGTGACCTCATTAATTACCCTCCTGCTTCCATCCCCCACCATGGAACGAAAATCCGGTAAGTGATACTTACTGTAGGCATGCTGACCCTTATGCATGCAAGTGTGTATCCTTGGGAAAAGTTACGTCTTTGTGTTATGGCTGTGGGAACTTTGTCAATTTTACAACAAACACCGACATCATAAATCAACAAATTTGCGTTCCCTTTATTTTCATCATAACCTGCTACACAAGTGCAAGTCGTAATGTTGTCATGTTTGGTATCAGTGTGTAGGTGAGAATTTCAACTTTTGAACGATGTTGCTTCCACAACAGTCACTTTAGGCAGAGATGTGTTATGAATAGAAACCAGTAGGTAGCGGCAGAGCGCCGGTCACACCGTGTACCGCACAACACGCGACCTGTCAGTGACCTCATTAACCACCCTCCTGCTTCCGTCCCCCACCATGGAACGAAAATCCGGTAAGTGATACTTACTGTAGGCATGCTGACCCTTATGCATGCTAGTGTGTTTCGTTGGGAAAAGTTACGTCTTCGTGTTATGGCTGTGGGAACTTTGTCAATTTCACAACAAACACCGACATCATACATCAACAAATTTGCGTTCCCTTTATTTTCATCATAACCTGCTAATAGCGCTACACAAGTGTAAGTCGTAATGTTGTCATGTTTGGTATCTGTGTGTAGGTGAGAATTTCAACTTTTGAACGATGTTGCTTCCACAACAGTCACTTTAGGCAGAGATGTGTTATGAATACAAACCAGTAGGTAGTTGTTATAGCGGCAGAGCGCCGGTCACACTGTAGAGCCGTGTGTACCCCACAGTACCAAGTGTGATATAAATAGAATGAGCGGGCGAGAGTGGAATGTGACCTCACGGCGCCTTATCTCTCTGGCAGCTGGAAGCGAACTAAGTGTCAGCTATGGTAAAGGCGTGCATGATGAGAAAGGTGCAGATTGTGCAGGTAACTAACGAGATGTTTTCCCGTCACTTCCAGGTAGCTGAGAGAGAGGGGCGATATTTGGCCAAGTACTTGAACAGCGGATGTCCGACAGACTCAGAAACCGCCAAACCATTCCACCACACCGACATGGGCATGTTGGCCTACATTGGTCGATACCAAGCACTCACCGACACCCCCATGGCCAAGCTACAAGGTCAGGTTTTGTCAACATTTGGATTTTCTGTTAATTGTTTACTGCACACATGCATGGGTGAATGTTAGACCATGACAGTTCAAGGGTGGTGGCAAAATAGCTTGGCGCCTATAGGCGCCAAGCTATTCTGCCACCACCCTTGAACTATCACGTTTACTGCACACTTGCATGGGTGAATGTTGGCCAATGGAAAAGAGAAAATCAGTGAAATATCCTGCACAGAAATCTCCGTACAGCAGAACCTGTTGTGACCATCCTTATGCGAGATCATCTGTCATTAAAGACCATCATTCGGGTGGCTGTAGCTGTGGCTGTAGCTGTAGCTGTAGCTGTGGCTGTAGCTGTGGCTGTAGCCACCTGAATGATGGTCATTAATGACACGTGACACCTTTTGCACCTGAAGGCATCTCTTGAGAGGGCACCTGTGTATTATGACCACTTTCATCTTGCAAAAAAGGTGGTTGCTAAAAACAGGTTTTACTGTATTTTCCAAATTTTATATCCATGGTGCAAGAGAAGCCACAAAAAAAGTTTAGACCTGTCTGTCTTCTTTGCTACAACCATCCCCAACTTTCAACTTCACCAACTTTCATCCATGTGCATGTTTTGTGTGATGCTGGATCACTCATTTCGCTTCAAAAAGATTCATTTTATCCCTGTAGCCAAGTTACGGGGTCATTTTCGGCATGATCTGATCAGTTGGTTTTTCATAACCGCATGCATGTTAAAGTCATTCAGCCCGACGCAGGTATTTCCCAAATTTTGGAAGCGTCATCTAACGACTATGCACCTGTTGCAGGAGATGGATCGACCATGATAATTCAAGGGTAGTGCCAGATTAGCTTGGTGCCGACAGGCGCCAAGCTAATCTGGCACTACCCTTTAATTATCATGGTCGACCCATCTCCTGCTGTAGTGTGTCAGGGCTATATGGATTAAGCAGAATAAATTCAATGTTGCGAACGTTTTTCTTCCCACAATCTTGTTAACATGGGAGTACTCAAACATACACACACACACACCATCGCCACCAGAAAACGACAACAAAACTCGAATGAAAAATGCTATTTGCTGAGCACAAACCAGTATGAGTCAGTTTCAGTATATCGCTTTGACGCAGTATCCAGGAGCCACAATGTCAGACATTGTTATTCGCGATCATGTTATTGTAGTACACAGAGTTGTGGAGAAACCATCTGGCCGATGTCAGCCTTAGCTGGCCCGCGCACAGTTGTGCGCGGACCAGCTAAGGCCAACATCGGCCAGAGGACCTTTCATGCAATTCTGAGGCTGACCTATATGCCCTGTGTGTTTATTTCTCTGTTTATCATCGCATAGAGCTCAAAGTAGAATAAGCAGCATGTGACTGCTTTATATTATTATTATTGTCATTATTATTATCATTATTATTACTAGGGGTACCATCATGGCTGCTTTGGCGCTCTGCGTATCTCACTCGACTGGGCAGTTGGCGTCTCAGGATGCAGGTGCCCGTTGATTGGACAAAAACTCTTCTGTTTGGCCGTGACATCTCGCGGTTCTAGAGGGTGGAAACAAACCTTGTCTGTTCAGCTGGGTCGCATGTCACAGTGACGTTCCGACAAAAACCATCCTCTTTTGTGGAGACTTCTCATGATTTGTGGCTGGAACAAAACTGTCCCCTGATGGTTGAGAAAACCCCAATGGTCTGTCCAAAATTGTCAAGATCCTTGTGATGGTTGAAAAAAATTGATTATGTTGGGCTGAAAAATCTCATGGTTTGCATTGAAGAAACAAATTTTATGTTCGTCACAGCAGGTTCATGCAAGATTTGTCGATGGTTTAGTGTTGATGGGATTGAAAATGTATTCTGTCCATCTGTATCTCATGGCTGAGAGTCACAAAGCCTGTGTGAATGTGTTTCTGTGTCAAAATATATTGACTGATTTCACAAACAAGTTTTAGCAACAAAAGATTTTTTTCCCCCTTTGTATTTCAAGGTTTTATGACTTGCACAAAAAAATTGTTGTAAAGTGTTTCTTCTTGTTTTACTTGATGTGCTGTGGCGTTGCATTCTACCGGTCTGTAGGTGCTTGTTGCCTCACTGTTGTGACAACTGGAAAGACTTGTTACAAGTTTTTCCAGTTACCATAAAATCAGTGAGGCAAATTACTGCAGTAAACTTTGGATATATGCAACCAAAAGGGACGACTGCCAATGCTTATGTAGGAAAACGTCCCAAACTTTGGATATGGCAATGAAGAGTAGTCGTACTCTGGTTTTAGCACCGGTTTTACAAAACTTTTCTGTTTTAGTGAAAGTGTCTCACTATTTTAGTGGCACAAAATGTCTAATGGGAGTGTGTATTTTTCACAATATTGAATTAATCTTTCAGTCTCTTTAAGGGCTGGCCTAGCATGACAGACATACCATTGTTTGTGCCCCATTAACAATATAGATTTTGGTTCATTATTTTTTAAAGAAAGCATCATAATTCCCCTTTTGAACTCTTACATCGTGCGTGTGTACACATTTCATATGCAAGATATGTAGTGCTTCAACACCGATTACAGTGATTTTACCTGCCTTTTCAAAGCTCAAATCTTGTAATTAAATTACAAAATGTCGCGACATGTATCATGAAATCCTTTCCATGCCTCATACATGTATACTGCTTTCAGTTTGTAACAATGTAGGCAATATTTGCTGTAGCTAAATGTAGATCTGTACGTTCCTGTGTGATACAACACTGTGATTGAAATGATTTTGTAGTTTTCATGTTTAAAGCTCAGGAGGTGGATCAAATGAGATTAAATTACATGTACATGTACAATCAAATGGCATTATTTTTATTTGGAAATATTTTTGCACGTTGTCATCAAAACTGATCGGCATTTGCAACCGTTTACAAAATTACCCCCCTTGCATGCAGCCACAGGTACTGCTAGGAGGTTAACACATTCACTGCTGAGAGGACCGAACATGGTCCAGCTGCAAGAGACATAGATCCTCATGAGCCCCCGCATTCGCAGGGGCTCATGAGGATCTATGCCTCTTGCTGACTGCACTTTGTACCCATGTTCCTTCCATTGCTGTGGCTGTCTGGTTTGAATGGAAACAGTTACTTACTTACGCCTGTCACCCCTACCCGGGTATAGGCCGTCGACGAGAGACCTCCAGCAACTCCTGTCCTGTGCTTCTCCTTCGATTCTACTCCAGGTGGTTCCCAGTCTCTTGATGTCGGCTTGGAGGTCTCGACGCCAGGAGTTTCTCGGCCTGCCTCTTTTCCTCTTTCCCTGGGGGTTCCATGACAATGCCTGCCTAGTGATACTGGAAGCTGGCTTTCTCAGACTGTGACCGATCCATCCCCATCTTCTTCGCCCAATTTCATTCTCTGCTGTTATCTGCTCTGTTCTCTCCCAGAGTCTGACGTTGCTGATCTTCTCTGGCCAGTGGATTTTCAAGAATGGAAACAGTGTGTCCAAGAGAAATTCCCAATAAAATAAATATAACATACAGTCAAATAAAGGTTATAAACATACAATCATCAAACTCTGCTTTGACAAAGGTTTGCGTTGCCCATGGATGTTGTCCTCACACCCTGCACATTGACAAGGAGAGACTTGAAAATTTACAAACAACCAAAAATCCTGGGGAAAGTTTTATTGTCTGGTTACAGTGTGTATCCTTAGTATAATGTAAAACATGCGCACTGTCTACACGCACATGGAAAATCAAGTTGAGTTAATTCAGTTAAATTGAGCAAAATGGGACCGACAACAAAGTGCAAACACAAAAAAGTCAACATGTTTGCCATCTCGTTAACATTTCATAACATAATTTGCAATCTGGTGAGCGTTTCACAACATAATTGGCAATTTCCTGAAAGATGAGCAACATTTGCAATTAAAAGTGAAATTGAAAAATGCACACCAACAACCAATTAATGTTCCATTGTATCCACATGGAAACAAATACTATATAATATTGACAATGCCATTACCCGACTACAGCCTTGTGATGGCTGACAAGGCATTGTACACAATACTACTGCCAGTTATATTAAGCCATTTAATCCCACCGCCGCTTTTCACACATTTTGGAGGTGTCATCTAACGACTGTGTGCCACTACCAGTTGCAGGAGATGAGTACGATAATTCAAGGGTAATGCTAATCTGACACTACCTTTGAATCATGATATGCGATTCATCTCCTGCTTTAGTGCGCCAGGACTAAATGGGTTAACTCTCACTGATCCATGATCACCAATACTCAAAAGTAAAAGAAGAGTCAAACAAGGAAACCACTAACAGCTGACGGTGATAAACCATTCTGCTGTTAAGGCCGTCATATCGTCGGTGATAAACCATTCACCTGTTGAGGCTGTCATATCGTCAGTGATAAACCATTCACCTGTTAAGGCTGTCACATGGTCAGTGAGAAACCATTCCGCTGTTAAGGCTGTCATATCGTCAGTGATAAACCATTCAGCTGTTAAGGCTCTCATATCATCGGTTATAAACCATTCCGCTGTTAAGGCTGTCACATCATCAGTGGCAAACCATTCCACTGTTAAGGCTGTCATATCGTCAGTGATAAAACATGCAGCTGTTAAGGGTTTCATATCGACGGTGACAAACCATTCCACTGTTAAGGCTGCCACGTCGTCGGTGACAAACCATTGCACTGTTAAGTCTGTCATATCGTCAGTGATAATAAAACATGCACCTGTTAAGAGTTTCATATCGTCGGTGACAAACCATTCCACTGTTAAGGCTGTCATATCGTCAGTGACAAACCATTCCGCTGTTAAGGCTGTCATATCGTCGGTGACAAATCATTCCGCTGTTAACGCTGTCATATCGTCGGTGACAAATCATTTCACTGGATAAGGCTGTCACATCGTCAGGGACAAACCATTTCGCTGATAAGTCTGTCACATCGTCGGTGACAAACCATTCCGCTGTTAAGGCTGTCATATCGTCAGTGTTAACTCTTTGGCTGTCAGTAACGCTTTCTGTCAAAATGGTTTGCCTGGGTGGGGTAGGAATTCCAGGTCTGGTGACACAAAGTGAGCTCTACTGGGCAGTCCAAATGAGTTTAAACTCATATTGACTGAATGTATGTTTGCATGAGTATATAGTGATATATAGACCCGCCCTTGTTACACGCATGCCATCACCGGTTGTAGAACTGTGAAAATAACATGATACATATGAAATTTGTAATATATAACCTTTCTGCACAAAAAACATTAGTAACTCACAACACACACACACAATTGCAGCGGTAGAGTAAGAGTTAAGATATTATGGTACACAATAATACAAAATCCACTGCAGATATGTAAGTTGAGAATATATCATAGTTTTGCCATTTCATCCACAGAGATTCTATATAACGGGATAAGAAAGGAGGTGCAATCACGTGATAAATTATATGTGCCGCAGCGTGACTTCACGAGATTCAAAGCTGTCTGCTACTGTTGTGTTCTGCTGAGTTTGACTGTTTAATATCATGTTTTGAGGCACTGCGTTCTACAGTGTTTTACTTTCTTGAAAGTTTGGTCTCAATCAAAGTGGTAAATAATAGCACACAGTTTTTATCCTGTGTGTCCAAGTTGTATAAATCAGGTTTATTTTAAGTTAATTACTCGATCATTGCGCACTGTTCCTCACATTAAACTTAGCGTGCTCTGACGCGCCGGACTTGATTTTGTTTAACAACAACTTTTTTCTCTCCATGTATGGTACACATTTTCTGTATTTATTTCCTTCTGCTAGTCGGGCTCGATACCATACGGTATACGGGAAGTTCGTGAGACAATCCGTTTAAAAGTTAATGTAGCGTGAAGTTGGGGTAAAAAACGTTTTCCTCATATCGGACTTGGCGTGTTTCAATCTGATGCGTCACTCTTGATTTTGTCCAGCAAAGGCTTTTTTTTTATGTATATGTATATTACACATTTCATCCATTTATTTCCTTTTACTAGTGTGGATCTGTACTATTAGGTATATAGGAAGTTTATGATGCGATTCGTTTGTATGTTATTAGTGTGTAAAGTTGGAGCAACATCACGTTTTTCATATATATTTCGGACTTGGCATGTTTTCCTTCTTATACGTCAAACTTGATTTTGTTTAATAAAAACATTTTTATTTTTATATCTATTACACGTTATGTATATGCATTTCCTTTTACTAGTGTAAATCAGTACCATAAGGTATATAGGAAGTTTATGAGCCGGTCTGTTTTAACATTATTGCGGTGTAAAGTTGAAGTAAAACTTTTGTGTTTCACCCCAACGCGTCAGACATGATTTTGTATTGCACTAAAAATACAGTTTTATCTTAACTCATTCTACCCCAACACCGAAATCCCCAAACTGTGCCGTTGTCCTCTGAAGGCTGCAGATCGACCATGATAGTTCAAGGGTGATGCCAGAATAGCTTGGCGCCCAGCCAAGCTATTTTGGCATCACCCTTGAACTATCATGGTCGATTCTTATCTTGCTGAGGTGTGTCTGGGGTAGAATGGGTTAATATATATTACAAATTTCATATAGTTCCCCGACCATAAAATGAAATGGTCAGATCAAATAGCCTGAACTGTGGTGGGCTCAATATTATTATTTTTGATGTGCTTTTAATTAATTTGTTGGCATGTTTTTAAGACAGTTATTCAGTCGCATACTTTTTAATTCGTCCATGCTGATAATCTAAGACTCATAATAGAATGATCCGATATATTATGAAGTAGCTCGGTCTTCTGTGTTTCATGGCTGCATTATTTTAACACATAACAGTAATGTCTTTTCACACCAAACCTTTTAGTTCTTGATTGGCCTCAGGGCAGATTAGTTATGACACTTATTCTTTTGATTAGCACCTTGTTTTAGGGTTGCAGTATTTTAACACATAATGGTAATGTCTCTTCAACCTAATCTTTTAGTTCTTCATTGGCCTCAACGCAGATTAGTTCAAGACAATTATTCTTTTGGTTAGCGTCTACAGATGAAAATTAGCAGCGGGGCAGATTTTATATGCACACCTGCGCCGCATAGTAGACTGCCCTGAGGCAGTGATCCAGCGTGACACTAAGCTACAAATGCCACGAGAAAAGAAATGTGAAAGGACACTAAACATATACTACACTGTTAACTAATAGAATCAAGCCACAGACTCAGAAGGACGACAATAAAACAGACACTGATTTTTCTAATTGTAAATGCGTTGCTGGTGTAAATGAAAACCAGCTGTGTCCTTTGAACCATGCACACTCTCTCGCTAACTGGTTTGATCGCAACTCGCGGATTGCGTAACTAGGTGGGTAGGCCATGTTGTGCATCACTGCGTGCCCAGAGGGCCCGTGGCACACGTTTGTTATCACAAAGAGGCCGTTTCCTATCCTGTTATATAGTATCCCTGGTTATAAGCAATAACAACATTGTATAACTTGGTCTCTGTGTACCCGAGTAATGCACATTTTCCTAAGCGTCCCTTGACTTTTGTGTTGAGCATAGGTGAGACAAAGGAAAATGTTGGGGTGAATCATACCCTGCTTGTGTAACGCAGGATGCCATAATTCTGTCATGTTCACAAGTAACTAACTCACTCGGAGCCGAATAACTTAACTAAACAAAATCAACATTAAGAAAATAATACTTCTGGGATTTTCATAAGCCCCTGCAAATGCAGGGGCTCATGAGAATCTGTGCTTCTTGCAGATGGATTGGACTGGCTGGGTGACGAACACCAAGAATGCCTGATTTGTTTAGGCTGCTGGAGCCATCATCGTGATGTGAACTTGATGTGGATTCCGTTCTTGGCTCTCAAAACCACCTCGGGGTAAGGGTAGGGGTCGATATCTGGGTCAGCCTCCAAATGGAACCTAAACAAGATTGACAAATTATAGAGTCAAACTGGTCGAGGTGACTACCTTTGTAAGACAAGGCGCATCAAAAGAGACCATCCACATCCTTTCTGTCACATGACTGTGTAAGGAGACCACCTGTATAAAGCGACCACCTTCTTTGTTTCTCTGATAGTCCCTTGGCTCACACAAGCTTGCCTGTATGTACTGGGGAATACAGCGTAATAGTAATATCTATCAATAACAGTTTACAAACATGTTCATATCAAAACAAAAACAAACAAATAAATCAGCAATGAAAGTTAGACTGAAGGTTTCAAAATAATGTTGAAATTATCTGAGTGTGTTTTACAAGGTAACAGTATTAGCCCCAAGGTCCCATTTCTCACATTTTGGAGGTGTTGCATTACGACTATGTACCAGTTGCAGGAGATGGAGTGACCATGATAATTCAAGGGTAGTGCCAGATTAGCTTGGCGCCTTCCGGCGCCAAGCTAATCTGGCACTACCCTTGAATTATCATGGTCAATCCATCTCCTGCTGTAGGGACTCGGGGCTAAATGGGTTAAACTGGATAGCATACCTGTGTACAATGCGGGCAACCATAGTCTTGATTTCATTCATGGCGAAGTTCTGTCCGATGCAATTTCTGAAACGGTCAATACGTGTTCACAGCTTATGATCTGACTAAACATAGTCAATCTGCAAAAGACGCTCAATCCTCCAGAATACCGTTACATGCACTTGGCACAATAAACGACAAAACAAAAAGTGGCAAATGCTCAATTAAGACAGATTGAAGCCATGTTTGGTTTTGTGATAAATCAGTGCGACTCGAGACCCACAAACCCAAAAATAAAAGACCCTGAGAGGCCTAAATCTGAATTTTAGTTATGTACGATTTGCCAATGAAATCTCAAGAAGCCAAGGTTGCAGCCCCAATACAGGGAGGACCAAATGTTCTAAGACCTACATAGTAGCCATTTGCACCGCCATCCAAGCCAAATCAGGCAGGCCAAATTTTTTTCCGGTTGCCTGAGCAATTGTGTGTGTGCGTGCATTGTAAAATCTGCGTTCACCTTTTGGGCTGCTCGAAACATGACTTTGCCTTGCCCAGCACAAAGTCTCGCATTTGGTGACGGGTGAGTGGATTTGGTCATCCCTGCAGTATTGCTTCCCATCAGCAAGTCAGGTCAACATGTGCTGGTCTGTGATTTTGGACCTTACGGCTTCCAGCTGAAAGGTCCAAAATCACAGACCAGCACAATGTATTTTTCACACTACAAACAAAGCTTAACAGTGTGATCACAAACCTTGGCCCAGCGGAGAAAGGTACGTAAACGTAGGGGTCCCTGGCAGCAAACACGTCCTTTTCAAATCTCTCCGGTCGAAATTCCTGCAGAAAAGTCATCATGATCTCATCCGGTCATTGAACAAACAGAAAATCGAAACAAAAATAGCATAACATTTTCAGGGTGTGTAGGGTGAATATTTTGGAGGACACAAATGTTGTCATTTTATAGGCTTGAAGATAATGTTTACAGATACATTTGAGCCATCAAAATGTTGAGCCATCTAGATGTTTAACAAGACTTTCTCTTAACTGGTGAGGCAATGCGAATGTGTTTACATTGACAGTCCAGCCATTTAGACGTTTAACAATACTTTCCCTTAACTGCCAGGGCAAGGCAAAGTTTGCCATCTGCAAGACATAAATCATCCTGAGTTAATGAAAGCTGAGGCTCATGAGGATTGACGCTTCTTCTTAGTCCTACGACATTTATGTCTATTTTTGGTCTCATTTACATCCGTTGCTTTGTTGGTTAGTGTGCAGTAGTTTTAGATGTGAAATTCACGATCACTGGCCACACAGGGGTCAAGGTAACAACAGGTCACATGACATTTACTTTAACCCATTTAAACCCGAGTCCCTGCAGCAGGAGTTGGATTGACCATGATAATTCAAAGGTAGTGCCAGATTAGCTTGGTGCCTTCTGGCACTACCCTTGAATTATCATGGTCAATTCATCCCCTGCAACTGGTACATAGTTGTTAGGCAACACCTCCACAATTTGAGAAATGGGACCTTGGGGCTAATGTCGACACACTTAACAAACTTTTACAGAAGTATGGGCATGCAGCGAACACATACATGGGTAGTGCCAGGATGGCTTGGTGCTGATAGATGCTAAGCTATTGTTGCACCACCCTTGAACTATGATGGTTGATCCATATCTTCTGGCAGCGTGTCGGGGCTAAATGGGTTAACTTACTTTTGGCTGGTCCCACACCAAGGGGTTGTTGTGAAGGTGATAGATGGGGATATCGATCATCACACCCTTCGGAATTTCCACCCCGTTAAGAACGATCGTTGAGGTCACCTCGCGACTGATGACCGG
The DNA here is from genome assembly GCA_036245525.1 of Semisulcospira habei. Lineage (NCBI taxonomy): Eukaryota > Metazoa > Mollusca > Gastropoda > Semisulcospiridae > Semisulcospira > Semisulcospira habei. The sequence goes on along the minus strand of BTPG01000007.1, from coordinate 172,435,626 downwards.
TACGGGGGTGTACAAGCGCATCGTCTCCTTGATAAACAGCGGAAGGTACTGGAACTTGCTCAAGTCATCCCTGCATCAAAAGTGAAAACATGCACACTGGCATGCGATGTGGGCCCTTACAGCTTAGAGGAGAACACAACCCCAAATGTGACCCATGTACTCTGTGTGTGGCGTGCGATGTGGGCCCTTACAGCTTAGAGGAGAACACTACCCCAAATGTGACCCATGTACTGTGTGTGGGTGCTGGTCTGTCGGTAGCAGTGGTTGTTGCGATGATTCCGACAGGAATCATCATGACAAAAAGCGCTACCAACAGCCAAAGGGTTAAAAGCCCACTACCCCTGTAACTACAGGTATTTAAAGAAACACTTATGTCCAGTACACATCATTTTTACATCCAGTAATTTGACAATGAAATGGCCGTTCTATAAATACAACACTATCTGTACAAGCGACAACTAAAAAGAGACTGATGTGCTAACAGCTGCACAAAATAAGTGTGATAATGCGTGTGCTGCGTGTCCCAACTGCTTTACAAGTTCACTGATGTGTCAACAAGGCATATGCTGAAATCTGTCTTCAGAGTTATGCATAATGGTACTTTAATACTGTAGCAGGGTAGGCGTTTCAAATGTTTGAACTTCTTAATTATTTGATCAGTCGATTGAGTCTGAGATTTCTAGACAATGAAGTTATCAAGTGGTTAAGCGGTTGAGTGATTGGTTGGCCATTGGACTGATTGACCTATTGATTGTATTACGGATTGGCTGGCCGTTTGACCGATTGCTCAAACTCACCACACGACGTCCGTGCGGTCCCCCATGACACTATGAATGTCCTCGAACACTCTCTGCTGTATTTCCTGATGAGTGCCCAGCGCGTACAAACACCAACCCAGCACAGTCGACGTGGTATCATGACCTAGTTTGCAAACAGAACAAAACACTATTTTAAACTCCCTCCCTCTCAGTCATCACACATTTTGCGTCTGAAACGACTGCACGCTGACCGACATTCGCAAAAACACAATGTAACTGGGACCAAAAATAGGCGTAAACAACACAGGACTAACAAGAGACATAAACTAAACAACACAGGACTAACAAGAGACATAAACTAAACAACACAGGACTAACAAGAGACATAAACTAAACAACACAGGACTAACAAGAGACATAAACTAAACAACACAGGACTAACAAGAGACATAAACTAAACAACACAGGACTAACAAGAGACATAAACTAAACAACACAGGACTAACAAGAGACATAAACTAAACAACACAGGACTAACAAGAGACATAAACTAAACAACACAGGACTAACAAGAGACATAAACTAAACAACACAGGACTAACAAGAGACATAAACTAAACAACACAGGACTAACAAGAGACATAAACTCTCATGAGCCCCCGCGAATGCGGGGGCTCATGAGAGTTTATGTCTCTTGCATTTGGGTAGCGGTTCACCTTGCCCCAGCCATTAAGGTGTTAACAACCTTAGAATCAAACTCACAAACCAGATAGGTGAGGTTAGCGCTGGTAGAATCAAAGCCCAAACCTGTGGAATGGTCAAACGATTCTGTGTTCTTTCGGCAGTTTTGCTGATTGCCAGTCCAAACAGGCTGTACTCTATAAATGAGGCTAGCCCTGATATGCAGTATACTTGTAGGGAATCACTAAACACTGGGCACATGTGGACGATCCTTTCACCCTTTGCTTATGTTACCAAACCGCCAGCAACAACCAAGACCAAGACTATAGGACATGACACTCCCTCTCCCTGTTCTGTATGACAACAGCCCTCAATATGAAGTCATGTCTCTGTACAGCCAGGCAATCTTAGCCCAATGCCGGTACTGCCAGTGGTGGCAGACTGTGTTGTGTCTGAAACTTTGGTCATTCAACACCATACAGCTCCAGCCATTCAAAGACCATGGAAACCAAGCAACATCAGCAAGGGGCATAGATCCTGGTGAGCCCCTGCATGGGTGGTGGCTCATGAGGATGTATGCCTCTTGTAGTTGGGTGGTAAATGTATGCATTTACTCAGCAGTAAAGGGTTACAACCACTCCGGCATTAGCATGATAGGTCCATTCGTAAACTACGGGACCACACAAAAACAGCCCTGGACATATTTCAGTTTATTCTCCTCGTCCTTTTGATGCCAGGAAGTTGAGTCCGCAGTCAGGCAACTTGCAAGTGAAACCCACATCATTTTTAACTGTAAAAAAGTATCCTGTCCCTGTACCATTCTCCTAAACTTGTCTATCATCTAATTTCTATTTTGAGCAAATTTTTACCTGCAAACATGAATGTGTCGACTTCATCGCGTATCTCTCTATCAGTCAGACCTCGCCCTTCTTCATCGCGAGCTGTCAGCAAAATGTCAACAAAGTCAAGGTGTTTTTTCCTCTCTGACGCATCTCCATTGTCTTTCTCAGCCTGCTTCTCTGCTTTCTATGCATAGCATAAAGAAATATGAACGATAATAAAATATATATTTTCCATGGTCGACAGTGCAAACAAAAGAAAACCGTACAATGTACAGCCAGCAGAGGACAGAAATTCTCACGGTTCTTGCAGATGGAACATCCTGGCTGAAGGACTGTTCCGTCTGAACCACAAGCTGAAATTCAGCTTACTGGGATTTTGAAAAAGCTGAATCAGCTTCCAGGACTGAAGACTGTCACCCATGATTTGACCCATCCTCTTCACCCTCCCCAAACATGCATATGCACCATACCACACTACACCATCAAACATGCATACAATACTGCACCATACCACACTACACCATCAACAATGCGTACAATACTGCACCATGCCACACGACACCATCATGCATACAATACTGCACCATACCATATGACACCATACTTTCAATATGCCAGTAAGACATAGAACTGTGAGGATGAAATTACTAAAATTTGGAGGTATTTTGTGTGTAACTTTATTGTTTCGCAGGGGGAAATTTGTGCTGCCTTCCCACATGGCACTGCCGCAGTGCAAAAACCACTTGACCTACCTAGTTTTTAACATTTAGAAAAACAAACACATTTGACGAATTTTGGAATTATCCTCAGAGTCTGAAAACTACTTTACAGTAGGTAAGATCACCCAAAATTTCAAATTGTAAAACACATAAAAACTGATATTACCATTGGAAAGAGCTCATAAAAATATGCAGTCATGCAAAATTTCAAAGCTCTATCTAAAATAGTTTATGAATAAATCACATTTGAAAATTGGCAAAACTGCGGCAATTTTGTGCATTTCATAAACCGCCAAGTTTAGGGAGGCATAACTACATACTTTTGACAGATAATATCCCCACTTGCTGTATTGATTAAACTCAGTACTTAGTTTGTACTGATTGTTTACAGCTCGTGTAATGGTTTACTTTAGAAGTTATGCCATCCTGAAAATGGTAAAATATTCAAAAATTGCAAGTGTCGAATAGCAAAATTGTCAGTTAGGCAAATCTCTCATCACAAACAACAAACCTGCATGTGCAAGTTATGAAGCTAAGTTTATGTGCATGTACTACTACTAGTGAACCGACATACCCACATGACACTATCATTGTCACAGTGATGCACACGATCTGCGAGTGTAGTGTTGTGGTTTTTTATATCAGAAAATAAGCAACAAACACATTATCATTACACTTATCTTAATTTGCATAGATTTTATAAAATAACAGAAATCGGTTTAATGTGTAGTCACTTTTCAATTGTGATGGTACAGCACACGGGTTCACTCTACTCTGACAGCAGTATACTGTCACGCTGTTCTTTGTTCACTGTATAGCACGCTTTTGCTCTGACAGCAGTATACTGTCGCACTGTTCTTTGTTCACCGTATAGCGCACTTTTACTCTGACAGCAGTATACTGTCGCACTGTTCTTTGTTCACTGTATAGTGCGCTTTTACTCTGACAACAGTATACTGTCGCACTGTTCTTTGTTCACTGTATAGCGCGATTTTACTCTGACAGCAGTATACTGTCACGCTGTTCTTTGTTCACTGTATAGCGCGATTTTACTCTGACAGCAGTATACTGTCGCGATGTTCTTTGTTCACTGTATAGCGCGCTTTTACTCTGACAGCAGTATACTGTCGCGCTGTTCTTTGTTCACTGTATAGCGCGCTTTTACTCTGACATCAGTATACTGTCGCGCTGTTCTTTGTTCACTGTATAGCACGCTTTTACTCTGACAGCAGTATACTGTCGCGCTGTTCTTTGTTCACTGTATAGCGCGCTTTTACTCTGACAGCAGTATACTGTCGCACTGTTCTTTGTTCACTGTATAGCGTGCTTTTACTCTGACAGCAGTATACTGTCGCCCTGTTCTTTGTTCACTGTACATCGCGCTTTTACTCTGACAGCAGTATACTGTCGCACTGTTCTTTGTTCACTGTATAGCGTGCTTTTACTCTGACAGCAGTATACTGTCGCCCTGTTCTTTGTTCACTGTACATCGCGCTTTTACTCTGACAGCAGTATACTGTCGCACTGTTCTTTGTTCATTGTATAGCGCGCTTTTACTCTGACAGCAGTATACTGTCGCGCTGTTCTTTGTTCACTGTATAGCGCGCTTTTACTCTGACAGCAGTATACTGTCGCGCTGTTCTTTGTTCACTGTATAGCGCGCTTTTACTCTGACAGCAGTATACTGTCGCACTGTTCTTTGTTCATTGTATAGCGCGCTTTTACTCTGACAGCAGTATACTGTCGCACTGTTCTTTGTTCATTGTATAGCGCGCTTTTACTCTGACAGCAGTATACTGTCGCACTGTTCTTTGTTCACTGTATAGCGCGCTTTTACTCTGACAGCAGTATACTGTCGCACTGTTCTTTGTTCACTGTATAGCGCGCTTTTACTCTGACAGCAGTATACTGTCGCACTGTTCTTTGTTCACTGTATATCACGCTTTTACTCTGACAGCAGTATACTGTCGCACTGTTCTTTGTTCACTGCATAGCACGCTTTTACTCTGACAGCAGTATACTGTCGCGCTGTTCTTTGTTCACTGTATAGCACGCTTTTACTCTGACAGCAGTATACTGTCGCGCTGTTCTTTGTTCACTGTATAGCACGCTTTTACTCTGACAGCAGTATACTGTCGCGCTGTTCTTTGTTCACTGTATAGCGCGCTTTTACTCTGACAGCAGTATACTGTCGCACTGTTCTTTGTTCACTGTATAGCGTGCTTTTACTCTGACAGCAGTATACTGTCGCCCTGTTCTTTGTTCACTGTACATCGCGCTTTTACTCTGACAGCAGTATACTGTCGCACTGTTCTTTGTTCACTGTATAGCATGCTTTTACTCTGACAGCAGTATACTGTCGCCCTGTTCTTTGTTCACTGTACATCGCGCTTTTACTCTGACAGCAGTATACTGTCGCACTGTTCTTTGTTCATTGTATAGCGCGCTTTTACTCTGACAGCAGTATACTGTCGCGCTGTTCTTTGTTCACTGTATAGCGCGCTTTTACTGACAGCAGTATACTGTCGCGCTGTTCTTTGTTCACTGTATAGCGCGCTTTTACTCTGACAGCAGTATACTGTCGCACTGTTCTTTGTTCATTGTATAGCGCGCTTTTACTCTGACAGCAGTATACTGTCGCACTGTTCTTTGTTCATTGTATAGCGCGCTTTTACTCTGACAGCAGTATACTGTCGCACTGTTCTTTGTTCACTGTATAGCGCGCTTTTACTCTGACAGCAGTATACTGTCGCACTGTTCTTTGTTCACTGTATAGCGCGCTTTTACTCTGACAGCAGTATACTGTCGCACTGTTCTTTGTTCACTGTATATCACGCTTTTACTCTGACAGCAGTATACTGTCGCACTGTTCTTTGTTCATTGTATAGCACGCTTTTACTCTGACAGCAGTATACTGTCGCGCCGTTCTTTGTTCACTGTATAGCGTGCTTTTACTCTGACAGCAGTATACTGTCACACTGTTCTTTGCCCAGTGTTCGGAATACATTTGCCACCTTTCTCGCCTCAGACGTAATGGTAATGCAATACAAAAGAGGTCGTGTTGAGTAAATCATATAAGAAAGTGCTTTGAATGAGCTTTCTTTTGATGTAGAAATGATGCTCGTATGGTGACTTTTGACGGAGTTATGGCTTCTGGGAAAGTGCAACTGGCCGTGTGCCGGTCCTCAGTACAGCGCGCTTCACTATGCCAGCAGTCTACACTTGTACTATTTTCCGCGAAGCACTGGGAACATGTGTCGTGTTTCTGCCTCAAGGATTTTACAAAACAAAAGGCTGCGTGTTGTGGTGACTGTAGAATCAAAAGAGCGTTGAAAGGGCTTTTTTGTGATATAACATTCGTGACTGTATTGTGATTTTTGACGGAGTTATGACATCGGAATGTTGATCTTTGTCTTCTACCGTGAATTTTAAAAAATGTAAATGACACAAACAAAATTGTATGTATGACTGCAAGAAACTACACGCAATGAGCTTTCCGGCGATACCAAGAATAGCTCGGTGTGATCAGGTTTGTATAATCCCCAGCGCTTTTCCGACACGACCTTTTTTCGGTGTCAGCGAGAGGTTGGTTCAGGACTCAGGCACTCACTTCGGAAAAGCGCTACACAACTACTTGCTACGAACTCATTTATAAAGCTACACCATCCAAACTTTTCACAATAATAAAACAGAATTTGCTTTAGTCATTCATACATCATATTTAGAAAAATTCATTTTTCTCTAAAATGTATTTTTTCGAAAAATACTTACCGATGACATGACTTTATGGAAGTGTCTACTACTTACTCATTCTAGCCTAAGAACCCGTTGTGTTACCACACAACCCGGGAGGCACTCGGGGAACCCCGAGAGGGGCTGAGAGTTGTCTCCCGTTACTGCCCATCCGGTTCCGTGTCACAAGGTGACTAACCAGTCAGGATACTTAGCTCACCAGCGGCGAGCGGGGCAGGTGGGAGGGTCGTCCGAGTCATGTCATCGGTAAGTATTTTAAAAAAAAATACCTTTTAGAGAAAAATGAATTTGTTTCTTCAAAAACATTACCGATGACATGACTTTATGGAAGAATTGCGAAAAGGAGGAGCGTGCCGCGCTTCAGCACACCTAGGGCCAAATAGCCATCCTCCCCGTCGCAAACTCCCGACAACCCTAGTTAGGTGTATACCTATGGTGCCGTGAGGGAGTGTTGCGCCACAGTGATGTCCCCCACCAGCGCGAGGTTGTCTCGCTGGCCTGCCATGTCTCTGAGACAGAAGCGGGTGAAGGTAGATTCTGCCCGCCAGCCCACGGCAGCCACGATGTGTATGACAGTGCAGTTCCGGTTGAACGCGACGTTCGTGGCCATGGCGCGTTCCTTGTGTGCACGTATCTTTAGCCTCTTTGATCCTGGTAGGCAGACCGTATGACTGAGCGTAGCCAGGAAGAGATCGTCTGGGTTGTTGTGTCAGTCCTGCCGGTTAGCGGCAGAAGAGGCGTGCGCGTCCACTCTGGACGGCTTTGGTTCGGCATAGGTACACGCGTAGGGCTTGCACAGGATCTTGTTGCCTGGTCTCCTGGGGGAAGTGGGTCCCTCTCAGCAGCCGGAAGGTGATCACCTGTGGCACGGTCAAAGGAGACGTGGTCATGGCAACGAAGGCAGGGTCCGTAAGCAGCTGAACGGAACCATCCGCTCGAAACTGCAGGCAGCCAGGGCGCGCTGACAGCGCGTGTAGCTCGCGAACACGGCCGCCGTGGCAAGCACCACCAGGAGGCATGCCTTACGAGTCACGTCCGCAACGGGCCATCCTTGGTCTCCGAAGAGCGAGAGGAAGAAGTCCGCGAGCTGGGGGTTAGTTAGGTCGGCGGGGGCGAGGCACAGGTCATCACCCCAGGAACACCGCACTCGCCGTACTCCCTCGTAGACGCGTCGTGTCGAGGGTTTGCGGGCTGTAGCGGTAGCTTCCACTGCTGCACTTGAGAACCTCTAGTGGCGAGGGCCTGCCGCACAACCTCCAAGCGCGAAGGAGTAGGCGCTCCGGGCACGGGTGGAACAGCGACTGTCGCGGTTACTTGAGCATCGTGCAGGGTGCGGAGCAGCAGCAGGGGTCCGTGGCGAGGCTGAGAATGTCGGTGATCCAGGATCGGTTCCAGGAGAACGGGGCGACCAGTAGGGCAGGCGGAGTGCCACCCCAAAGCTTGAGGGGGACCAGGGGGATGAGGACTGTCGGGGGGTATGCGAACGTGACGAGTCTGTCCCACGGGATGGACAGAGCATCGACTGCCCAGGCCAAAGGGTCTGGGAACGGGAAGACGAATAGGGGAAGCTGGTGATTCCACCTCATGGTGAACAGGTCGACCATTGGCGTCTCCCATTGCGCCGATCATCTGAGGATGTCCTGGCGTAAGGTCCATTCCCTGTGTGGCAGCTGGCCGCATCGGGAGGGAGAGTCGGTCCAGACCTTCAGTCAGCCGGGGGTGTGACGAGCACAGAGGGTATGTTGCAGTTCTCGCACCAGCGCATCAGAGGTAGAGGAGCACGCACAGGTCGGGTGAGCGCATCCCGCCCTGTTTCTGGATGTACGCCACCACTGTCATGTTGCCGGCGAGGACGAGCAGTTCCTGGTGACTGAGTCATTCCTCCCACGGGAAGAGGGCTTACCAGAGTGCTTACAGTTCCAACGCGTTGATGTGCTTGTCCGCGAACTCCGGAGGCCAGGGGGCGGACGTCGTGAGGAACCGCAGTAGCAGGTGACCTCCTCCACCAGCAAGACTTGCATCGCCACACAGGGAGAGTCGCAGAGGCGGAGCGGTCAGGAGAACTCCCGGAGCGAGCCACGACGTGTCCGTCCAACGCAGGAGACGGGGGCGAATCAATGAAGACATGGGTACCAAGGTGGTCAGATCTCCTGAGGAGGGACGCCAGAGAAGCAGTAGGTGCAGCTATAGCGGCCGGGCGTAGAGACGACCGAGGGGGAGGAGATCTGCCGCCACAAGGATCAGCGAAGGAGGTGGAGCCAGACTCTGACGGAGGCTGCGTCCTGCTGGGCTACCTGGCCGGCTAGGCAGCCAACCTAGGATCCGTGGCTCCAGCAACGCACCCTGTTGAGGTCGGAGGCGAACTCCAAGCCGAGATGGACGAAGCGACGAGAGGGGGAGAGGTCCGACTTACCTGTGGTGACCAGGCACCCCAACCGCGACCACAGCCGTATCAGGGCATCCCTGTCTGATGTCCAGTGGCGTTCAAGATGTGCAGGAGGAGGTTGTTGAGGTAGGTAGATGCCAGGGAGACGGGTGCTGCGCCTAGGTACCACTGCGTCCATGATGCGGTTGAGGACCCAAGGGCTGAGGTCGAGAACGAACATCAGCGCCCGAACAGGTAACTACTCCGTCGCAGGTGAACTGGAGATACTCCCTGGAGGTCGAGCACGGGGACCTGGAGATAAGGGTCGGAAGTCCAGGCTGAACGCGTAGTCCATGAGCTGTAAGGCAGAGCCAAAGACTGCATGGCGAGAACCACGGGCCTAGCGGGCGGCCGGGAGAGAAGTGGAGGTGTCTTGCGAAGCCAAAGGTCCTAGATGTATCCTCCGTTCTGCTCGAACGCACCGAAGAGCAGGGCCGCCCAGGGAAGCATGGCGCAGCTGAGTCCTCAGCACAGGGGGGCAATCCGTGGCAGGTCGTCAAGTAGGGGAGCCAGGAGTCCTCGAAGCGGCGGACGAAGGCTTGGGTCAGGAGCTCCAGAATCCCACGTAGGTTAGGGAGTTACGGACGAGCGAGGCCATCTAGTCCAACCGCAGAGTCGGGTGCGGATCCACAGCAGGCAGGGGGCAGAGGCACGTCTGGGAGAGTCCTGAGAACCAGTCCTGATGAAGGCAACACCGAAACCGGCCGGACATCTATGGACGGAGAAGCATACGGAGTCCTGGGAACCCGACAGCAGGAGGAGTGCCGAGCAGGCGTAGCGCAGGTCACGAAGGCCGGAAGCCGTGGCCGGGACAGGAACTCCTAGCTGTCTTCCAGCGTCCACCAGTGAAGATCCTCCTCGTGGGGGGGGGGGGGGGGGGGTGGGAGAGATGGCGGGTCGTCAACCGCGGGAAGCGTGGTGGAGATGCGAAGGGCACTTCGTTCAGGGCAAGCAAGATGTCCGTATGCGACGAAAAGGTCAGCTTGCGTTAGGGTTCCGTACTGCCTGAAGGCCTCGGACGCGTGCGTAAATGTCTCTCTGAGCCGTACTCAATGAGGCGGGCTCTCTGCCGGCGAGGTGACTCCCCATAGGGGTCAGCGGGCTTCCTTGGAGACGAGCGGGGATCGACAGTGGACATGCGACAGCGTGAGGTGCGTCTCTCCGAACCGGACTCAGTGAGGCGGGTTCTCTGCCTGTCAGAAGGCTTGTCCGGGTGCACCGCTTCGATCAATACCCGCTCCGCGCACTAGGTTCCTGCATCCGGCGTAGCGTCCTCTCCAAGGTCGTCGCGGTCTCGAGCGGGCGGTGTGCAGGGCACGGTGGATGGTGTCTCGACTGGTCTCGAAGCACACACAGGTGTCGGCCGCTCGCATCTGTAGAAACTCCATAGCTGTGACCAGCGCAGATCGGGCCAGGTGGAGCAGACGTCGCAAGCGTGGTCGGCGGCACATCCGGCGCAGGGGAGACAGACCTTGTGGTTATCGGACGGCCACTGGAACCTCCGCATTGCTTGCAGGTCATCAACAGGCCCCTGCAACAACTAGCAGCCGGGCTCAGTGCTTTCTGCCGACGAGCAGCGTTGTCCTGGTGGGGCTCCCTCCAGGAAGCGATCGCGGTGACAGCAGTCCTGCTCCGAGTGCGAGACTCCTGTGCTAAGTCGTCGGCCATCTGGGCGGGCTTCTGAGGAGATCTTGAGCGGCGCGAGGGTTCCGTACTGCGCGAAGGTTTCGGATGCGTGCGTAAATGTCTCTCCGAGCCGGACTCAATGAGGCGGGCTCTCTGCTGGCGAGGTGACTCCCCGTAGGGGCCAGCGGGCTTCCTTGGAGACGAACGGGGATCGGCAGTGGACATGGGACAGCGCGAGGCGCGTCTCTCCGAACTGGACTCAGTGAGGCGGGTTCTCTGCCTGTCAGAAGGCTTTGTCTGGGGACGCTCCCTCCTGGAAGCGGCCACTTCGATCAATACCCGCTCCGCGCACTAGGTTCCTGCGTCCGGCGTGGCGTCCTCTCCAAAGGTCGACGCAGTCTCGAGCGGAGGGTGCGCTCTCGTGCGGTTAGTACGCAGGGCCCGGGAATGGCGCCTCGACTGGATTCGGATCACACATAGGTGCCGGTCGCTCGCATCTGTACTAACAGCGCAGCTCAGGTCAGGTGGAGTAGGTGCCGCAAGCGTGGTCGGAGGCGCATCCGGTGCCGGGGAGACAGACCTCTGGTAACTGACGGCCACTGGAACCCTCCGCCTTGCGTATGGGACAGCAACAGGTCACTGCAACACACAACACACCTGAAGGCACGCGGGCGAGGGCCTGCGAGACTCCGCTCTGGTAAGGCTAGCCTTCGCAACATAAAAAGGCACAAACAGCAAGTTACAAGTCTGTCAGTAAGCGTCTGGGCCTGCAAATCCACCCCCGTAAGCTAGTGGGCATGGGCACGGGGGGCCCGGCGAAGCTAAGGCAAGCACGCTACCTTTGCGACCTACCGTCTGCGAATGAACAGAAGTCACGGCTAACCTCTCTGTTGTCCATCTTGCCAAAGGGTAACCACCCGAAAATCAATAATTGTGCTGTACCCATCTTCCCAGCGTGTTTCTTTCTCCGCTGGGTACCTCCCTGCCTTTCACACGCGTGGCAGTCACCCTTTGGTCTGGAAAGCATAGTGCCCGCCAAGCTAAGGTGAGCATAAGACACATCATGTACAACAAAACTCAAGCATGTCACAACAGGTACAGGCATGAAGCAAGTGTCAGGTACAGTAACATTATCAATATAATGGCGACAGGGCTCGGGGACGTGGGGCCCCTCCAAGCCAAGGTGAGCATATGACGCATGATGTACAACTCAAGCATGTCACAACAAGCACAGGCATGAAGCAAGCGTCTGGCACAGTAACATTACCACGTAATGGCGACAGGGCGTGGGCACGTGGGGCCCCGCCAAGCTAAGGCGAGCAGACGACGCATTATGCACAACAAAAACCAAGCATTTCATGACAGATACAGGAATGAAGAAAGCGTCTGACTGCGCCAGATCCACCAAGGTAATGGCATCAGGGCGCAGGCGCAAGAGGCCCCGCCAAGCTAATCAAGCCATGGACGCATAACAAATTCTCCAAATCATACAAGGTACAAGTCAGTAGTTAAGCGCCAATAATGCCACACCAATCAACTGAACGGTGAGTGGGCGCGGGCGCGAGGGACCCCGCCAAGCTAAGGGTTGAGAATTTTGGCGCGCAAGCTACAGCGAAGATGAAGACTATCTTTGTGCCTGCTCAAACCAGTGCCCAGCCTGGGAACCGGCCGAGGGCCAACCCAGCTACCTTATCTTTCTGCCGGAGCGGGAACGGGGGGAGAAACGTCCATAACACCCACGGCACGACCGGGGCGAAGTCCCAGCGAAGCTCACCGCGCAGCCTAGGCACTCAAGAGGCAGAAGAGGGCAGCAGCCAACGATGAGGGGACGACAGAGCCACACAGGGCACAGGCAGGGCCGACGAAGTTGAAGCCAAGTGAAGAGGCCAAAGTCCGGAAGACCAGTGAACCGGTCGAAAAATTTCTAAGTCCGTAGGCTAGAGCTACACGTCTGAACAGCGTGAGCCTAAGTAGCATGACTGGTTAGTCACCTTGTGACTCGGAATCGGATGGGCAGTAATGGGAGACAACTCTCGGCCCCTCTCGGGGTTCCCCGAGTGCCTCCCGGGTTGTGTGGTAACACAATGGGTTCTTAGGCTAGAATTGAGTAAGTAGTAGACACTTCCATAAAGTCATGTCATCGGTAATGTTTTTGAAGAAACAAACGAAACAGCATGAAAGATATTCTTAGTCAAAGTCAGTCAAGTTTGCCCGTCTAGCACAGGTGTTAGCCACCCATTCAGTGTGGGCGAACCTACCTAATTACAGGGGACAGAGCAACCAAGACAGTTTAAGGAAAGTGCCAGAACAGCTTGGCGCCTGTCGGCACCAAGCTATTCTGTCACTACCTTTGAACTATCAGTCGATCAGTGTCCTGCTAAAATGTGTCAGGGCTGCATGGGTCAATCAAGACTGACGGACAATATTTACCAGTTTTTCCTTGCGACTTGTGATGATCTGCATGGCGAAGTCATGGACGTAATTACACAGCTGTTGGTTCTCTTTCCCCTTTTTCGTCAGTGCATACATAAAGTCAGAATGCACAAATGGGTTGCTGAAGCAAAGAATGTTACATTACAGGTCAGCCTGAGTATATCTTGGTAACTGGGAGCCATAAGTCGGGCTGCATTATTCACGATAACATTACTGTTGTGCTGAATTTATCAAGAAAAAGCTCTTGTGATCAGAAGGTCCTTGGGCTGACATCAGCCTTAGCTGGCCCGTGCATGGCCTGATGACCTTTTGCTTTCCAGGCATCTACGGTGGGAGCCAGAAACCTGCGTGCATTATATCCAATACCATGGTATACTGGAGTGTGTAATACTGAGTTCGGCCTGAATTACGTAGTAAGATTAAAATATTGAACAAGAATTCTCCATCAACTATTGCATTCATAAAAAGTAGGATTTAAACTATTACAAGAACAACACACACCCACACACACGCACAACACACAGGTCTCACAAAAAAACACAGATGACGGTGATGTATTACGTGCTGAAATAAATCACCCTTTGAAATTATTATTTTATGCATAATGATACCCCTTGATTAAAACAATCGAACAAAAATTCATTTTTCTTTAAAAGGTATTTTTTCGAAAAATACTTACCGATGACATGACTCAAACGACCCTCCCACCTGCCCCGCTTGCCGCTGGTGCGCTAAGTATCCTGACTGAGGGATTATGGGTACCCGGCTTCCGGGTGGTGGGTATAGGGAGACAACTCTTGGTCCCCTTGGGGTTCCCCGAGTGCCTCCCGGGTTGTGTTTTAACACAACTGGCTCTTAGGCTAGAATGAGTAAGTAGTAGACACTTCCATTCAGTCATGTCATCGGTAAGTATTTTTCGAAAAAATACCTTTTAAAGAAAAATGAATTTGTTTCTTCAAAAACATTACCGATGACATGACTGAATGGAAGAATTGCGAATAGGAGGTGGGTGCCGCGCTCCAGCACACCTTAGGGCCCAAGGGCCGTCCTCCCTAACGCAAACTCCCGACGAATACCTACGGCGCTGAGGCGCCAGGAGGGAGTTGTGCCCCCCGCAAAAAGGCCCCCACCAGAGCGAGGAGTCTCTCGCTGGCCTGGCAGAACTCTGCGATCGAGGCGGGCGAAGTCATCCTGCCCGCCAGCCTCCAGTAGCCACGAAGTGTAAGACAGTACAGTCCCTGCCGAATGTGACGTTCGTGGCCATGCAAGTGCCTTGAAAACGTAACGTAGCCTCTAACCTCCCTGAGGGAGGGGTCCTGTAATTCAGAACGTATGACTGAGCGTAGCCAGGAAGAACGTCCGGCATGTAGCGTCAGTGGTGCCGGAACCGGCAAAGAGGCGAGCGCGTCCGTAGCGAACGGCTATGTCGTAGGCACACGTGAGGCTTGTACAGGGATTTGCTACGTGGTCTCCTGGTGGAATAGCGCCCCGTAAGCGGGCGCAAGGTGAACCCGTGGACCAAGGCGCGGCGGTCCAGGTAAGGTATGGTCCGAGAGGAGCTGTACGTAATTGTTCCCTCGAACTGTAGGCAGACCGGGCGAGTCGTAGCTCCTGAAGCTCGTAACCAATCCACCATGGCAACATCCCTCAGGCGCCATATGGCTGCAAGGGCAAGACGTAGCATGCGATGACTCCTCACGAGGGGAGTCGACAGGAGGCTCCGGACGAGTGCGTGTAAGTCTCTCCGAACCAGGCTCTGAGGAGAGGCGGGTTATCTGCCGGCAAGTGGACCCCCAGCAGGATCCCGGCGGCTTACTTGGAGACGAGTGGGTACCGAAATTGGACGTGGGACGTCGCCAATCGCGACTCTCTGAACTGGGCTCTGTGAGGCGAGTTCTCTGCTTCTCAACAGCTGTGTCCGGGCTCGCTCCGTCCGGGTAGCGGCCTCGTCGGTCGAAACCCCACCCTGTGCCCTAGTCCACTGAAATCGTTGTGGAGACCCTCCACAGGATCATCCTGGTCTCATGCGCCGATCCTCCGAAGGAGTCCTGGTGCATTCCGTGTGTAGCCACTGGTCCCACCGGGGAAGACTGGCCCAGATCTACCGTCGGTCCAGGTAGCGTCACGCACGGAGGGAGTTGAAGTTCTTTCCCCAAGCACCAGGGTATGGGGTACGCACTGGTCAGAGGATCGCCAGCTGCCCTGATCCTGGAAGTACACCTCCGCTGTTGCGTTGCCGGAGAGGAGAAGCTCCTGTGACCTATCCTTCCTCCCACGAGCAGAAGAAGAAGGCCTAGTAGTCCGCGTCGGATCCAAAATAAGCACGCTCTTGTCCGCGAAGTCTGAAGGTCGGAGGGATGGACCTCGAGAAGAATCACGGAAGTAGGAAGCGTAGCTTGAGCAGCCGGGGCTTAGAGACGACTAAGGTGCGTAGATCCGACTCCGTGTAGTGGCTAGGTCCTCCGCCACGAACACAGCCAAGCGGTACCACCTGTCCGAAGTCCGGCACACCCCGGGTGCCCAACGAGAGTTGTCGAGATGGTTAGACATCAGGGAGAAGGGGCTGCGCCTTGGTTCCCCAGTGTCCACGATGGAAGAGAACCCCCAGTGAGTCAGGTGGCGATGCCGGGCAACTTCCGCAGCAGGGCGGCGGCGATGAGCTTGGATGTCCCGTCCAGCGCCGGCCGAGTGTCCATCCGCGCAGAAGAACAGGTCTGACGGAACCGCAGCACTGGAAGCCGAAGAAGAGGAAGAGGAGAACGGCTAAGACGTCCGAGCAACCAGTCCGAGGGGTCGTCAGCCGTCAAACTCCGGGTGTCGAAGTCCCGCTGTCTGGAACCGGCAACCGAGGAGGGCTCCGAGGGCTCTGAGGGAAGGAATCCCGCTGACGGCGAGCCGCAGAGGTCGAAGACTCCCTCCGAAGGGGAGAGCGAAAAACGGAGCGACGCGGCGAGGGTCTCCTGAGAGCCGAAGGCGGGTCCCGACGAGGAGAACGGCTGCGACGAGGAGGAACGGAACGGAGAGGACGAGGGAAGGGGAAGTGGCCGGTCGATGGGAAGAGGAACGGGACGAAAGGGAGTCCGAACGAGATGGGGAACGCGAAGAAGGCGAAACCAGTCTGAGTCGAGGGAGTCCTGATCCGTCGAACGATGAGTGGAGAAGGTCCTCCTACGATCTTGCGAAGCAGAGCGATAACAGAGAGTAGAATCCCGGCGCCTACGATCTTCGCCAACAGGAGGCTCCGTACGAGTGCGTGTAAGTCTCTGTGAACCAGGCTCTTGGGAGAGGCGGGTTGCTTGCCGGCAAGGGGACCCCTGCGGCCAGAGACGAGTAGGGAACGAACCAGGCTCTTGGGAGAGGCGGGTTTCTGTGCACTAATCGGTTGGCGTCTTCTGTGTCGGATCAAGTTGGCCTCGCGCGTCCGGTGCCGGGGGCACAGCGGAAGGCGTCTCGGTAATCTCCAAGCACCCGAGCGGGAAGGTCCTCCTATGATCTTGCGAGGGAGAGCGATAACGTCGAGTAGAATCCCTGTGTCTACGCTCTTCACAACCAGGAGGCTCCGGACGAGTGCATGTATGTCTCTGTGAACCAGGCTCTTGGGAGAGGCGGGTTTCTTGCCGGCCAGGGGACCCCCAGCGGAATCCCGGCGGCTTCCTCAGAGATGAGTGGGGAACGACGGTGGAGGAGGGATGCCACGAGCGTCCCACCAAACCAGGCTCTTGGGAGAGGCGGGTTCTTTCCACCAGCTGTGTCCGGGCGCGCTCTCTAACGGAGGCGGTCTTGACGGTCGAACTCCCACTCTGTGCACTAATTCCTCGATTACTCAGTGGCGTTTTCTGTGTCGGATCCAGTTGGTCTCGCACGTCCGGTGCCGGGGGCACAGCGGAAGGCGTCTCGGCCATCTTCAAAGTACCCGAGAGGGTAGGAGGCTCCCTCCTATAAAAGTTCCAGAGATTAGACCATCGCAGCTCCGGCCAGGTAGCACAGACGTCACAAGTGCGGTCGGAAGCACACCCAGCGCACAGGAGACAGACTGTATGGATATCCGACGGCCACTGGAAGCCTCCGCATCGTCTGCAGGTCACCAGTAGGCCAATGCAAAACACAAAACATGAGGGCACTCGGCTAGTGTACTAGAGTCCCTGGCCGTGCACGGGAATGTCTCTGAGCTGGGCTCCGAGGGAGGCGGGCTTTCTTGCCGGTAAGGGGGACCCCCAGCGGGATCCCGCGGGCTTTCTTGGAGACAAGTGGGACCGATAGTGGACATGGCTTCTTGGAAGGCTTAGTCCGGGCGCGCTCCCTCCTGGAAGCGGCCTCATCGATCCAGGCCCACTTCGTGCACTAGTCCACTGAATCCGGTGTGGGGCTTCCCACAGGGACGTCCTGGTCTCAAGCGACCGGTGCCAAGGATACGTTGGATGGCGTATCCACATCCTGCGCATAGGAGACCCGACATAGTGGTTGTCCGACGGCCACCGGAACATCTGCCTTGCGTGAAGGACATCAGCATGCCCCTCTTCATCGGGGCGGAACGGGATCCTTCAAGCACCAACAGCATAGGTCGCTCCCGCCCGCAGACGCTTCAATGCTGCCATCCACGCTGCTGAGGCCAGGTGACACAAATCATCCCAATGTGGCAGGAGGCACCTCCCGTGTCGGAAGACAGGCCTAGTCCCAAATGGGCGCTGCCTGGACATGAAGAACACACCTACCAGTAGCAGCCGGGCTGGTGCTTACAGCCGAGAAGCTGCTTGTCCTCTCAAGGTGGTAGTGTACTGCAACATCCTAAGAAGTCGGACGTGTGCGTAATTGTCTTACCGAGCGGGCCTTGCCAGAGGCTGTTCACATGCGCTCCCCCTGGCAGCGGCCTCCACAATCCACGCTCGCGCACTAGACGTGACATCCGGTGTGGCTTCTCTCTCCCAGGTCAGTCCGTTGTCGTGCGGAAAGCCCACAGTGTCCGGAAGTCGCCTAACCGGTGCCGATCACTTGCAACGCAAGCATGGTCGGCGGGGCATCCTGTGCAGTGGCGAAAGACCCCTGGGGGCTGAACTAGCCACTGTCGTCTGTGTGAATGGGTAGCACATCCCTGCAACAGATAACACACCCGAAGGCCTGCGGGCGAGTCCTGTGGGACTAAGCCACGAAAGGTAGCCTTCGTAACAACAAAACACACAAGCACCAAAGCGGGGTAACAGACTATCAAGCCTGCACGCCAGCAGTGCAGCAAGAAGGTCGGCTCACTGCCATCAAGCACTAAGGTGCGCAACCAACATATGTAGCAAAAGTCAAACATGTCATGACAGAAGCGAGGTACCAAACTGCACGCCTACAAATAGCCGTGCAGTAAGCAAGTAGGCCCACTGCCGCCAAGCGCTAAGGCGAGGGAACAACATATGTACACAAAAGGCAAATACGTCATGACGGAAGCGAGGTACCAAACTGCACGTCTGCAATCTAGCAGTGCAGTAACGAGGTAGATTCACTGCCGTCAAGCGCTAAGGTGACCAACAACATATGTACCAACCCCTGTCATAAAAGGAGTCAGGCCCCAAACATTATTACTAAAGGTAAGGGTGACCGTGTGTGGGAAAAACAACACCGGCCGCATGCTGTACAACTCAATACGCAATGACAACCAAGACAAGAAAAACATCTGGGGCAGTAAATCACCACTTTATGTCGACATGTCACGAGGGGCCCGCCCAGCCAAGGAGCGTAAACCCCCAAGCTGCCCGCCGGAACGTATATCCACTCTCTAAGGTACGTGAGCACTTGTCCACAGCGTATGCCTGCGTATGCGAGTGTGCGCTTAAATTCATCACACGTAAGTTAAAACAGAAAAGGGGCCAGAACAGGCGCTGGTACCGAACCAACTACGCGATGACAAGGCGTGACCCAAGCTGTGCCACTCAGCTAATCAGGCCATGGAGTAAAAGCATTCTCCACACCCAAGGTACAAATGCGTAGGAAACTTCGCTACGATTCACCGAAGGTGAGTGGGCGCGCAATTACAGTGAGAAGAAGACGAAAAACTTCGTACCTGCACAAACCAGTGCCCAGCCCGGGAACCGGCCGAGGGTCAACCCCGCTACCTTACCTCTCCGCCGAAGGGGAACAGGGGGAGACGTCCAAAACCCGCCTGGCACGACCGGCGAAGCTCACCGGACAGCTCACCAGAGGTCGAAGCGTAGGCGCTAAGCAGTGGGGACGAGAAAGCCACGCAGCAGCACAGGCAGGGCCGACGAAACGATCCTATCTCCCGCTCTTCATTCCAACAGCAAGTCCGAACCAGAGAACCGGTCGAAAAACCAAAGTCCGTAGGCTAGAGCCGAGCGCAAGACGACCGCATCGTGCGCCTAAGTAGACTAGACTGAGGGATTATGGGTACCCGGCTTCCGGGTGGTGGGTATAGGGAGACAACTCTTGGTCCCCTCGGGGTTCCCCGAGTGCCTCCCGGGTTGTGTTTTAACACAACTGGCTCTTAGGCTAGAATGAGTAAGTAGTAGACACTTCCATTCAGTCATGTCATCGGTAATGTTTTTGAAGAAACAAAAACATTAAGAAAACAACATCCCAGCGTGAACGCCCCTTTGCTTTATCAGGACAGTCATGCCACATCCAAGAGGAAGCAAACATATCATACACACAAACTTGCACATTATATACTGGCATTGTTCTCTCAATAATACTCTGTCAACTAGAGCTGTGTACCGTGAAAACGGCCGTACCGCGATATACCGCGATATTTTTTGCCAGTACCGATATTTTTCAACGGTATACCATCGTCCCCGATCCCATGTAATTTGATGACAATCTGGCCACTTGTACGTACAAGAATGCATGAAGAAGTTGAAACAAAATGAGAAAAGACAGACTCAAACACACCAGTGATCGTTTTTTTTTATAAACAAACTTTAATTATTCAGTGTTCACTTTGAATACAAAATCAGGTAAACAAATACTATGGGGAAAAAAAAACACACCACTGAATCATTAAATGAAACCTACAGACGTAGACTTTCTGGATGGATAACAAAAAAAAAAAAAAAAAAAAAACAGAAAATGAAAATTACACTCCTACTAAGAGAAACTTTTAATGCTTTTTTTTTTTTTTTTTTTAATTGAACTGTACGAAAACGATTAGGCATGGCAGCCATATCAGTAGGACAGTCTCCACTTTCTGAAAAGAACAGTGCATGACTTTACAAGTTCTTTTTCAGAAAGAGGAGCTTGTCCACATGCTCTGGGTTCGGGGTAGCCCTTTGGCTGGTCAGAATGTTCCCAGCTGTCGAAAACACCCTCTCAGAGGGCACACTCGTAGCCGGGATGGCGAGGTAAATCCTCGCCACCCTAGCCAACAGAGGGAAGCGGTACTCATTCTGTTTCCACCACAAGAGTGGGTTCTCCGCCATGCCAATCGATTTCTCCTCTCGATACTTCTCGACTTCTTCAGCTCCCTGCTGGTAGGTGGTCTTGCTCGGCTCGACATGTGTGACAAAGACATCTGCCAGGAGGGAGTCAAGCAGGCACACTCCTTTGCTCTCGTACTTCCGTTCGTCCTTGGGTCTCTCTGTCTTTACAAAATGCTCTTCTTGGATCTCCTCAAGAACCTCAACATCATGGGCATGCTCATCAAGAGCTGGCGGACTGGGGGTGGCTGAAGTTCCAGGTTCTGCTGAAGTTCCAGGATCTGCTTTGACTGCTTCGACGGTCTTGGGTTTTGTGTGCTAGCTCACTGTGACGTCAGTGAGTTTGCGGAAGATGCCATCGCGTTGTTCTGGTGCCATGTAGGAGAAAGACTTGAAGCGTGGGTCCAAAGCTGAAATCGTCTGCAACATCTCTCTCTGTTCTGCATACCGGCCAATCCAGCTCTGCTGCCATGATAGCCTTCATTTGCTGGACGGACATGGAGTTGTCTGGCTTTGGGCGAAGATGTCCTTTTTCGCCAAGCAGACTCTCAAGAAGGGGCATGATCACAGACGAAGTTGGCATCTCCTCCGTGCACATGAAGGTCGTCATGTCCTTCAGAGGTTTCAGAAAAGCTTCAAGTTCATGTGCGGCGGCGGCCTCCTCGTCATTCAGACTCCTGATGTCACGCTCTTTGAGATAGCTCAGTTCATTGGAGCGAATCACAGCTACGACAGCATCCTGCAGGTACAGAAATCGTGACAGCATGTCAAAGGCGGAGTTCCACCTGGTACAAACACCAACCTTCAGCTATTTTGCCTTCAGTTGAAGCAGTTCTGCCTTTGCATGGAGAAGGTTGGAAGCCAAATGACTCCTGTGAAAGAAGGTAGATATCTGCCTGATTCTACTCAATATGGCTGCGGTTCCATCCACCTTGAGCGCCTTCTGAACTGCAAGGTTGAGTGTGTGTGCAAAGCATCCCAAGTGCAGATGGCATTGCAGCAGCTTTCCCGCCTTGACCATGTTTGATGCGTTGTCCGACACAAGTGTGAGACCCAGCACACCCGGCAGTTTCCATTCTTTGATTGCTTCCGTGATGACCCTGGTGATGTTTTCATCTGTAACAGATGAAATAAAAAATCAATCAATTCTAGTTATTTTAAATGTACACAAAAGGAGAAAAAAACTCACAATCGTTCCTAAATGTTGATTTTTTTGTTTGTTTCTTCAAAAACATTACCGATGACATGACTGAATGGAAGTGTCTACTACTTACTCATTCTAGCCTAAGAGCCAGTTGTGTTAAGACACAACCCGGGAGGCACTCGGGGAACCCCGAGGGGACCAAGAGTTGTCTCCCTATACCCACCACCCGGAAGCCGGGTACCCATAATCCCTCAGTCTAGTCTACTTAGGCGCACGATTCGGTCGTCTTGCGCTCGGCTCTAGCCTACGGACTTTGGTTTTCGACCGTTCTTGGGTTCGGACTTGCTGTTGGAATGAAGAGCGGGAGATAGGATCGTTTCGTCGGCCCTGCCTGTGCTGCTGCGTGGTTTTCTCGTCCCCACTGCTTGGCGCCTGCGCTTCGGCCTCTGGTGAGCTGTCCGGTGATCTTCGCCGGTTGTGCCAGGCGGGTTTTTGGACGTCTCCCCCCGTTCCCCTTCGGCGGAGAGGTAAGGTAGCGGGATTGACCCTCGGCTGGTTCCCGGGCTGGGCACTGGTTGTGCAGGTACGAAGTTTTTCGTCTTCTTCTCACTGTAATTGCGCCCCCACTCACCTTCGGTGAATCGTAGAGAAGTTTCCTACGCTTTTGTACCTTGGGTGTGGAGAATTCTTTTACTCCATGGCCTGATTAGCTGAGTGGCACAGCTTGAGTCACGCCTTGTCATCGCGTGGTTTGTTCGGGACCAGCGCCTGTTCTGTTTTCGCTCACGGGTGATGGATTTAAGCGCACACTCGCATACGCAGGCATACGCGGTAGACAAGTACTCACGTACCTTAGAGAGTGGATATACGTTCCGGCGGGCAGCTGGGGGGTTTACGCTCCTTGGCTGGGCGGGCCCCTCGTGGCATGTCCACATAAAGTGGTGATTTTCTGCCCCAGATGTTTTTCTTGTCTTGATTGTCATTGCGTATTGAGTTGTACAGCATGCGGCCGGTGTTGGTTTTTTTTTTTTTCCACACACGGTCACCCTTAGTAATAATGTTTGGGGGCCTGACTCCTTTTGTCACAGGGGTTGGTACATATGTTGTTGCTCACCTTAGCACTTGACGGCGGTGAATCTACCTCGTTACTGCACTGCTAGATTGCAGACGTGCAGTTTGGTACCTCGCTTCCGTCATGACGTATTCGTCTTTTGTGTACATATGTTGTTCCCTCGCCTTAGCGCTTGGCGGCAGTGGGCCTGCTTGCTTACTGCACGGCTAGTTGTCGGCATGCAGTTTGCAGACCTGTTTACCCAAGAATACACTTTTTGGAGAAACTGACAACTCACTGGCTTGGGAATAATTACACATGTGAGGTCCAAAGTACACAATTAGTCAGTTGAAAGTACACTGACTACACCCAGGGGGTAAACAGGTCTGAGTTTGGTACCTCGCTTCTGTCATGACATGTTTGAATTTTGCTACATATGTTGGTTGCTCACCTTAGTGCTTGAGGGCAGTGAGTCTACCTTCTTGCTGCACTGCTGGCGTGCAGGCTTGACAGTCTGTTACCCCGCTTGGTGCTTGTGTGTTTTGTTGTTACGAAGGCTACCTTTCGTGGCTTAGTCCCACAGGACTCGCCCGCAGGCCTTTGGGTGTTATCTGTTGCAGGGATGCGCTACCCATTCACACAGATGACAGTGGCTAGTTCAGCCCCCAGGGGTCTTTCGCCACTGCACCGGATGCCCCGCCGACCATGCTTGCTTTGCAAGCGATCGGCACCGGTTTAGGCGCCTTCCAGACACTGCGGGTTTCCGCACGACAACGGACTGCCCTGGGAGAGAAGCCACACCGGATGTCGCGACTAGTGCGCGAGCATGGATCGTGGAGGCCGCTGCCAGGGGGAGCGCACGGGAACAGCCTCTGGCAAGGCCCGCTCGGAAAGACAATTACGCACACGTCCGACGTCTTAGGACGTTGCAGTACACTACCACCTTGAGAGGACAAGCAGCTTCTCGGCTGTAAGCCCCAGCCCGGCTGCTACTGGTAGGTGTGTTCTTCAGGTCCAGGCAGCGCCCATAGGGACTAGGCCTGTCTTCCGACACGGGAGGTGCCTCCTACCACATTGGGATGATTGCGTCACCTGGCCTCAGCAGCGCGGATGGCAGCATTGAAGCGTCTGCAGGCGGGAGCGACCTATGCTGTTGGTGCTTGAAGGATCCCGTTCCGCCCCGATGAAGAGGGGCATGCCGATGTCCTTCACGCAAGGCAGATGTTCCGGTGGCCGTCGGACAACCACTGGGTCGGGTCTCCTATGCGCAGGATGTGGATACGCCTTCCAACGTATCCTTGGCACCGGTCGCTTGAGACCAGGACGTCCCTGTGGGAATCCCCACACCGGATTCAGTGGACTAGTGCACGAAGTGGGCCTGGATCGATGAGGCCGCTTCCAGGAGGGAGCGCGCCCGGACTAAGACTTCCAAGAAGCCATGTCCACTTTCTGCCCCACTTGTCTCCAAGAAGCCCGCGGGATCCCGCTGGGTGTCCCCCTTACCGGCAAGAAAGCCCGGCTCAGAGACATTCACGTGCACGTCCAGGGACTCTAGTAAGAATGCTCGTCTCCAAGGAGGTGGAGACTACTATCAACACAGTTCCGGGCCACCTCTCGTCCCGCTCGCTCTGCGCGGTGCCAGAGTAGGGACCACTTTCGGACTGCTGAGGACATGCAAGCTATGCGGAGGCTTCCAGTGGCCGTCGGATAACCATACAGTCTGTCTCCTGTGCGCTGGGTGTGCTTCCGACCACTCTTGTAACGTCTGTGCTACCTGGCCGGAGCTGCGATGGTCTAATCTCTGGAACTTTAGAGGAGGGAGACTCCTACCCTCTCGGGTACTTGAAGATTGCCGAGACGCCTTCCGCTGTGCCCCCGGCACCGGACGTGCGAGACCAGCTGGATCCGACACAGAAAACGCCACTGAGTAATCGAGGGATTAGTGCAGTGTGGGAGTTCGACCGTCAAGACCGCCTCCATTAGAGAGCGCGCCCGGATACAGCTGGTGGAAAGAACCCGCCTCTCCCAAGAGCCTGGTTTGGTGGGACGCTCGTGGCGTCCCTCCTCCACCGTCGTTCCCCACTCGTCTCTGAAGAAGCCGCCGGGATCCCGCTGGGGGTCCCCTGGCCGGCAAGAAACCCGCCTCTCCCAAGAGCCTGGTTCACAGAGACATTCACGCACTCGTCCGGAACCTCCTGGTTGTGAAGAGCGTAGACACGGGGATTCTACTCGACGTTAACGCTCTCCCTCGCAAGATCATAAGAGGACCTTCCCGCTCGGGTGCTTGGAGTTGCCCAAGACGCCTTCCGCTGTGCCCCCGGCACCGGACGCGCGAAACCACCTTGATCCGACACAGAAGACGCCACTTGAGTATTCAACGGATTAGTGCACAGAAACCCGCCTCTCCCAAGAGCCTGGTTCGTTCCCCACTCATCTCTGGCCGCAGGGATCCCCTTGCCGGCAAGCAACCCGCCTCTCCCAAGAGCCTGGTTCACAGAGACTTACACGCACTCGTCCGGATCCTCCTGTTCGCGAGGATCGTAGGCGCTGGGATTCTACTCACCGTTATCGCTCTGCTTCGCAAGATCGTAGGAGGACCTTCTCCACTCATCGTTCGATGGATCAGGACTCCCTCGACTGGTTTCGCCTTCTTCGCGTTCCTCATCTCGTTCGGACTCCCGTTCGTCCCGTTCCTCTTCCCATCGACCGGCCACTTCCCCTTCCCTCGTCCTCTCCGTTCCGTTCCTCCTCGTCGCAGCCGTTCTCCTCGTCGGAACCCGCCTTCGGCAAACGGGAGAACCTCGCCGCGTCGCTCCGTCTTCGCTCTCCCCTTCGGAGGGAGTCTTCGACCTGCGGTTCGCCATCAGCGGGATTCCCTCCCTCGGAGCCCTCCTCGGTCGCCGGTTCCAGACAGCGGGACTTTGACACCCTGAGTTTGACGGCTGACGACCCCTCGGACTGGTTGCTCGGACGTCTCAGCCGTTTCGCCTCTTCCTCTTCTTCGGCTTCCAGTGCTGCGGTTCCATCAGACCTGTTCTTCTGCGCGGATGGACACTCGGCCGGCGCTGGACGGGACATCCAAGCTCATCGCCGCCGCCCTGCTGCGGAAGTTGCCCGGCATCGCCCCTTGACTCACCGGGGGTTCTCATCCATCGTGGACACTGGGGAACCAAGGCGCAGCCCCTTCTCCCTGATGTCTAACCATCTCGACAACTCTCGTTGGGCACCCGGGGGGTGCCGTACTTCGGACAGGTGGTACCGCTTGGCTGTGCTCGGGGTGGAGGCCTAGCCACTACACGGAGTTGAATCTACTCACCTTAGTCGTCTCTAAGCCCGGCTGCTCAAGCTACGCTTCCTACTTCCGTGATTCTTCTCGAGGTCCAACCCTCCGACCTTCGGACTTCGCGGACAAGAGCGTGCTTAGCTTGGATCTGACGCGGACTACTAGGCCTGCTTCTTCTGCTCGTGGGGGGAAGGATAGGTCACAGGAGCTTCTCCTCTTCGGCTACGCGACAGCGGAGGTGTTCTTCCAGGATCAGGGCAGCTGGCGATCCTCCGACCAGTGCATACCCCTACCCTGGTGCTTGGGGAAAGAACTTCATCTCCCTCCGTGCGTGACGCTACCTGGACCGACGGTAGATCGGGGCCAGTCTTCCCCGGTGGGACCAGGGGCTACACACGGAATACACCAGGACACCTTCGGAGGATCGGCGCATGAGACCAGGATGATCCTACGTTTTCAGTGGACTGGGGCACAGGATGGGGCCTTGACCGAGGCCGCTACCCGGACGGAGCGAGCCCGGACACAGCTTTTGAGAAGCAGAGAACTCGCCTCACAGAGCCCAGTTCAGAGAGTCGCGCTTGGCGACGTCCCACGTACAATCTCGGTACCCACTCGTCTCCAAGTAAGCCGCCGGGATCCTGCTGGGGGTCCACTTGCTGGCAGGAACCCGCCTCTCCTCAGAGCCCGGGTCGGAGAGACTTACACGCGCTCGTCCGGAGCCTCCTGTCGACTCCCCTCGGGAGGAGTCATCGAATGCTACGTCTTGCCCTTGCAGCCATACGGCGCCTGAGGGATGTTGCCGTGGTGGATTGGTTAACGAGCTTCAGGAGCTACGCCTCACCCTGTCTGCCTACAGTTCGAGGGAACAATTACGTACAGCTCCTCTCGGACCATACCTTACCTGGACCGCCGCGCCTTGGTCCACAGGTTCACCTTGCGCCCGCTTACGGGGCGCTATTCCACCAGGAGACCACGTAGCAAATCCCTGTACAAGCCTCACGGGTGCCTACGACATAGCCGTTCGCTTCGGACGCGCTCGCCTCTTTGCCGGTTCCGGCAGCACTGACGCTACATGCCGGACGTTCTTCCTGGTTAAGCTCAGTCATACGTTCTGAATTACAGGACCCCTCCCTCAGGGAGGTTAGAGGCTACAGGTACGTTATCAAGGCACTTGCAGGGCCACGAACGTCACATTCGTCAGGGACTGTACTGTCTTGCACTTCGTGGCTGCTGAAGGCTGGCGGGCAGGATGACTTCGCCCGCCTCGATTGCAGAGCTCTGCCAGGCCAGAGAGACTCCTCGCTCTGGTGGAGGCCTTTTTGCGGGGGGCACAACTCCCTCCTGGCGCCTCAGCGCCGTAGGTATTCACCTACCTAGGGTCGTCGGGAGTTTGCGTTAGGGAGGACGGCCCTTGGGCCCTAAGGTGTGCTGGAGCGCGGCACCCACCTCCTGTTCGCAATTCTTCCATTCAGTCATGTCATCGGTAATGTTTTTGAAGAAACAAATTCATTTTTCTTTAAAAGGTATTTTTTCGAAAAATACTTACCGATGACATGACTCAAACGACCCTCCCACCTGCCCCGCTTGCCGCTCGTGCGCCAAGTATCCTGACTGAGGGATTATGGGTACCCGGCTTCCGGGTGGTGGGTATAGGGAGACAACTCTTGGTCCCCTCGGGGTTCCCCGAGTGCCTCCCGGGTTGTGTCTTAACACAACTGGCTCTTAGGCTAGAATGAGTAAGTAGTAGACACTTCCATTCAGTCATGTCATCGGTAAGTATTTTTCGAAAAAATACCTTTTAAAG
Source organism: Semisulcospira habei (assembly GCA_036245525.1). Classification (NCBI taxonomy): domain Eukaryota; kingdom Metazoa; phylum Mollusca; class Gastropoda; family Semisulcospiridae; genus Semisulcospira; species Semisulcospira habei. The sequence goes on along the minus strand of BTPG01000007.1, from coordinate 172,407,695 downwards.
AAAAATGAATTTTACAGCTTTTATCACAGCACACACACACACAAACACACACATACACACAGAGAGAGAGAGAGAGAGAGAGAGAGAGAGAGAGAGAGAGAGAGAGAGAGAGAGAGAGAGAGAGAGAGAGAGAGAGAGAGAGAGAGAGAGAGAGAGACCTGTATTACCTGTATGGCTCTCAGGCATTGGTCTTGTTTGTAGCACACAGTTCACCATCTGCCAATCAACCACCAACACAGCAGTGACAGTGACGTAGGAGTCTGTTGCTCTGGAGGTCCATCCATCTGTAGTCACAGTTACCTGCACCGGAATTCACGTCTATTATTTTGCATCCTCGTTGTGATTTATCAGTATATCACCTTTCAATTTCAGTGCTAGTACGCTCGTAATTTCTTTACAGGACTTACTTTGTTATAGACAGACTGGCAGTTTAATTATAATCAAGACTTTCAAAGTGAAAATTTCAGACTTATTTGACTGATTCTGCAGACGACAGATATAGCAAGCCCACCTCCCTCCCCCCCCCCACCACACCTTCATTGAACCGCTAATTGAGAAAAAATCTTTAACATGCACAACCTTATACGCATGCAGTATCATACTATAACTTACTTGTTCGGCTTTCTGAAGGTCATCAATCACCTTGGCTTTCATGTTTTTGTACATCTCAGGGATCATCATCATCATCATCATCAGTCCCTTGCCCGAACTGGGCGTTGGGGGGACTGAAAGGCAGCAGCAACAGACAGTGCTCTCCACTGAGTTCTATTTTGGGCGGTGGCAAGCAAGTCTGGCATCTCGAGTTCGGTCCATTCTTTTATGTTTGCGACCCAACTCTTTCTCTGACGACCTCGCCGACGACTTCCTTCGAGAGTGCCTTGGAGGATAGTCTTGGACAAGGTGTTGTGTCGGGTCACGTGGCCAAACCAAGCAAGCTTGCGCCGTTTCACGGTTGCCAGAAGGGGTTCATGTGGGCCCACCAGGGAAGTGACGATGCTCCGTACATATTCGTTGGTCTTGTGCTCGCGGTACGAGATGCGGAGCAACTTCCTCAGGCACTTGTTCTCAAAGGCCTGGATTTTCTTTTCTGAGTCTGCAAGCAGTGTCCAAGTCTCACAGCCGTAGAGTAGAATAGACACTACGAGGGACTTGTAAAGCCTGTACTTGATGGTGAAGCTGATGGAGTTACTTCGCCATATCCTGTCCAGCCTGGCCATTGCGGATGTTGCTGTACCTATCCTGATACGGATCTCTGCTATGCAACTACCGTCTTTGGACAGGGTGGCTCCCAAGTACTTGAAGCTATTGACCTCTTCTAGCTTCTGGCCGTTCATGTGAATGTTGCTACTGCTGTCGCTTGTGGTGTTGATCATCACTTTGCTTTTATCCGTACTGATCTCCATGCCATAAGACCCTGCGCTACTTGAAAGTTTGTCTGTCAGGTTTTGGAGCTCACTATTGCTGCCTGCCATGAGGTCAATGTCGTCTGCGAATCGAAGATTGCACAGGGATCTGCCACCAATAGAGATTGAAGTATGGTGGTCGTGGAGGGTTTCCTGCATGATCTTCTCCAGGAATATGTTGAAAAGGACAGGAGAGAGCAGGCATCCTTGACGGACACCGATCGTCGTCCTGAAGAACTCGCCTGACTGATTGTTAAGTAGAACCGCGCTGCAGGCGTTCTTGTAAAGCGCTTCTATCATTTGGATCAGTCCCTCCTCTATGTTGAACGATCTCATGACTTGCCAGAGTCCGTCGTGCCAGACGCGATCAAATGCTTTCCTGAAATCAATGAAGTTGTGGTAGAGTTCGCGCTGATGCTGCAGATGTTTCTCGATCAGGACGCGGCAGTTGAAAATCTGCTCTACAGTGCTTCTTCCAACTCTGAAGCCAGCCTGTTCTTCTGCCAGCATATCTCAGGGATAGCCAGCTCTGAAAAGTGGTTACGAGAAGGAACCTGGTAACGGTCGTCGAGTGCTTCAATCAGGCTTCGGAAGTGCTTGCTCTCCACCAACTTGTAAGGTCGCAAATCTTTGATGAGGAACATCGCAATTTGGTTTGTGATGGCCTTTGCACGAGGAGAATTTGTAGGATACTTTGCCTTTTTCGCCAGGATATGAAAAGCTCCCGCAAGGGTCTGCTGGTGCTGTTGATTCTTTGGGGGCTGCTCACTCTGTGAGCTTGAGGTTTCCGTCTGTGTGGTAATCAATAACTGTGGATGGTGTCTCCTGATGTGGGTGTTCATGTTGGAGGTTCCACCAGCAGTTTTTACATCGCCATTGCACGTCAAGCACACTGCCATATTCTCCACTATCGAACCGTCATTTTTTCTTTTTCTGACTCCAAAGTGCTTCCATATAGGGGCCTTTGCTTTAGCATTTGCCGTAATCGTGTACTCGCTTTCAGCCATTGTGCCTTTGTCTGCCGCACTTTCACGGAACTGCCTCTTTGTTCTAGGAAAAAACGTTTACTTTCGGTTTATAAAAAAAAAGTTTACTTTCGTTTTTTATTGCAATTCGCGGTATACCGACCCTTCCCGGTATACCGTATCGAGAGGCTTCCGAACCGATATAATACCGGTATACGGTAATACCATGCACCTCTACTGTCAACCCTTTGACTTCTGCTGACAATAACAGTCTGCCTCAGTTCTGCCAAACAGTTTTGTCAGCAACAGTCAAGGTTAACCTTTTGGCTGTTGGTAGCACTGTTAGTAGCTTCCTGCAGGAATCATCGCGACTAAAAGCACTACCGACAGCCAAAGGGTCAACGTATCTCCCATGAGCCACTGTCACTATATCAGATCAGTGGCACCGCAACTAAAGATAGCAAGGAAGCAATCATTATCCAGACAAGACTCTTTATAGCATACTCACAATGCTCTCTTAATAATCAGCTCTCCAAGCCTCTGTACAGCCTTGAGGTATGGATGATTATCCCTGGCAAAGAACAATTTAAAAAAAAAATTTATTACCAGCTCTGTTCCCAATAATGCATGCACAACTTCAGGCATGACTAACTGACACTGGGGAATGTTCAAAAACAGGTTTACTGACATGTCTTAGACTGTTACAGTAGCAACGCATTATCAGCATATGTCAAACCTTTGTGAAGAAATATAATACTAAATAGTTGTGACCCTCATACATTTCAGCAGAGAGTAAAATAATTCAGCATGGAAGACTGTGTGCGCACTCACAAAATAACATTTGCACTGAAAATATAATTTATAGTTTATGAACATAAACTCACAATAAACTTTCATGTGGTGGATTTCAGTCTTGGAGGCTTTTTGGGGTGAACGTTAGCAACAAACTACAGACAAGCAGGCTGGGATCCAATGACTTTTTATGCACTGAAAACTAAAAAGTTAACTAATTTTAACTAACTTTAAAGTTAGAGCAACCACGTTTTTGTGCCATGAAAATGTGGTCTTTAAGAGACAGTTGCTCTCAAGAAATTGTGTAGGGCAAAATGTGTCACCTGTCATTACAGGTCGTCACCTAGTTGGCTGCAGGTGACAGGTGATCTCTCGTTAAGGTGGTCACTCAAAACAGGTTCTGCTGTACTGAAATGTCTGTATCTAAGCAATAACTTTACCATTTTCTGTCTTTCCACCTGCCAACTTTCACTCACGCGGATATTAAATACCCAATAGTCAATGCAAAACCCCTCCCAAAATTCAGAAGTTGATTGAAAGATTAACCAGGGCTAGAAATTAACTTTTTTCTTTGGGGGCCACCGGGCCCCTTGATTCAAAAATTTGAGGGCCCACAAGCAACTTTCGGGGCCCAACTTTGAAAAATAATGCAAACAAAAAACAAAAGAATTATTGACAATATAATAAGTAGAAAGTACAATTTGTCTGATAATCTAAAATAAAAACAATTGAATTTCCAATTTTGCTGAGTGATGTCATTTTTATTTGCCTTTTCTTTCACTTTCAAACATTACCAACAAAAAAGGGGAAAAAAACACACACACACACATTCAGTGACACACATATTCCAGTGACTAGTGAGCCTGAAATGGCCATTAAACAAAATAGAAAAAAAATCAAGTGAGTCTCTTGTATAATACTTTTCAGTTTTGTGACTGAGTATTGCACAATACACATCATTAAATTTTTAATATGAGTAACCTAACAAAAAATCTGACCTCAATGCACAAAAGTTCAAAACAAAACCATGAAAGGGAACTAAACTTAACAGTACTCTTCCTGATAAACTAAAGTTAAACAAACAGATTTTGCCTTTTTTTTTTTTTTTCAATCATCTATTCATATTACACTTATGTGCACTTGAGTTAACAGAAGTAAACTAAAAATACAATAACAAAAAAAAGAAAAGAAAAAAGAACACAATACTATTACTCATACTGTGAGTGAGGGCACCGGTGTGGGTTGCTTTCCTTGGCCCAAATACGAAACTGCCGAGTAGAGCTAGCTGTAGCAGACGAATTATTTTGCGGGCCAAGCGGGCCCTTCGTTTTTCAACTTTCCGAGCCCGAAATCAACTTTGCGGGTTTTTGGCCCCGGGCCCCCGCTAATTTCGAGCCCTGATTAACACATTTAGCCCCAAGGCCCTACAGCAGGAGATTGATTGACCATGATAATTTAAGGGTAGTGCCAGATTAGCTTAGCGCCTGAAGGCGCCAAGCTAATCTGGCACTACCCTTGAATTATCATGGTTGTCACCTCCTGTAACTGGTACATATTCGTTAAGGAACGCTTCCAAAATTTGGGAAATGCACCCGTGGGGTTATATGGGTCAACATCATTTCAAAACTACACCAAAACAGAGTGCAGTAAACAGCCTCACCCTTTCTCCTGAATGTTATCCTCGTAACTGAGTGCGCATCTCAACATGGTATCCAGGGCGGCCACCACAATTGGGGCGTGAACTTCCACATAACGTTCTTCCCCGCTCTGCTTTTCCATCTTGTTCTGAACAGTAAATTAAGAAACTACAAACTAATTAAGCGTCATCTGACCGACCCCTTTGTGCATGTAGTCTCCAGTATTACAGTAAATTTGGATATAACAAATTGCCAGGTTTCTTGTTACAGCTGTAGTTTGTCATAAGAGAAGTCAATCTCTGGTACATAGAACGTGTGCTGTCGGGACCTTTGAAAAAGTGTTGTTATATTGGAGTTTAGTTATACTGACCTTGTCCTAACCCTTATCATTCGGAATATGCCAGTGTGTGAAACAATTTTGACTAAAATAGTTCACGGGTAGTGCCAGAATAGCTTTGCACCTTTAGGCGCCAAGCTATTCTGGCACCACCCTTGAACTAAAGCCATTGGTCTATATCCTTATCTGTAAGTGCTATAATGTAGCTTGCATATGGCAGTGTACAAATTTGAAGCTTTTAGCCTCAGTATGACATGGGATAAGCGAAGCAGACTGTTCACAGTCTGTGGCTGAACGTACAAAGAGGTTTGGTTAGCCTAATGCCACCTACTTTACCCTGCACCATCCTTACTCCATGAAGCCCTGAGGTGACACGACAGGATATGGATCAACCATAATAGTTCAAGGGTTGTGTCGCAATAGCTTGGTGCCTACAGGCTATTCTGACACCGCCCTTGAACTATCATGGTCGACCTGTACCCAGAACTGTGACTCTGACCTGAGAGGGTATCTCCAGCATTTGATAGTTTCGTCCTCAGGACTTGACGGGTTAACACTAGTGCTATTTTTTCTCCTCTATTCCACCCTCTGTGACCCTGGAAATAGCTAGTCCAGTAAACAATTCAACCCCACTGGGTGATGCTGCCACTGTCGGCCCGCACACAGCTGTGAGTGTGACAAATGCAGCCTTTTGTGCACCATGTAATGCTGTTTTCAAAAGGCAGATATGATCAGGGCAGGCACAATGCACCGTGAGCACGTCTCCAAAAACCTAATGTTATCAGGCTGCCTTTCCTATCTTTCTGCTCACATGGCTGTTTGCTGTACATCATCTGCTATGAATGTTGTGGAACTTTCAGACTTCCTTACATCTGACTAGAGATAGGAGTGATGAGAAAATGCTTGATGCAGCACTGGGTCACCACATTTTTGTTTCTCAATCTCTCACTCATTCACACTAAACAACAACTTTTGCCACGAGGTGTCTATAAAGATTATGCAACAGCCAAGGGAGATGGGTTGCTCATATGTCATGGGTAGTGTCAGATTCACTTGGCGCCTTCTCAGGCGCCAAGCGAATCTGGCACTACCCTTGAACTATTATGGTCAAACTTATTTCACACACTGGTGTATTCTGAATGATAAGGCTTAACACATTTTTGACTCTCAATCTTTCACTCATTCACACTAAACAGCTTATGCCGCTTTGCCACCAGGTGTCTATATAGTATAAAGACTATGCAACAGACAAAAGAGATGGGTTGCTCATGATATCTCAAGGGTAGAGCCAGATTAGCCATTATGGCCAGTCCATCTCCCACACGACCTCACCATGAACACTTCCACCACCCTGTTGTAGATGGGGAGGTAGCTGTGTAGAATCTCAAAATGAAAACCAGGGGTCAGTAGACGCCGATTTCTCTCCCACTTCTTTCCTTCCGATACCAACAGGCCATCACCTGAACAACAAATACGTGGGTGAAAGTTGGAAGACGGAAGTCTGTGAACTGCAAATCTCATGTATGTAAGTATATATATGTAGCTTCCAATTTTAAGCCATTACAAATCAGTTTTGTATAAACTTGAATGTAAAAGATCAAACTTTCATTGCAGAACAACAAATACTTTAAAACTTAACAACAGTTTTCAAAGCCTCACCGACTCCTCTAACCTGCATTCTATACTGTCACAGTCACCATAAAATGTGTGGCCAGGACTTAAAACTGAAAAGCAGAACTTGTTTTGAGTGTCCATCTTTTTTTTTTTGCAATAAAAGTGGTTGTAAAAGATGGGACTTGAAGGGCAAATGTGTCACCTAAATGATGGTCTTTAATGACAGGTGACCTCCCATAAGGGTGGCCGTCAAAACAAGTTCTGCTGCATCGCACCTTGAAGAGGTTTGTGATGTGCACACAGACCAGCACACTCACATACAGTGATATATTGAACAAGAATGATTCCAAACTGACCAATCCAAGGTTTGAGAAATTCATAGCCACCACCGCCACGCGCTTTTGGCTCCGAGGACCGTAGCAGAACCTTAGCGTTATCTGGATGCAGACATCCAATGATACAGCGCAGTGGACCGATCCACCAAACATATGCCTTGTGGCCATCCTCTGCAAACTTGATTGACTTCTTGAAGAATTCATCCAACGATGAAAACTGAAGACAAATCAGGTCAAGGTGAAATGTGTTAGCTGTCATATACATCGGGTTGCAGTGTCAATCATTCAAAAACTCAAATGTAGGCTGTGATGTTTTACATCGCAGATGACGCTGTAAGGTCCAAACAGTGCTGGATTGTGTACATCCTCCGGAATGGTATCTTAACTTTTTAACTGTCGCAGCACTTTTTGTCAAGGTGATTCCTGCAGGAATCACCTTGACAAATCACGCTGACAGTTAAAGGGTTATTCAGCTTATTGATCAGATCAGTGGCATCTGGGATGGCACCAAGCTAATCTGACACTGCCATATAACAATCATTAACTCGTTGTGCCCGAGGTATGAAATACCCACATTTTGGAGTTATCCTCGGAGGACTGCATTACGATTCAGGAGACCGATCAACCATATTTCAAGGGTGGTGGCAGAATAGCTTGGCGCCTATAGGCGCCAAGCTATTCTGCCACCACCCTTGAACTATTATGGTCGAGCCACATCTTGCTGTGGTGTGTCACAGGCAGAATGAGTTAACCCTATGGTTGTCAGTAATAGTTTTGGTCACAATTCCTGCAGGAAGCATGACCCAACAAAATGCTACCGACAGCCAAAGGGTTAACCCCCTGTTTTGACCTTGTTTTGTTTTTGTTTTTTAAATCTTTGGTGGCATTTCCTTGCATTTATCTTATTATTTTTTGTATTCACTCTTGGCAGTCACTCTTTTAGTCAGGATAATCCATCTGTTTCAGTCTACGGTTATGGTTTACTCTACTGTTGATAGTGCATTTTGTCATGAGGATTCCTGCAGAAATCATGACAAAAAGCGCTCCCAACAGCCAAAGTGTTAATGGGTTAGGAAGACAAAATGTAGTAACATTCCTAAAAGACTGATAGTAGTGACATACCATACTCCATCAATCTAAAGTGTAATCTCAGTTTGTGCGTTACTGTGTATGGACTGAACTCAGCTCAGTGAATGCAAAGCAAACCAAATATAAAAATGAGCCGTTCTCAAGGTGAAAGCACCAAGAAAGTACAAGATCGGGGGAAAATGTTTCCATTGGTAACAAGTGTTCAAACCTAGTGGAGTTTCAAGCCTATGTCTGTACTGATATTTTAAAATGACATCAGTGCAGACTGCAGGTGAACATTTTACATCTTGAGGGTGCCAATTTAGTTTCATAGGCTTTTATTTTTTGGGAGAAAATGTCCATTTTTCACATAATAATAATACATAGTTCTTGTATAGCGCTGTTCTCCAGGAAAACACTGGACTCAATGCGCATGCACAACAGCACACCCTTTTCTCTCAGACACACGCAGAATTATATGTACACTACTTTAACCCACCCCATCCCTTCCCAACACATTACCATCACTTCCTCCAGGATCAGAATAAATGGCAGTCGGTCAATAGTTAGCTAAATATGAGCTAAGTGTTAAATGCCCGACAGAAAAGAAAAGTCTTAAAGTGAGCTTTGAACTGTGACAATTTGGGCAGATTCCGCATTACAGTTGGCAGGGAGTTCCACACACTTGGCGCTAAAAAGGTGAAAGAACGCTCCCCGGCAGTTTTCATTTTAAGCTTCAGGAACACGCTCCAATTAACACCACAAAATGCAACTGACCAGGAAGTTTGATTCTAATTTTGTACATACCAATGACTTGGATGTAGATAACCTGTACTTTTCACTGCAAATGGTGAAGACAAGACATGGCAAGCGAGTTTGCTATTTCGGTCATCATCATTTTATAGTCTACGTCCAGACATTTTTCATAACGTCTGCACCCATTCTCGCCCATATTTTAAAAAAAATTCCTGCTGACCTACAAGCAGAAATTGATGTAGAATCTTTCTATGGCATAGTACAATGTGACGGTCATGTTTGCTTAGCAAGGAACCAGTTCTGAGCGTGGTGTGGTGTGGAATCAAAAGAGAAAGTTGCGAATGACAGAAAACGCTCCTTATGACAGAATAACGTCCAAACTCTTTCTGTGCATTTATTGGAAATTTGACAGTAGTGGGACACACAGTTATGCTGATGAGCTTGTCCACTCCTCTATCGATCTAGATATTGGTGTCCATTTTTGACTGGGTTTTATGATCAGTTTTCCGTATTATGTTGCGGATGTGATAAACACATACAAATCTGTTTCTTAGGTGAAAAGTATATTAAAATTTCTTGATTTATTTTCTTTTTGTCTGTGCATCTGCAATAAATGGCAGTTTTACTAAGCACACATTCTGTTTTTTATTGCTGTGACGATTTTGCTTAATGTGATGTAATAAAATCAGAGGTTGAATGTTTGTAGGTTATTGATGACACAAAATTTGTTTCAAAATACATCTTAGTAAATATGCATACAATTTTCTGGTATATTAGTTCTGTCTGTGCTGGAGTTAAAAGATGCACACATATGATTATTTTTGTTGTACTAGTTAATATTTTGTCATCAGTAACCTCCATTCTCCTCTGATTTCGGACATTTGAAGGGCTCTAACAGCAATATAGAATCTCAGATTAACTTTTCAAACACTGTTTTGAAAACTAGAATGACTAAACATGTTACAAACATTAAATAGTCAAGATTCAAAACATTTTAATAATTAATTTGAGTTTTTCACTTTTTGTCACTTTTGTGTTCACCTTTCAAGAATGGCTCAAATACACACAATGATCGTCACTAGAAAACGATCTTTTTCAAGTATACTGATCAACAAAAGAAACGTAAATTTTCACCATAGCGCTTTTCTTTGTAAATATGCTTTAATCCGGGTTATTTTGACGTCCTTTATTAGAAAATGTTATGGAGAGTGTGTTATGTCATGTGCAAATAGAATGTTTAGTCTTAAAAATCACACATCAATGACTTATGACGTCATCAGTGACACTACCATCACAGGATATTAAAAGTGAAATGGGGAGCATCTGCAGAGGACACAGCTGAAAGCCAACCAATGTGCAGTGTCACTGTGCATGAAAATCCGGCCTGTTTGGTCTTGACCTACTTTTCGTTTGTCAAAGGCACCTAAATAATCAACATGACCTACAAACATAAAAATCAAAACAAAAAGTTCTTTATTTTAGGTTAGCGGCCATATTTACCTGATCAAATGAATATAATTATGGGTGTGTTCTTTATCTCTGTGTCAGTCACCGGAGCATAAAAAATGGTTTGAATGTAATTCACATTTAATCAAATAAGATTTATTAAGAAAATGATGTGCACCTAAAGTTCTGGTTCTCTCATGAATTTTTCAAGTCAAATTTCGTTTGAGGCAGTTAAGAACATAAGCAATCTACACAACTTGTGTGTTAAAACATATAATCACAGAAAACTTGCTTCACAGTGTGTCCAGTTTTGCTTATTTTCACCACTAATGAAACCCAGTGTACTCCAAGGTAGCCATGGGCAATAACTCATCCAATTTTTGGTGTGAAGGTTGTTACACTATAGTGTTCACAACCACAGCACTTTCGTGTATTGACACACATTCCCTTGAGCTGGAATTAACGTAGGTAAATAACATGGGATCTATGGGGCTTGGACTACTGCCCAGATACGCTGTGTTGGTATGGACCCTATTAAAGGGAGAAATACATCAACGGGTATAGGATGACCACCGAGTACAGAATCCCTTTGAAGTAGAATAGTACGGGGAAAAGTAAAAGTTCACTTGACCAGAAGGTCCGAAGGGAGCTGGGGTCAACGTGTATATGATAAGTCCACTGAGTACAGACTACCCTTGATGCAGAATAGTATGGGGAAAGTCAAAGGACACTTGACCAGATGGACCAAAGGGAACTGAGATTAACGAGTATATATATCATTAGTATAGTGAAGTTTAGATTCTCTTTGATGTGGAATGCTGAAGAGATTGGTGGTGGGCCTTTGAAAGAAGGGACCAGGGTATATATAGTAGGGAGCACTATCAGAACAAGAGAGCTCAGAAGCAAGAGACTGAGCTCCGATTTCGATATTAGTAGGTTGGTCCTGCCCAATCTACTTCTAAGAATGATGTACTTCTACAATAAAAGAAGCTTCTGGAAAAAACACTCTTCTCTGGCTGCGTCTTCCATCAACACCCTTGCGTGTGGCTGAAGTGTAACAAGGTAGCTCAGACAGTAGGCTGAACATCTGAAGTAAGCAACAAATAAAATTTTATTGTTTTGCTGTAAAGGTGGCTCTTTGTTTGTGGGTACACTTACAGACACTTTTCACGTTCTTAATGAAGTCAGTATATCATGACACATTTTGATTATTGCTCCTCATAGGCACACACATGAATATGTAGAGCAAACTTCCGTACTCATATCTTCTATTAGTAAACATTATCAATTACTGAGCTTCTAAACAGAGTGCGTGTATCATTTGCGTTCAATATTAAGTGCGCATCTATAGTCATCCCGGCGTGTGCGTTTGTGTACACAGGTTTGGGTCCGCATTAGAAGAGATTTAAGTAAAACATGCACCCTACAGAAAGTCTAAAGGTTGCTTTTTATTCAGTGCTTACATGGTGCAGGCTGCCTGTAATCCAACTGATAGGCCAGTGCGCAAAATGAGGATCCAACTTTCGTCGCCATTGCCATCTTTTGTAAAAGTACGGTACAAGTTTGGCCACGATGTAACCAAGCAAAATGGTGATGACTGTTGCAAGAATGGTAGTTAGAGCTGCCATGCTTTGCTGACGATTATATCCAGCACCAAGATACAAAAGAAGCTTTGCCTGATTAAGTTTGCAATTACTATTTTTAAAAGGCGAAGAGTTACTTGATAGTTTCTTTGCACAACAAACTTATCAGAGTAACTTCCCTTGAATAATAGCAGACGACTATTTTTAGAGTAACGGTCAACTCGCCCATATGCCAACTCACCAAGGTTAGGCGTCAACTCGCCAAAGGTGTCGGTCATCTCGCTCATATAGAGGGCAACTTGCCCAAGGGCCGGTAGAGTCAAGTTGCCCGAGTATTTTAGTCTAAGATATGGACCCTCACATGTGTCTATATGTATCCAGGAATATTTGTGGGAGGTTTATATGTAGTGTTGCCTCGCCCCAGCCTTCGACACCAAATTCTGTAGCGTCGCTGACCGTGTGCAATGTTTGTGAATATGTATGTAAATGTTTGCTTTGTGTCAGGATGCCAAGTCACACACACAAGCACAGTCACTCGCACTCGATACTAGCTATAATAAAACATGTGAAACGAAGATTTCATTTCGTATAGACTATATTGCAGTACAGGATAATCTAATGATAAAGCGACAACAAATGCCCCGGTATGACTGACTGAGGCCGTTTGAGAAAAATATATTCTCTGCTGGTCACAATGTAATCAGGCGTTACTACAGTAGCGCGGCACAGTACTAATATCTAAGTCGTGTCTCTAAAAAGAATGACAAAGTCCGAACAAGTACCCTTTGTAAAGGAGAATCTAGGCTAAGTCGAAGAGGCTAGATGAAAGGCAGCCTCGGCAAAAATGACAAAGTTAGTTATTTAGTTATTTGGGTTTAACGCCGAGCAGGCGACTAAGGCCATCTCACGGCGGGATGGGTAAAAATCTGGTCAGCCAGACTAAAAGCAAGGTCTTAAGACAAGATGTAAATATAGATTAAAAATCTCAGGCTAAAATGTCGCACATGTCTGGAAAAGAAACGTCTACAGATTCTCAAAAAGGGCAAATAAAAAATTCACATAGTCTATGAATGCTCAGATCTTGTTAAAAATATTGCATTCTCTCAAAAAATTGAAGATTTTGTCCGGGGGAACATCCCGGAACAAAACCTTCAAGGAGTCTGCTGTGAAGTGTTTATATCTGGTGTCAATTAGGTCAGCACAATACAGCAAAAAGTGTCGAACAGAAAACTGCTCATCACAGGCAAAACACCATGGACGCTCATCCTGTTTAAGTAAGTAAGAGTGCGTAACATATGTGTGCCCGATGTGGAGCCGAGCAAGGACAGTCTCCTCACGGCGGCTGCCGCAGCGGAAAGGTAGACTGTCAGACAACTTAGGAAGAGCTTCATGAAGCTTGTTCCCTTCCTCTTTGTCCTACTCGGACTGCCACTCGCGGGCTATGTACGCACTAATAACAGGTTTAAAATCACTATAGATAGTCTGTGTGTCAGGGACAGGGTCACTGCGGGCACTGTTGGCAGCAGAATCTGCGATTCTGTTGCCTTCGATGCCCACATGGCCTGGGACCCAAATAAAAATGATGTCATAATATTCCTTCATCAAGTCCGCGTAGAGCTCTCTAATCTGCACCAGCAGTGGATGGTCTGTTCCCGCGCCCTGAAGGGCCTGCAGGGCAGAAAGAGAGTCAGACAGAATCAGGAAGTTCCTTTCCCGAGACTGATAGGCATGCTTGAGTGCTAGCAGAATGGCCTGCAGTTCTGCACTAAATACAGAGGAATGGTCAGGGAGACGGAGCTTAAATGGGCGTCTAGGATGGCGAGAGGACACTGCAGCCGCAGCCACTCTTCCATCCTCAGACTTGGACCCATCCGTATAAAGACGACAATAGCCAGGAAAAATTGAAAGGAGTTCATTGAGGCTCTGTTGGTATATGGCTGGTGGAGTACAATCCTTCTTGTGGGCAGTCAAGTCCAGCAAGATGTCAGGAACTGGTAGTAGCCAGGGTGGAGTGACGTGTTGCAGAGATTCCGAAACTTTGTCCAGGTCCACTCCGGCCGCCTGCAGATGAGGTCGGACACGGAAGGAAAGTGGACGGACAGCTCCCGGATGGGCATCGTAAATCTCTGCAAACGACGGGTTAAAAACACAATCATAGGCAGGATTTTCTGGATGGGCCTTCAGCTTCAGAACGTAGCTGAGCATGAGGCGGATGCGGCGGAGCCTGAGAGAAGGCTCCCCTGCCTCTGCATACAGACTAGGAACTGGAGATGTCCTGAAGGCTCCCAGACATATGCGCAGACCTTGATGGTGAATTGTGTTCAGACGCTGCAGAACAGACTTGGAAGCCGAGCCATATACCACAGAGCCGTAATCCAGTTTTGACCGAACAAGGGCCCGGTACAGTCGAAGTAAGACGATGCGGTCTGCACCCCAGTCAGTACGACCAACGACACGAAGAATGTCGAGGGCCTTCCGACAAGAGGTTCTAAGGTAGTTAACATGGTTGCAGAAGGTCAATCTTTTGTCAAAGATGACCCCCAAAAACTTAGCCTCTTCAGCCACCTTAATTGGCACTCCAGCAATGCTCAGGCTAGGTTCTGGAAAAAATTTCGTCTGGTTAGTAAAATGCACACAGACTGTCTTGGAGGGCGAGAATCTGAATCCATTGAGAGACACCCACCCCTGGATGCGATCAACGCACAGCTGCAAGCGCCTCTCAAGGGACGCAAGTCCTCGACCTCGTGCACACAAAGCAAAGTCGTCCACAAACAAAGAGCATTCAGAATCATCCTTGACGGCCTTTACAATGTTATTTATTTTAATGCTAAATAAAACAGGAGATAGAATACTGCCCTGCGGGACACCCATCTCCTGTTCAAAGGAGTCGGAGAGGGTGGAGCCCACACGGACATGGAACGACCTGTTGGACAAAAAATTGTGAATAAAAATGGGCAGATGCCCTTTAAAACCCATGTCCGACAAATCAGACATTATACCATGCTTCCAGGTAGTGTCATATGCCTTTTCAAGATCAAAGAAAATTGCATAGACATGCTGCTTGTTGACAAAAGCATCTCGGATAAAAGACTCAAAGCGGACTAGATGGTCAGTTGTACTACGGAAGCGCCGGAAACCGCACTGGAGGTCTGTGATGAGACCCTGTGACTCAAGATGCCACACCAGTCGGGCGTTGACCAAGCGTTCCATAGTTTTACATAAACATGATGTCAAAGCTATTGGCCGGTAGTTGCCCGGGTCGGAAGGATCCTTACCCGGCTTGGGAATTGGCACAACCACAGCCTGGCGCCAAGATGGCGGAAAATGACCGGTTATCCAGATATGGTTAAAGGCCTTGAGAAGTACAAGGAGTGAATCCTCAGGCAGATGTGTTATGAGCTGATAATGGATGGTATCTAATCCAGCAGCAGAGTCAGTACATTTCTGCATGGCTTGCTGCAATTCTGAAAACGTAAAAGGGGCATTATAGTCTTCCAAGTTATCCGATATAAAATCACAAGCACAAGATTCTCGCTTCTCCTTCTCTCTCTGGAAGAAAGGTGAATAATGCTCTGTTGAAGAATTATGGGCAATGGTGGAGGCAAGTAAATTGGCCACAGCCTTTTTATCTGTGACCAAACTGGCACCATCTCTAAGATGGCCGACAGAAGCCGAGCCACCCCTGCCCCCAATTCTTCGAACAGCCTTCCAGACTTTTTGGGACGGAGTCCTAGAAGATAAAGATGAGACAAAGCGTCTCCAGGAAGCACGGCGTTCACGTTTAAAAATATAACGGGCTTTCGCCCGCTGTCTTTTAAAGGTTAAAATATTTGCTTGCGACGGATTACGAAATGCACGTCGCTGAGCAGATTTGCGCATTGTTTGGGCCTTGCGGCACTCTTCATTGAACCATGGTACTCTCGGCTTCCGAGGGAGTGATGTGGAAGTTCTAGGGATGGTTTCACCTGCAACCTCCAACAAAATAGAAGTAAAACAAGAAACAGGTTCTTCAGCTGACATGACCACCTCCTCTGTAAGACGAGACTGACAGAGAGAGGCAAACAGAGACCAGTTAGCTTTCTTGAGATTCCAGCGCCCCACCGGCGAATCCTCCTCACAGCTGACCGATGACAGGACTACTGGGAAGTGGTCACTACCACACAGGTCGCCGTGAACCTTCCAGTCAAAGTCCAGCATGAGAGAAGGATCACACACAGTGAGGTCTAGAACAGAACTAGATCCGGAACCTGAGTTAGAGTATGTAGGTGAGCCATCGTTAAAGACACATAGGTTAAGTTGAGAAAAAACATCTTCTAACATCTGACCTCTGCCATCATAGTGGTCACTACCCCAAAGGTGAGCATGACCGTTAAAATCCCCCATGAGAATAAAGGGAGGGGGCAGTTGATCTACTAAGTGAAAAATATCATTGCTACAGACCCGCAGTGATGGTGGCAGGTAAATACTGCATATGGTTATGGTCTTTTTTAAGGTAACCCGAGCAGCGACAGCCTGAAGACAGGTGTCGATGCTAACGGGGCTACATAAAATTTGGCTACTAATGAGAAGAGCCGCTCCACCCGAGCGCCTCTCCGAATCAGAGCCTTTATGTATAACATTAAAACCATTAAAAGACACAGGGTCAGAAGTCTTCAGGTAAGTCTCCTGAAGAGATATGACTGAGGGGTTATAGAACTTGACTAAAAGACGTAATTCCTCAAAGTTAGCTCGAAAACCACGACAATTCCACTGAAGCAAAGAGTCCATGATTAAGTCTTATCTGGGGGTAAGGAGTTTTTCCCCCCTTTTTCCTTTACCTTGGAAGGAGTTGAAGAAACAGAGGGGGGCCGGCTCCCGGGCCTCCTCTGGTTCTTCGGAGAGGAAGGGGGTGGAGCTGCCGCAGCATCAGCAACAACAACTTCCACTCCCTCCATCCGCTCCTCCAGTGCAGCATATTTGTTTTGAAGGGGCACATCTGTGTTCCCCTTCTGGGCCCGTGCGCACAGCGGTCCCATAGATTTCTTAGACTTCTGGTCCTGGGCAGCGTTCCTGCCGCTAGAGTTAGCGGCCTTAGAAGGCTGACCAGAGCCAGAAGCCTTTGGAGTTGACTGACTAACAGGTTTGGGTGGGGGCTGAGGCTTAGGGGCAACAGAAGGCGGCACAACCGGACCGGCAGTGTCCGCCTTCTGCGTCCCCTGGCTCCTTGTCACCACCGGAGGAGGGTTACTCTCCAGGGGCGAGATGAGCCGAGGCTCCGCCCCCAACCAAGAAGTTGGGGTCTGACATGAAAAGTCTTTGGTGGGGCGCTTGCCTGCCACCGCTGCACTAAAAGTATACACTGAGGTGTTAGAGGTTGGGGCAGCCGCAGCTGCACCAGGGCCTTCAACCAGTTTTTTGGCATCCAGAAAGGACAGCCCCTTCTCCACACGCACCTGCTGAATCTTGCACTCGGATATCCAACGAGGGCATTTCTTATCCGAAGCCATATGCGCCCCCTGGCAATTCACACACAGGGGGGTGGCTGTCAGCAGGACTCAGCAGAGTGTCCGGGCCTAGTGCAACGGGCGCATGAAGCCTCTGCCTGACGGCATGTCTTCTGCCCATGGCCATACTTTTGGCACTTAAAGCACCGGAGGGGAAGAGGGACGTACTTTTTCACTCTCAGGGAGTAGTAACCTCCCCAGATGGTAGTAGGAGGGGTGGGGGTGCCAAACGTCAGGATGATGGTAGGGAGACGGATCTCCCCACCACCTCGCTTGGAAGCGAAGCGCCTGACGCAAGTCACCCCCTGAGACTTAAGGTTCCTTACAAGTTCATCTTCTGACAGTTCTGCCAAAGCTTGATCTTTGATTACGCCTCTTGACGAATTCATTGTTTTGTGGGGTGTGACTTCCACAGGAGTGTCTCCGATGGAAGAGAGCCCCAGTAGCCCGCTGGAGTGTGCCCGAGTACGGCACTCCACCAGCAAGTCACCAGACCTGAGGCGCTGGGCGTCAGGCCTGCCAACACGGCTCCTGAGGGTCTCCCCCACCAGAAAAGGATGCAGCTTGGTAACTGGTTTCTCCTTCACCTTGCTATGGACAATGAGGAAGCGAGGCCATACGGCCGACGCCTGAGGCGTCGCTTCATCACAGTCTGAATCACTGTCATGTGCAATGTCGGTGTCTATGCGCCGTTTCTGTGCTAGTTTTGGTTTTTTGGTTGTATCCATATTATATTAGTAGAGATATTCATCCCCCGGGGGTCCCCGCCCGCCACCGAGCCCAACAAGGGAAAGTGCAACTGTCGGCGGGTCTCCAGCCGACGCACAATGGAGACTGCCCGAAAGATATACTCAAGGGGGTAAGCCCGATTGAACCGTTTGAGCCACCGCCTTCTATCACACCGTTGAATGCAGGGGAATACTGGCGTAAAGCACCTAATCAGCTGCAGAAGCTATAGCATGGTGCTCCGTATAGCAACCCGCATGTCAACAGTGGGATAGGGCTCAACGTGACAAGAGCCGATTGACTAGGCCGGTACGACTAGCCTCCCGTTTAGGTAGAAGTCAAGGCCGAAGTGGAGTGTTGGCACCAGTGAGCCGCAGCCCAAAGGGAACCTCAGCCACCAGGATCCTCTTCTCCCCCGACACGGGTCTCCAAGCACGGCAAACACTTGGGATCCAAAGGACCAAAAAGTCACGAGTATTTTTAAGGACCAATCCAACATGGTACGACCTAGGTTAGCACAGCTCCTTAAAATCCGGACCAGTGAAAAGGCTGACCAACATATCTGCTGACATCAAGTCCTAATCCTGGACAAAGATGGCACCCGTCCGCTAGCCCACTCAGTCAGGGACTGAGCGGACTACCCACCTACGCCACGTGGAGGCCGGTGCCGGGTAGGCAAAAATGACAAAGTCCAAAGTGCCCGTTATAGCTGAGGAAAGTCTAGAAAAGTAGCTAAGTCAGAGAGACCTTTGGTAAAAGACGACCTGTACAAAAATGCTTTAGTCCAAAGCGCCGTTTGTAAAAGGGCCTCGGAAAACGACAGAGTCCGAGGCGCCCGTTACAAAAGAAGAGCCCCAAAAAATAACAGAGTCCAAAACGCCCTTTGTAATGGGAAGCCTCGGGAAAACGACAGAGTCCGAGCCGCTCGTTATAAAGGATAACTATCTAAAAAAAAAAAAATGGCAGAGTCCAAAATGTCCTTTGATAATGGGAAGCCTCGGAGAAACGACAGAATCCGAGGCGCCCGTTATAAAGGAAGACTCACGAAAAATGACAGAGTCCTGAAGGTCCCTTTTTAAAGGAAAACCTACCAAAAAATGGCAGAGTCCGAAACACCCTTTGTAAAGGAAAACCTTGGAAAAACGGCAGAGTCCGAGGCGCCCGTTACAAAGTAGAGCTGCCAGAAAAATGGCAAAGTCCCAAGACTCCGAAAAAACGAGTCTGGGATTCCCGTTCAAAGGTGGGCTCAGAAAAATTACAGAGTCCAAAATGCTGGTTTGTAGAGAGAACTCTGGAAAAATCGGCAAAGTCGAAAAAGCAAATGTAGAAGCAGTCGTGGATAACAACCGCTCAAATCCACCTATCCGCTCAGCTGGTCGCAAGTTGGAAGCACAGCTGTTAAATGAGTCTCACCTGAGTGAGGCACGCAGCTGAAACCTAACCATGCCATATACCCTAACACTGTCGGAGTAGGCAGACTGAGAACAGCCCCCTCCCATTTGGCCAAAGGGCATACAGGAAACGTAGGAAGGGTCATGCACTCGTGGCGTTATCTATGCATGTTAATGTAACAGAGAAGCAGAGTTCGCCATTGATGTGAGTGGTACTGACAGTTCGTAATCACAGTCTATAGAAGAGCGTCCCCCTTCCTGGTTATCGACGTAAATAACGAAAAGTATAAGCAGGATTCAAGGGCTTAAGGAAATATTTAGTAGTAAATGTACTGGCATTTACGTCTCAGTGTATTCCTGAAGCTGAAATATGCCGACCTGCGGTTTCAAATACTCTTGGCTTGACTTCGCGAACGAAGATTCTATAGGGCTTGCCCAGGTCGTCTGCAGGCATTTTCGTGACTGCGGAGGCCATATCCGGGACAGGCAGGTTCGACCGCAGTGGCTGCAGGGGAAGGTCTGGTCAGGGTTCTGAGTTACGACAACTCTGTTTTTTCTCCTGAGCCGCTTGTCCTTGAGGTTAGCTCTGCGAGAGTCCTCAAAGGAGACGGCTGCCTTGTGAATGGTGGAGCGCCAGGTATCACGGTCCGCAGCAAGCGAAGACCACTGGCGGTGGTCGATTTGGCAGGCACTAAGTGACTTCTTGAGACCGTCTTTGTATCTCTTCTTTGGTGCCCCTCTGTCTCGGTGTCCAGTGGCGAGCTCGCCGAACAGAGTGATCTTGGGTAGGCGATGATCCTCCATCCTGGAGACGTGTCCCGCCCAGCGAAGCTGTGTCCGCAGCAGCAAAGCCTCGATGCTCAAAGTTTCCGCCTGTTCAAGGACCTCGACGTTGGTGACATAGTCACTCCAGTGAATGCTGAGGATGGTACGCAGGCATCGCTGGTGAAAGCGTTCGAGGAGTCGTAGTTGGCTGCGGTAGAGGGCCCAGGACTCGGAACCGTACAGCAGGGTGGTGAGGACGACAGCTCTGTACACGCTGATCTTGGTGCCTTTTTTCAGCTGTTGATTGTGCCACACCCGCTTGAATAGTCGCCCGAAAGCACTGTTCGCTTTTACCAGCCTGTTGTCCAGCTCCTTGTCCAGCTTGGCGTCTGACGTGATGATGCAGCCAAGGTAGGTAAACTGGTGTACAGACTTCAGTTCAGACTCGCCGATGGTGATGTGGGGAGGGCGATGCTCTTCCTTGGGTGCTGGCTGATGAAGAACCTCTGTCTTTTTCAGACTGACCTCAAGTCCGAAGAGCTGGGCGGCATCTGCGAAGCAGGACGTAATGCGCTGCAAGGCTCTCTCTGTGTGTGCAACGAGGGCAGCGTCATCAGCAAAGAGCAGCTCACGAATCAGTTGGTCTAGGGTTTTCGTGTGGGCCTGCAGTCGTCTGAGGTTGAACAGGCTGCCATCGAGACGATACCTGATGTACACTGTGTCGTCATCGTCAAGGTCCACTGTGGCCTGCTTCAACATCATGCTGAAGAAGATGGTGAAGAGGGTCGGTGCCAGCACGCAGCCTTGCTTCACGCCGTTTCGAATGGGGAATGGTTCTGAGAGGTCACTGTTTAGTCTGACCTGGCCTTGCTGGTCCTCGTGGAGCTGGACGATCATGTTGAGGAACTTTGGGGGACAGCCTAGTCGCTCCAGGATCTGCCACATACCTTGCCTGCTCAAATACACTTGTCTGTTAAATCTCAAGACCCGTGTACCGTTATGCTTCACAACTGCATAACCTTTTAGTCTGAAACATCGTACTTTATAATGAATTCCAAGATCTCCCTGTAAATCAAAGATTGTATCATAATTAGTATTTAAATTTTGCTGTCGTTTGGATTATATCGAAGGTTTCTATGCCTTTGTCATTCGTTAGTTACTGTTGTTTTTCTGGTGTGCACAAACTCAAGTTTTCACTTTAAACGGTCCATTGCTGACCATTTCGTGATCCGTGCCGGAGAGTGATCGCGTGGTAATTATTGAACCGCTGGGAGCGACAGCCCGCACAGTCTTCGTCCACTTACCTGCCTCACTGACCACCATATGGTAATTATCTATCACTTCGTACCGGCTGTGTCATCAATCGCAACTTCGCTGGGACAACCGTAAGTTCAAGTTGATTTTTTTAGCATTTAAAAGGTCTCGCTTATGTAGTGGTCTTGATGCTTTCAGTTGTTGTTTTGATTGCATGCTTATTTCACGCTTTTCTTGCAATTCCCTGCCATAACGTTGCATACTGTAGTAAATCATGGGAATCCGCTGTCATGCTCTACAATAATGTTCTTATGTTGTTTTGTTATTGTTGGGTTTTTCTTTTTAATTTAGTTGGTGATGCTTCAGCGTTTGTTGTTATATGAAGGTTGCTAAATGATACTGTTTGTATGAAGTAAACTTTTACACACAATTTCTAATAATGCCGGTATTCACTACGCTTTCAACTATCGTCTTATCTGCAAAAGGGATTGCGTACTTCACTCATTTGCACACTGCACACGTCACGTTCAGTATTTCTTCACAGAGTTCTAATGCAGGTATGATGCAATTTGTGTGTGTGCAAAAATCACAAATCAGTTTGTAAGAATGTATTTAATGATTTTATAAAATTGTTATATTTGTTATACCAAAAATATCTGTGATACCAAGCCCTCTTCTCCTTTTTTTCTTTATTCCAGGGTATCATAAAATGCATCGATGTTTTTAAGGCGCTTACCAACTATTTCACACCTTAACGTCTACGAAGATGGAGATGGTGTTTGGCTTTCGTTTGAGAAATTTTACAGTTTCTTAGAGATAACATCAAAGAATCGGACACTGCTACAAATTTAATAAGAAGAGACAATCTTGTTCGAAAATTCAAGAAAGCGTCAGAATTCAGAGATGGCGTGGGTCTGGAATGCAAGAAAATAACTGTGGAGGCAGCTTTGAAATCTCAATAATTCTGAGGCATTCGCAATTTGCAGCATAGTTGCCAGGGAGACGAGGAACTGATTTCTGAACCCGGCAGCTGTATCAGTGCCCCCCGAAGTGTTGTCTGGTGTGAAAACGATCAAAGATCTATATGACACTATCGCTGCCAGTTCTTTCCATGACAAGAAACTCGACGATTTGTTTTTCTTCTGTGCACTCCGCAACAGATATATCAGAGCTGAAGACAATAAACACAAACCACAAAGAGTGCTTTTCGTCCATGCAATGGGAAAAGATCGCGCTGTTTGAGTATCACTTTCACAAAGAGAGCGAGAACTGCGTCACCTTTGAATATGACATGAGGAACTGTGTCGAAAAAAATGGCTGTACTGGGAGACTTGTCAAACACTCAAAGGTGACTATTTGGTAGAGATGTGCACCAGGTCCAGGCAGGTCCGAGAATAAACGCCAGTCTGTTGGACGTGTTGTGCATGGCTTATGTTTTTATGGTCCAAATGACCGGCACTTTCCTGAAGTCATCGCCCAATCTGTATATAGCAATGTGTTTGCTGTGATTGACGAAAACGCTCGGGTTTCAAGCAGCGACTGCTGTCCTTCCTTTGGGTGCGGCGAAAATAGAGGAATACATGCTTTTGTTGAATCTCAACACTTGAGTCCGTCAACGTCTACCAACGAAAAGAATGATATTGCAGAAGTCATTCAAATCACTATACAGTGAAGCCATTCGGATGTGTGCCATGGCGTGACCATGCTGCATCCAGACACACTAGACCAATATAGCACTGGCAAACAGATCGAAATCTATAAACTGAAAGATGCTCTGTACTCAGGGCAGTTACGAACAAAAATTGTTTATGACAAGCGCATGTCGAACGAAACTGGTGATACAAATGATCAAGAGAGGTGCAAGTCGTGTTCTCAGTTGGAAGCAGAAGGAGCTTCTGTGCATTGGAAAACGTTAGATACGACAAAGGAGTGGAAATACTTCGTGCCATTACAGTTTCAGTTGCTTCTGGAGACGTTTATAAGCAAGATGTCTGTGGAAAAAACAACAGACAGGTTAGTTAGTTAGTTATTTGGGTTTAACGCCGAGCAGGCAACTAAGGCCATCTCACGGCGGGAAGGGTAAAAATCTGGTCAGCCAGACTAAAAGAAAGGTCTTAAGACATGATGTAAATATACCTTAAAAATATGTCAGGCTAAAATGTCGCACAGGTCTTTAAAGAAAACGTCGGAAGACTCTCAAAAAGGTCAAAATAATAGAAACATCATAATCTATAAACGCTCAAATCGTATTAAAAATATGGCACTCTCTCAGAAAACTGAAGATCTTGTCCGGGGGCACATCCCGGAACAAAACCTTCAAGGAGTCTGCTGTGAAATGTTTATACCTTGTGTCGATTAGATCAGCACAAGACAACAAAAAGTGTTGAACAGATTACTGCTCGTCGCAGGCATAACACCATGGACGCTCCTCCTGTTTAAGTAAATAAGAGTGCGTAACATACGTGTGGCCGATGTGGAGCCGAGCCAGGACAGTCTCCTCACGGCGGCTGCCGCAGCGATAAGGTAGACCGTCGGACAACTTAGGAAGGGCTTCATGCAGCTTGTTAGCTTCCTCTTTGTCCCACTCGGACTGCCACTCACGGGCTATGTACGCACTAGCCACATGTCTAAAATCACTATAAACAGTCTGTGTGTCAGGGACAGGGTCATTGCGGGCATCGTTGGCAGCAGAATCTGCGATCCTGTTGCCTTCGATGCCCACATGCCCTGGCACCCAAACTTATGATATCATAATATTCCTTCATCAAGTCCGCGTGGAGCTCTCTGATCTGCACCAGCAGTGGGTGGTCATTTCCCGTGCCCTGAAGGGCCTGCAGGGCAGAAAGAGAGTCAGACAGAATCAGGAAGTTCCTTTCTCTAGATCGATAAGCATGCTTGAGTGCCAGCAGAACCGCCTGCAGTTCCGCACTAAATACAGATGAGTGGTCTGGGAGGCGGTGCTTAAATGGGCGTCTAGGATGGCGAGAGGATACTGCGGCCGCAGCCACTCTCCCATCCTCAGACTTTGACCCATCGGTATAGATGCGACAATAGCCAGGAAAAATTGAAAGCAGTTCATTGAGGCTCTGTTGGTATATGGCTGGTGGAGTAGAGTCTTTTTTGTGGGCAGTCAAGTCCAGCAAGATGTCAGGAACTGGTAAGAGCCAAGGTGGAGTGATGTGTTGCAGGGATTCCGAAACTCTGTCCAGGTCCAATCCGGCCGCCTGCAGATGAGGTCGGACACGGAAAGAAAGTGGACGGACAGCTCCCGGATGGGTATCGTAAATCTCTGCAAACGATGGTTTAAAAACACAATCATAGGCAGGATTGTCTGGATGAGCCTTCAGTTTCAGAACGTAGCTGAGCATGAGGCGGATGCGGCGGAGCTTGAGAGAAGGCTCCCCTGCCTCGGCATACAGACTAGGAACTGGAGACGTCCTGAAGGCCCCAAGACATATCCGCAGACCCTGATGGTGAATTGTGTTCAGACGCTGTAGCACAGACTTGGAAGCTGAGCCATACACCACAGAGCCGTAATCCAGTTTGGACCGAACAAGGGCCCGGTACAGACGAAGTAAGACAGTACGGTCCGCACCCCAGTCAGTACGACCGACGACACGAAGAATGTCGATAGCCTTCTGACAAGAGTTCTAAGGTAATTAATATGGTTGCGGAAGGTAAGTCTTTTGTCAAAAATGACCCCCAGAAACTTTGCCTCCTCGGCCACCTTAATTGGCACTCCAGCAATGCTCAGGCTAGGTTCTGGAAAAAATTTCGTCTGGTTAGTAAAATGCACACAAACAGTCTTGGAGGGCGAGAACTTGAATCCATTGAGAGACACCCACCGCTGGATGCGATCAACGCACAGCTGCAAGCGCCTCTCAAGGGACGCAAGTCCTCGACCACGTGCGCACAAAGCAAAGTCGTCAACAAACAAAGAGCATTCAGAATCATCCTTGACGGCCTTTACAATGTTATTAATTTTAATACTAAATAAAACAGGAGATAGAATGCTGCCCTGTGGGACACCCATCTCCTGTTCAAAGGAGTCGGAGAGGGTGGAGCCCACACGGACATGGAACGACCGGTTAGTCAAAAAATTGTGAATAAAAACGGGCAGGTGCCCTTTAAAACCCATGTCCAACAAGTCAGACATTATGCCATACTTCCAGGTAGTGTCATACGCCTTCTCAAGATCGAAAAAAATTGCATAGACATGCTGCTTGTTGACAAAAGAATCTCGAATAAACGATTCAAAGCGGACTAAATGGTCAGTTGTACTACGGAAGCGCCGGAAACCGCACTGGAGGTCTGTGAGGAGACCCTGTGACTCAAGATGCCACACCAGGCGGGCGTTGACCAGGCGCTCCATAGTTTTACATAAACATGATGTCAAAGCGATAGGCCGGTAGTTGCCCGGGTCGGAAGGATCCTTACCCGGCTTGGGGATCGGTACAACCACAGCCTGGCGCCAAGACGGCGGAAAATGACCAGTTCTCCAGATATGGTTAAAGGCCTTGAGAAGTACAAGGAGTGGCTTCTCAGGCAGATGCGTTAGGAATTGATAGTGGACGGTATCTAGGCCAGCAGCAGAGTCATTACATTTCTGCAAAGCTTGCTGCAATTCTGATAATGTAAACGGGACATTATAGTCTTCTGAGTTATCGGACTCAAAATCACAAATACGAGACTCTCGTTTCTCCTTCTCTCTCTGGAAGAAAGGTGAATAATGCTCCGTTGAAGAATTATGGGCAATGGTGGAGGCAAGCAAATTGGCCACAGCTTTTTTATCTGTAACCAAACTGACACCATCTCTAAGATGGCCAACAGAAGCCGAGCCACCTCTGCCCCTAATTCTCCGAACAGCCTTCCATACTTTCTGGGACGGAGTCCGAGAAGTTAAAGATGAGACGAAGCGTCTCCAGGAAGCACGGCGTTCACGTTTAAAAATGTAACGGGCTTTCGCCCTCTGTCTTTTAAAGGTTAAAATATTTACTTGCGACGGATTACGGAAAGCACGTCGCTGAGCAGATTTGCGCGCTATTTGGGCCTTGCGGCACTCTTCGTTGAACCATGGTACTCTCGGCTTTCGAGGGACTGATGCGGAAGTTTTAGGGATGGTTTCACCCGCTACGTCCAACAAAATAGTAGTAAAAGAAGAAATAGGTTCTTCAGATGACATGGCCACCTCCTCTGTAAGACGAGACTGACAGAGGGAGGCGAACAGAGGCCAGTTAGCTTTCTTAAGATTCCAGCGCCCCACCGGCGGATCCTCCCCACAGCTGACCGATGACAGGACTACTGGGAAGTGGTCACTACCACACAGGTCATCGTGAACCTTCCAGTCAAAGTCCAGCATGAGAGAAGGGTCACACACAGTGAGGTCTAGAACAGAACTAGCTCCTGAACCTGGGTTAGAGTATGTAGGTGAACCATCGTTAAAGACACATAGATTAAGTTGAGAAAAAACATCTTCTAACATCTGACCTCTGCCATCATAGTGGTCACTACCCCAAAGGTGAGCGTGACCGTTAAAATCCCCCATGAGAATAAAGGGAGGGGGCAGTTGATCAACTAAATTAAAAAAATCATTACTACAGACCCGCAGGGATGGTGGCAGGTAAATACTGCATATAGTTATGGTCTTCTTCAAGGTAACCCGAGCTGCGACAGCCTGAAGACAGGTGTCGATGCTAACGGGGCTACATAAAATTTGGCTACTAATGAGAAGAGCCACTCCACCCGAGCGCCTCTCCGAATCAGAGCCTTTATGTATAGCGTTAAAACCATTAAAGGACACAGGGTCAGAAGTCTTCAGGTAAGTCTCCTGAAGAGATATTACTGAGGGGTTATAGCACTTGACTAAAAGACGTAATTCCTCAAAGTTAGCTTGAAAACCACGACAATTCCACTGAAGCAGAGAGTCCATGATTATGTCTTATCTGGGGGTGCGGAGTTTTTCCCCCCTTTGTCCTTTGCCTTGGAAGGAGTCGGAGAAACAGAGGGGGGCCGGCTCCCGGGCCTCCTCTGGTTCCTAGGAGATGAAGGGGGTGGAGCTGCCGCAGCATCGACAACTTCCACTCCCTCCATCTGCTCCTCCAACGCAGCATATTTGTTTTGAAGGGGGACATCAATGTTCCCCTTCTGGGCCCGTGCGCACGGCGGTCCCATAGATTTCTTTGACTTCTGGTCCTGGGCAGCGTTCCTGCCGCTAGAGTTAGCGGCCTTAGAAGGCTGACCAGAGCCAGAAACCTTTGGTGTTGACAAACTAGCAGGTTTGGGTGGGGGCTGAGGCCCTCTGCGTTCCCTGGCTCCTCGTCACCACCGGAGGAGGATTACTCTCCAGGGGTGAGAGGATCCGAGGCTCCGCCCCCAACCAAGAAGTTGGGGTTTGACAAGAGAAGTCTTTGGTGGGGCGCTTGCCTGCCACCGCAGCACTGAAAGTATACACAAAGTTGTTATTTGAGTTTGGCGCCGCCTCAGCTGCACCAGGACCGTCAACCAGTTTTTTTGCGTCCGCAAAGGACAGCCCCTTCTCCACACGCACCTGCTGAATCCTGCACTCGGAGATCCAACGAGGGCACTTCTTGTCCGAAGCCATATGCGCCCCCTGGCAATTCACACACAGGGGGATGGCTGTGCAGGACTCAGCAGAGTGTCCGGGCTTAGTGCAACGGGCGCATAGGGCCTCTGCCTGGCGGCATGTCTTCTGCCCATGGCCATACTTTTGGCACTTAAAGCACCGAAGGGGGAGAGGGACGTACTTTTTCACTTTCATGGAGTAATAACCTCCCCAGATGGTAGTAGGAGCTGTGGGGGTGCCAAACGTCAGGATGATGGTAGGGAGACGGATCTCCCTACCACCTCGTTTGGAAATGAAGCGCCTGACGTAGGTCACCCCCTGTGACTTAAGGTTCCGTACAAGTTCATCTTCAGACAGTTCGGCCAATGCTTGATCTTTAATCACTCCTCTAGAGGAATTCATTGTTTTGTGGGGAGTGACCTCCACTGGAGTGTCTCCGATGGAGGAGAGCCTCAGTAGCCCATTGGAGTGTGCCCGGGTACGGCACTCTACCAACAAGTCACCAGACCTGAGGCGCTGGGCCTCAGGCCTGCCAACACGGGTCCTGAGGGTCTCCCCCACCAGGAAAGGGTGCAGCTTGGAAACAGGCTTCTCTTTAACTTTGCTGTGGATAATGAGAAAGCGAGGCCAGACGGCCGAAACCTGAGGCGTCGCTTCCCCACAATCAGAGTCGCTATCATTTTCAAGGTCAATGTCAGTGGCTATGTGCCGCTTTGGTGCCAGTTTTGGTTTTTTGATATTTTCCATATTATAGTATGATAGATATTCATCCCCCGGGGGTCCCCGCCCGCCACCGAGCCCAACAAGGGAAAGTGCAATTGTCGGCGGGTCTCCAGCCGACGCACAATGGAGACTGCCCGAAAGATATACTCAAGGGGGTAAGCCCGATTGAACCGTTTGAGCCACCGCCTTCTATCACACTGTTGAATACAGGGGAATACTGGCGTAAAGCACCCAATCAGCATCAGAGGCTATAGCATGGTGCTCCGTATAACAACCCGCATGTCAACAGGGGGATAGGGCTCGACGTGACAAGAGCCGATTGACTAGGCCGGTACGACTAGCCTCCCGTTTAGGCAGAAGTCAAGGCCAAAGTGGAGTGTTTCAGCCACCAGGATCCTCTTCTCCCCCGACACGGGTCTCCAAGCACGGCAAACACTTGGGATCCAAAGGACCAAAAGCTCACGCGTATTTTTAAGGACCAATCCAACATGGTAAGACCTGGGTAAGCACAGCTCCTTAAAAACCGGACCAGTGAAAAAGACTGAACAACATATCTGCTGACATCAAGTCCTAATCCTGGACAAAGATGGCACCCGTCTGCTAGCCCACTCAGTCAGGGACCGAGTGGACTACCCACCCACGCCACGTGGAGGCCGGTGCCGGGTAGGCACAACAGACAGGGATGCATTCATCAGGAAAAAACTGCGGCGCCTGTATTTGGCATTTCATGGACTCTTGAATCAAGGGTCAGAAGCTATTGTGGTGTTCTGAAAGACGTTCTCACTGATCAACTGACATACGGCTACCACTCTGCATCGACAGTGTTTTCAATAACATCGCAAGCAGGACTCACGAGAAGCATGAGGGATGCTGAAAGACGTCTGAAGAGAGAGGCAAACGACACCGAATGCCATTTCAACACATACCTCCGTCGATATGACATGCAGTACTGCACAGCAGCCGGGATCCTGAGACGACAGGCTAGTCTTCGAGACTGTTTCCTCATATTGTGTTTGGACAATCTGGTACGTCTCACGTTTCACACAGACCCTGGTAGGGACGACTCCAAGTCACCCAAATTTGCACAATCCCTGTGACTCTCAAAGGGCTCCCAAAAGACTCGGAGGTAGTGGACAGCTGGCACGAGGACGGTTTTCACGGTATTACCACTAATTGTCGATGCATACAGCCGACCCACCTCTCTACAGCCGATGTGTACAAGGTCAGTTTTGCTCCGGACGTCAGCAGAGGAATCAGCCCAGCTGTCCAATTTCGCGACGAGCATGGTTTTTGGTCTGTCTGCAATTTGGCAAGAAGTGAATGTCGAAATGGGCGGAATCATTCAGAGAGCAGCTGATCATGACCCCAGCGTCATCGGCGTTGCAAGCACACAAAGGGGAGAACTGAACGGTAATAATAATAATAATAATAATAATAATAATAATAATAATAATAATAATAATAATAATAATAATAAATAATTACGGTATTTATAATGCGCTTATCTTATAATAATTATAACTCTAAGCGCGCACTCACAACTCGCGAACGCATGCGCACGCTTTTGACAATGACTCACGTACCACAAACACATTATGACAGTCAGCTTGGGGTGGGGAGTGTGGTGATATAGAGCTAGAACTGTTGAAAGGTGAGTTTTGAGGGCGGACTGGAAGGAGGAGAGAGAGTGTTTCTGACGGAGAGAGAGTGGGAGAGTGTTCCAGGTGGATGGACCGTATACAGAGGTGAGTTTGGTGCGGGGGATGTGGAGGCGGAGAGGGTCGGAGGCGGAGCGGGGAGGAGTGTAGGGGTGAAGTAAGTTGGAGAGATAGGCAGGAGCGTAGTTGTTCAGGGATTTGTAGCAGAGAGACAGAATCTTGTATTGGATGCGTTGGGGGATGGCGAGCCAGTGAAGGAGTTTGAGCAGGGGAGTGATGTGGTCGGATTTTTTCTTTTTGAGGACGAGGCGGGCAGCATTGTTCTGGACGCGCTGGAGACGGAGTGAAAGTGGTGGAGTGAGGGAGGCCGGAAAGGAGAGAGTTGCAGTAGTCGATGCGAGATAGGATGAGAGAGACAGCAAGTTTGGTGGCAGCTTCGGTAGTGAGGTATTTTCTGATCTGACTGATGCGGCGGAGGTGAAAATAGCATGCCTGGGCCGGGGCGGATACGAAGCTGGTCATGGAAAGAGAGGAATCGAGGATAACGCCGAGGTTCTTGGCCGAGTCAGAGAGGG
Source organism: Semisulcospira habei (assembly GCA_036245525.1). Taxonomy (NCBI): domain Eukaryota; kingdom Metazoa; phylum Mollusca; class Gastropoda; family Semisulcospiridae; genus Semisulcospira; species Semisulcospira habei. The sequence continues at coordinate 172,376,601 of BTPG01000007.1, read as the reverse complement.
AGATGGTGGTGCTGTCGAGTTGAAGGTGGAGAGAGGGAGGGAGCTGGGAAAGTTTCTGGCGAGTGCCTACCAGCATGGCTTCCGTTTTGTCGTCGTTCAGTTTAAGCTTGTTTGCTGTCATCCAGTTTTTCACGTCTTCGTAGCAGTCAGCCGTGCGAGTCAGTAGTGACTGAGTGTTGTCGAGTTTGTCTTTAGTAGTTGTGAGTCGTCAGCGTAGTGGTGTACTGGTGAGACTGAATGATGTTGGACAAGGGAGAGGTGTAGAGTGTGAAAAGGACCGGGCCCAGGACGGACCCCTGTGGAACTCCGCAGGAGAGCGTGACTGGGTTGGAGGAGACGCCGTCGATGGTGACGGGCTGTCTGTCGGAGAGGTAGGAGAGAAACCAGGAGTGAGCAGAGTCAGTGATGCCAAAGGAGTGATGAAGGCGGTGGAGGAGGATAGAGTGGTCTATAGTGTCGAAGGCGGCAGAGAGGTCGAGTAGCGTAAGAAGGGAGATGTTGCCCGAGTCGGTGGAGAGAAGCAGGTCGTTTAGGATATGTAGAAGGGCTGTTTCAGCGCTGTGATGTTTGCGATAGGCAGACTGAAAGGGACTGAGGAGGTTGTTGTCGGCGAGGTGGAGGTTGAGCTGGTTGAGAACAACCCTCTCAAGAAGCTTGGACAGGAAGGAGAGATTGGAGACTGGGCAATAGTTCTTGAGTTCGTTTGGGTCGAGGTTGTGTTTTTTTGAGGAGAGGACGGACGATGGCGGACTTGAAGATATCGCGGACGGAGCCTTTCTCTAGATATGTGTTGATGATGTCGGTAATGAAGGGCAGAAGTTTTGGAAGGCCGTCCCGGTAGAGAGAAGCTAGGAGGGGGTCTAGTTCGCAGGTTTTGAAAGGCATGGACTTTATGGTCTTGAGGACTTCATCCTGAGACTGAGACGGGACGGAAGGACGAGAGGGGAATGCCGGAAAAGGGGTGGGGGGGGGGGGGGCGTGGGGGGGGGGGAGGGGGCGGGGGTGGGTGGGTGATCCATCGAAAAAGAAAGGTACTTGGAGTTGATGAAAACCTTATACTGTCCGCCGCGCTGCAACCCCTCTCAACTGTCAGTTGAGTCGGTCAGACAGTACAGTATTAAGGACCCCCAAAAGTCTACCTTCAATAACGAACAGTTGTGGATGCCACCAGTGCCAGTGTTACATCTCATCGCAGATCTCATCGACTGACCTACAGATCGCATGTCTGTTCACTGCCGGCGACCACGCCTCTAGTTTGCCAGATTTCCTGTCTTCTGGATGCCTTGTCAAACGAGCTGATGGCCAAGTAGACTCCGAAATGAGAGTTGAAGACAAGCAGGACCTTCTTCAAATTCCAGAAGCTGTCCTTCAGGGCTTGATTCTTCGGACCAGCAGACAAGGATCGACTGAAACGCCGCATGCAAGACACTCCACAAAAAGGCGAGCGTCGAAAGATGATAAAGCCAGTAACATCTACTCAAAAGGTACTCTATCACTGCTTAATTTTGTACCAAGAGTTGCAAATAAAATACTTATTATACGTGTATACGACGAAACAACAACACGAGAATGTGTCACATCAGCCAGAAACACAATAACGTGTACAATACACTATACTAGCAAACACAGAAATATGGGTATAATGTTGAAAAGGACATACACCGCTTGTAATCGTAATGGTAATGCAGAATTGTCAAAGTTGGAACATTATAAAAATAGTGTGCCTTCAATCGTTACGGTAAGGTTTATTCTAACGTCGATTGAGCCGTGACAGGTAGCTTGTACATGATCATACAAGAAGATTTTGTACGAGCTAACGACTGCCTTTGTTCTTATGTTTGAACTTCAGTTTATAATTGCAGAAACAGTAACAAGTAGAACAGATGGAACTGTCAGGAGACAGGGAGTTCTTCAGACGTAACACTGAACTATGGACTTTTGTGAATATAACACTGAAGATACTGAATTAGTAACAAACGTTGCACTCATACACAGAGATATGGCGGTTTACGGCATAATGGTGGTCACCTTTCATCATAACCTTGGACCGAAGCCGCACTCAAGACATTTTGAAACTGCTGTTCATAGTTGAATTAAAGTGTTAGTTATGTATTAATGCGTTAGTTCATGTATTGGTTTTCTTACTTCTTTCTCGGCGGTTTTATTGCGCTACTATAGTGCGTCGCCGATCCACAGCGTTTGTGTCGGGCATTATGTCATATTATCGGCACATAACAACGATGTACATCAACATTGTCACTCAGTATTGTGCACCCGCTTATGCGATAGGGAGTCGCTAGGTGTGAGCTTTGTGATGAAGGGGTTACCGCCCAAACGACGCTAATGAAAGCGCCCCATGACCTCTACTAATTTGGTCATAGTCATTTTGTCGTGCCCGCTTTTCAAGGAATTGTACCAGTATCATGGCATATAATAGTGTTGGTTCTGATTTGCTTTAATTTCACGATATGTCGCATTGAAAAGTATGCGGCAAAATATTTTCTTTAACATATGCTGTAGACCGCTGATGCTCATGCACGATATTTTAAGCACGCTTAATTGTGTGAGTGTGTGCACTTTCATTAACGCCATTGGAAAGCATGATCAAGTACTCTGATCAGTTTTATACATCCGGCGGAGAACAAACTGCGTGCACGGCGAGGTTTTCGTTATTAATTTTGGCTCGAGAGGACCGATCGCCGGGTTGGTTGGTCTCTCTTCAACTCTAATGCTGTCTTCATAAGTACTGAACTGAGGAACACAGCTGCATATTTCAAGATGCAATAACTGTGAACTGAACGGAACCCTCATGAGAATTACTTCTTATCAGTTCGTATCAGAAAGCTTTGCTGCAGATGCAGATTCAACAGCAATGATTCTCTCACTAAAATGAGCACAGCTGTAAATGCTGGCACAAATGTAACAAACGCCTCCTCTATAAATTAATTATCTGCTTATGAGAATCTATTGCGCTGTTTAAATGCGGAAGGTGGTTGCTGCCCGGCACTAGGCACGCCTTAGTTTATTGATTAAACTCGACGGGCTTGAGGCTGGTGTTTATGTTAGCCGTCAAGTGTTGCCGCGGAGACGCGTGTAGGGGGGGGGGGGGGGATGCGTTTCCCCACTCATCCAGCTGCAGTACTTTGTCGCTAGACTGCTATCTCCGCAGACCAGGAACACACTGCGCACCAACCAGAAGGTGCCGAGCGAAAAGTGGTTCGCCCGACCAAAATCAGTACGTTTGACAAAATGGTGAAGCACTCTTCCATGCGATAGAACATTACTTTCATAGCTGAACACGCTTTTGTCAGTTCTGAACCATTACCAACACTTAGAGCACTTCAAACACTATATTGTCATCTTATAAAATCCTCTTGCAGGTGAAAATCGTACTTTTACAAGACTACGTAGTTAACAAACAAAATCCAACAAATCTATTGTCAGGGGAAAATACTCCGCAGTAACCAGCTGTCTGGCACCGTCAGGCAGAGCCGGTCTGGACAGAAGGTGAGAAAACGACACTTGGCGAGGTGCGGTCAATGAGTACAACAGCTGGCCTTTGTCTAAACGTTCTGCTGTGCTGCACAGCCTCGCCTCTTTACTACTTGCGGTAAATGTACACACTAAATTCCCCTTGCAGGAGACGAAAATAGCCTGGCTGAACTACGTGAGCCTCAGTGAGCACACTGACTACACAAAAAGAGAAGAAAAATAATAAGATAAAAAAATATTTAAAAAAACGTGTACAAGGCATTTTTACCACATATACAGTACAGTGATGTGTGTGTGTGTGTGAACTTTTTACACTGTGTACACGACTGTGTGCCATGACGGTGTGTGCCTGTGTGTCCGTGTTTTTTTTTTTCATCCTGTTGATCAGTTTCTGATCCTCATATCATTACGGCAGTTACGTTTACTTGAAATGGTTTGCTGACCATCCAGTGTTTAACCTCATGGCAGCAAGTCACGACACAGGTTTATTTTTCCTATTTTGTAAGGGAGTTAAATTTAGAGGGGTGTCAGAGATTGGTTAGTCACCGGGTAAAAGCATGAGTAGGACATAACAACAACAACAAAAAAATAAAAATAAAAATAGGCGTCGTAATCCCACGAGGAGTGACGCAGCCAGCCTACGCTGTCACAATCGTACCACCCAGCCCTTCCGCACAGCAACGGCGGCGGACTTATCCACTTTGATCTTTAGATGCATGTCATTCGTGAAGACGCCGCCCCGTCTGGGACGGATACAAACAAACAAGACAAGCCAGGGGTTCAGTAATCGCAGTTTCTCCCTTCCTAGGACACCGGCTCCGGAGCGACCAGGGCCGACGCTGTACCTGAGCGCTGTTGCGAACGTCGGTGCAGATTCCGCGTTTCGCCCAGCCGGGTCGGGTCGTCCCATTTAGTGTTTACTAACTTGCTTTAAGTAAAGTCTTGTCGATTTGTAAACTGGTAAAATAACGTTGTGAGACTAATTTTGTTTCATTGTGGTGACAATATCATGAGAGGCAGTGGCGGATCCAGGGGGGGGGGTGGGTGTCAGGGGACCCTCCCCCCCTCCCGTCAGCCCTGACCAAAAAAAAATGTTTTTTTTATGGTTATTTGTGGAAGTTGTGTTTTACTATTCGATGGTTCTTCTTTTCTTGTACGGTGTATTTTACAATTATCTCACGGGATCGGTGGTTGAGCCTAGTGTGTTCATGGGGCTATACTGAGGCAAATATCCTCACTTGGCACTCCTTACCTGCACCTGTCACAGTACTTCACCCAGACATAGAGTGCCATATGCCCCGCACTCACAGGGGCTCATGTAAATCAGTGCCTCTTGCTGTGCGATACAATCCGCTTTGCATCCTCAGACTGAGGCAGCCATCTGGCAATAAGCCGCTGAATGCTGGTCGACCCCAGCGGTGGAAAAGTGTCCAATCATTGCTGAACTGAGGCCCACCTCAGTCCCTCAGCCAGGCATCGAGTTTCATATGCCCCTTAAGTCACAGGGGCTCATAAAAGCATTAACCTCTTTCTGTGCCGAACGAACGGTATTGCATCCTCATACGTGGCAGTCATCTAGGTTTAAGTCTACGCCTGTGTACATGCGAACTGTGATCAGAAAGCGAGGACTGGAATCAACTACGCTGCGAGTGTCTCCCCTGGGGTGAGCAGCCGACTGGCCCGGGTGTCCGCACAGGGAATTGCTAATCCCCTAATCTTGTCACACTCTCTGAGCACAGTGGGTCTCCAGTCTCACACAGATTGCGTAGCTTTGTGTTCCAGGGACATGCACAAGTGCCCATCAGAGTAGCACTGTGGTCATTGATGCGTGTCACCAGAGGGGAGGTGTGAAATGTCTTGATTTTGATCAACCTTGAACTAACCCTTAAAGTAATCGTCAGTCAGTGTAAGAGGTATACATCATGAGGGATAATGACTATTTCTGTGATCTGATCATGTGTTCCTCATATGGAGGAGGTTTGTGGGTGTTTAGAGCAGTATCACAATTTTCACAAATGGCTGTGTTGTTCCTCAGACGGAGGAGTACTTGGTAGTGTAGTGTTGTTGTCAAACACAAGGTGATTGCTCCTGCAGAAACTCCAGGTAGAACATTTTTTTAAATAAGAAAATTAACACCTTATAAGAATCAGAAATGCCCAATTAATCTTGTTTTGTTAGGGATTTGGGGTGGAGGTGGGGAGGGGTCAAGTGCATGTAGATATGATCAGCCCTTCCTTTTAAACTTTTAAAAAAGTGCTAAAAGCGGTGCTGTGTCCCGAGATGAAAGAAGAAACGTTTTAACATATAAAAATCGTAACCTCTGCAAACTCTAAATAAGCGTCAGAAACCGCCCCCCCCCCCTCCCAAACCCCTCCCGCCCCCCCCCCCAACCCCCTCCCCCCCCCCCAAAAAAAAAAAAAGAAATAAAGAAAGAAACACACGAAGAGAGAACGGTTACAACACGATAGTACAATCTTAAAGAAAATCCCAAAAAGAAAAGCACCAATAAAGAATAATTTAAACACAACTTATTTGTAATTGTTCTTTTTAAGCGCGTTTCTATCTTTGTTATAAATTTATGCTCGTCTAATAGTCACTGTTTTGGTCTGGATTTCTTTTGTATCACACAGTTTGGGAAACTGGCGGAGGGGGGGGGGGGAAGGGAGGGCTATCGATCCCCCCTCGCCCCCCCCCCCCCCCCCATCGAGACACCCCTGGATCTGCCCCTGAGAGGAACGTTGTCGCAGTGACAGAAATATTGTGCATTTTTACTTATTCAAAGGGAGCCATGTGCTATAAAGGACTTTATCGCGGAAACAAAAGCATTAATCTAATTTGAGCTCGTCATTTGTGCTCCCGCCAAAGAGATCCAGTAACTTGTGCATTACATTAAGTTTCCCTAAATTTTAATTTGCATTTTATTAAGGATATTTGTTTTATTATATATTTGATGTATTGTGTATTGTATATGTTGGATGTTTATGCTGGGGAGTGTGGACGTGCCGGTGTGTGTGTGAATGTGGTGCGTGAGTGTGGGGTTTAGGATTGAGTGAAGATATTTTGAATTGTTATTATTATATGTAATAAATGTTTTCGTAATTGTTCCTCTGGTGTTTGTGTTAGTTTGGGATGGTAGTATTCGAGTGGTAGCGCTTATAGTTCGCGCCGCAGAAGCGGGGGTCGTGACACACCGATACCGCACTGATGACTTCAACGCTGACAGAGTGTGATGTCCAATACTGACTTGTCCGAGAGGCAGCGGATTAGCGTGTCTTTTGTCTCCCTTGTGTAGCTGGCATGGCGTATTGTTTCTTGCACTGAATCGACTTTCCCATGAAACCCGCCACTACCCATACAGCTCAAATACACTTTGTTAATGTACTAAATCAATGAACACCTTTGGTCACGTTATGTTTTTGTCTACCATACTGAGAATACGGTAGTTCATAGACTGGAGGTCAGAGTACATTGAAATGGTGCGCATGTCGTGCTATTGGCGACGATTTTTGATTCACAAGAAAGAGTTGTTAGTCATGCCCAAGTGCCTCATCAAGATGTTTTTTTTTCGTTAGTAAACAGAAGCGCAAAAATGTGCCGGGTTAGATATGCATGTATCACATGTGGGTGGGAATAATAAATTGTGTCGCTTGTAATATATGAGCTCAGAAAGTTGTCTATGAATGATGCGGTTTAGAAAGGTTGAAAAAGCTTTATCCTCGAGATTTTGGTCTTGGTTTAGAATGTGCTAAAATCTATTAATGGTATAAATTACAAAGGAAAAAAATAATGAAAGAAATATATATATTTTTAAAAATAAATTAAAAAAAAAACCTTCATAGGTTTGCTATGGAAGTCAAAGATATACGGTTTCGGATCGCATTACAGTGAGGGTTCAGTACACAGGGGTCAGTTGCTTGAGTGAGGTTAATCCTGTGTAAGCCACTAAGCAAGGTGCTCCGCTACAGCGGAGCACCTTGCTTAGTGGCTTACACAGGAGTAAGATCACTCATGCAACTGACCTTTGGTGCTGCATGACACAGGCTACAAGTTCAAAAGCTAGGTCGTTCAAGCTGCAAGAGGCATCGATTCTCATGAGCCCCTGAAACTGCAAGGGCTCATGAGAATCTGTGCCTCTTGTTTAGCCTAGATAGGTCACGTTTGACTCGTTCGAGACGTGCCGCCTACGGATACGCGGCGGTTCGCCGCGTATCCGTAGGCAGCACGTCTGGAATGAGTTAAATTCTTAAACTGAGGTAATGTACTGATGTAGTCACCGGGTATTGCAGTACGTTTACTACTAGGGTGTCATAATACAGAAACAGGCTCATTTCATTTTTTTAAAGTCACGCCGGTTGAAGCAGGTCTGTGAATGAGGCATGTAGTTCACAAAGCACGGCACTGCATAACTTCAAACGGGGTCCTTTAGGGACTGTGGCATGTTCAGAGTCAAAGTAAGAAGTTTAAATTAAATACGACGGACAAACTCTACTGGGAAAACGGCCAAGTTAATGGTCTAACAAACTCGTTATCCATGAGCCATATGCGGTTAAAAAAGAAGAAGAAGGAACAAACAAAAGAACAACATTTGAACAGTGTTTTGTATGGGCCACTTGAATGGTCTTGTACAATTTTTACAAATAAGTCTAGAATCTAGGGACTATCACAATATCAGTGAACTGATTGGGTACGGACCATAAAATACTGGCACAATTTGCAAAGTCATGGACCTCATCCCCCCCCCCCCCACACACACACACCCACCCACCCCCAATCTCAACAACTTTGAATTGAGACACCATAACTTAACCGAGATGTCTGCGGGGCAGTTCTTATACAAGATGAAGATTTCATCCCAAAGTCTACCGTATTGTTTGGAGCTCAGATGCATTTATCTTTTCGCGTGCTAATGTCGGGAAGCGCCATGTGTCCGCCTTTATTTGTGTGCACCGACGTGTGTGTTGATCAGAGATTGGCTTAGAGAGGAGGGAAATTGATCAGCATTATAAGCCTAAAACTATGAACAACTCTGAATGTTCCTAAAAGATAAACGCATCTGAGCTCCAAACAATACGGTAGACTTTGGGATGAAATCTTCATCTTGTTTTTTTTTTTTTTAACGACTCCGAAAAAGTGGCGCAGAAAATTGTCTGATTTTCACACCTAGGGCATACAGGTCACAATTGAACTAATCGTACCCGACAGCCGAGACAAACTGTAGGCTTATGTAAATACCGTATACGAAAAATCATGCGATATGGTCTTTAATCTTGTCAGTGCTGTTGTGGTCTGCGCAATCCTGGGCAGTATTTCTGGTTTTGATCCCTCATCTGTCACAATGGCTCCTAAGTATTTGAATTTATTAACTGTTTCCAGTTTTTAGCTTCCAATCGTGACGTCAGTGCCAATGCCACTGGTGTTACTGGTCATCAGTTTGGTCTTCTCTGCACTACTAATTTCCATCCCATATGCAATGGCTGTACTGTCCAGCTTTTCCACCAGCTGAGCTAGCTCCTTTTCTGTTCCTGCAAGGCCATCAATGTCGTCCGCAAAGCGGCGCAAGTTTGTGATTGTTCTGCCTCCAATACTGACAGTTCCTTCATGATCTGTAAGAGCGTCTGTCATTATTCTTTCCAGGAAGACGTTAAAAAGAGTAGGTGAGAGCAAGCAGGCTTGTCTGACTCCGACTGCAGTCCTAAACCAGTTTCCTATTTTGCCGTTGAAGCAGACTGCGCTAGTGGCCTTGTGTAAAGGTTTTCTATGACTTTGATCAGGTTGGCATTGATGTTGTATAGCTTCATGGTGGACCAAAGGGCTGCATGCTCAAACGCTTTCTTAAAATCCACAAAGACATGAAAGAGGTCTTGCTGGTGTTGGAGGTACCTCTCACATAGAACTCTCAGGTTGAAGATCTGCTCAGTTGTGCTGCGCCTTGGTCTGAAGCCTGCCTGTTCCTTAGCTATGATTTCCTCTGCCTGTGGCCTCAGCCTGTTCAGTAGGATCTTTAACATGACTGCTTGGTTGGCATATAAGACTGATCGTGCGATAATTCTGGCATTGATGTAGGTTGCCTTTTTTGGGGAGAGTTATTATAAGTGATTGGGTCCATGGTGTTGGCCAATCCCCTGACTGCCAGATCTTATGTCAGATTGTTATTAAGGCGCTTATCATGTCTTCTCCCCTTTCTTGGACTAGCTCTGAAGGGATGTCGTCTGCTTCTGCTGCCTTCCCTTTTTTTTTTTAGCGACTTCACTGCTGTTTACAGTTTGTAACGGGTGTATGCATAAGGTGCTTAGCGTGGCCTGTGTATAATCACTATTTGGTTTTCTTGATAATACCTGATGCAAGTTGAACGTGTTTTAATAAACTGATCTTCTTGTGAGATTGCATGTCTGTTTATTTGTGTGCACGTGTGTGTGTGTGTGTGTGTGTGTGTGTGTGTGTGTGTGTGTGTGTGTGTGTGTGTGTGTGTGTGTGTGTGTGTGTGTGTGTGTGTGTGTGCTAGACATCAACTCACACTTACGGCAACAATGAAATGCCTGATTTATTTATTTTTCTATTACACTACCGTGCTAATTACCACTTTCCCAAAAAATCTTTCGATTAGGAATAGAAAGAAAAAAAAATATCTTAGAAGCAAAGCTCGTGTGATTTTAAAAGTTTTCCGCAATGCACACACAAGCACATGTTACCCTTCAAAAAGCCTCGCGTCAGAGCTCGAGTCCATTACGAGATAGTGACGGACGTTCGGCCACAACACGATTACACCATGGGACGCAACTGCTACACTGACCCCGCTTTTTTCAGTAAGCCTTATGATGAAGTGATCTGTCTTATAATGTATTGTCTTTGGTAAGAGGACCGTTTTTTTTATATATTATTTTTTTTTAATTTGCCTTGTTTGAAAATTTGTAGTAGAGCTGAATGTTGGAATTTGCTTGAAATTTCTGGTTAGATGAGAGGAGACATGTTCGGTGCTTTGATTCATACCATCCTCAGCTTATTGAGTGGACAATTGTGTGCCTAAAGAAATGAGACAGTCAATGTGCTGTTTTTTGTTATTTTGTGCATGGCAAATGTGCAGCTGGTGGGCGGTAGTGTTTTTTTTTTTTTTAGGGGATTGAAATATTAGGGGATGCCTGGGACTGACTATGGCTAGGAGACTGGACAGTACGGAAACGGCACAGTGTTCCATGGCCTATCACTGGGCATGCGCAATGTTTCTAAGGGACATAATCACCGGAGAGACAACCACTATACAGGAGTTGTCTCCCATAGACTAATATATAACAATTTCTACATCAGGTCAATTTAGCCGAACTCTTTCTCGTATGCTATGACAAGAAAATAGAGGTAAATGAAACCTTCAGGGACTTATTAATCACTAAATGTTTCGGAACCTTCTAGAGACATGAAAGTATATGCAGCCAACATACACACTGCCGCCGGTTTCATTATTGCACTGACGTGGAAAGCGCTCTCTGGTAAGGTGTAATAAGGGAACAGAACTAAATAAAATGTGCAAGAAGAGTTGAATCACTGAAGATTTTGGAGCCTGCGAAGACTCATGAAAGTATATGCGGCCGACAGACACACTGCAGTTCTGTACAGTTTTCAGTCCACCCTGCCCCGCTTTGCCCGAAAGGAATAGATTCACATTAGCCTCTGATGTCAAAGGGGCTCGTGAGATCCAGCTCTTTATGACAAACGTAATCTCCTCCAGCTGTCCCTTTAATGCGGGAGGTGAAGGGCGGGAATGGGTGGTGGTTGTGGATTGATTGTACATTGCTTAACGTCCCGACAGCAACAGGACTTTCTCAGGACGTACCTGCTCTGCTTGTGAAAAAACCCCCAACTAAACAGAATAATTAATGCATATCGCCAGCCGGTCCAATACGTTAAATAAACCTACGACATGGGGCCTAAAAAGCCAAGACCATTTAGCAACACACATCCAATATCAAGAGCTACAGGCAGCGCAGACAGTAGGGAGAGTTTAAAAAAAGGAAAATACAGGTGAATGGACAAGGGTAGACAGAAACACATGCCCCAGATTAGAGGGAAAAACCCACCCTGTGGGGCTGACCAGGGTGACCCTGGGAACTAAAAAAAGTAGTTAATCCCATGGGCCCACCCAGGTCCCCCAGGTCAGACCCGGGTGGGGGAGAGGGGGGTGGTTGTGGACGGCTTCCAGATGGCTTTATTTTTCTGCCCCAGTTAGTGACCACTGCATTACAGTTTAATAAGTAAGTTTAAAAAAAAAGGGTCTCTGGCTATATGGCCTTACTAGGGAAGTAATATTATTACCATGGTCTGCGAGTGTGATTGAGTGGCTGCAAGTTTCCCCATAGGCGGGTGAATTTCCTGTACTAAAATTTCCTGTACTACGGCTGGTCATATCAAGCCATCGCTGTGCGATGTACAGACATCTTTAAAAAAAACAACAAAAAAACAAACAAACAAACAAAAAATTAAAAAAAAAAATGATCTCAGTGCTAACATTTTAGCAGAGCCGAGTTCATAACTTGTACAACGACTGTACAACTAAGCGGGCAGTCGAAAACCGCGCCGCTTCTCTATTTCTCTGACTGATGTAGGTGGATAATAAGTCAGTGCGCGCACTCAGAGCCTGGACCGGATCCAACCACTCAACATAGCCCAGATGGACCTGATAGCGCAAGAAAAGCGCTAAAGAAGAAACCGGATCCATATATGTGACGGTTCCGCGGGAATAGTCACAAATCTTTTTGATTGAGGCCGGGCCGTGCAGCGCGCGCACAGGTCAGTCTTGCTCCACCAGGTTACGTATCCCTCAGGAAGGTAAAATCTTTTAAACTCTGAACTATTAGAACTTTTTGTTAACTTTTTGTCTTTACCGAACTATTTCGTCGCTGTTGGCAGACTAACTACAGTGTAGTCCGCTTAACTTGACACCGTTTGTTCGTCAACGTCCTCCGAGGTGTGTACCGACGACACAGTGAGCGCGCCTGTTTAGCATTAGTGGTTGAAAACAACGAACAGCCTCGGCCATCGGCGATGCAGGTCGGTCTGAGGTGTGAAAGCTTACGTCATGCGGTCGTTCAGGCGCCGTTGCTTTACGAAGTCCGGCATGGTCTCAGCCCGGCCTTAGGATGGTTGTTCTTGTTAAACAGGTGAAAATACTAATTGCTCTGCTGGGGAAACAAAATCATCGTCGTGTTAAGTAGGAATTTCATGTTAAGCATTTTGTGTTAACCATGAAATTTTAACCCATAACATGCTGAAGCTAAAAGCTACAAATTTGTACAACGCCACGTGCAAGCATATTATAATTTATATACATTACAGTACTTGTAACCGGCCTGGGTATAGGCGACTTAATAGTTATCAGATAGTCAAGAACTGCCCATCTAATACAGTACTCAAGTGCCCAGTTTATTCCGCATCCCTTTTGTGGTTGGTCTAGGGAAGGGCCGGCTGGAGTGATTTCTGTGGAGAGTAAGATAAGTCTACCCTAGTCTCGCTTGTGCACAAAATCTCCAGTGTGTTTCAGTACGATTTGCCTCGCGTTGTGTTCAAAAGTCAAGTTGCCTGCGCAGTGGACTAACCACAGTATCCAGAAAAAAACCTCTTTTGACTGGATTTGGTGTTTGTTGCTTGCTATTATCGTTCTAGTCTATGTCAGTTTGTGTCTGCTGCTGTTAGCGTGTGGGTTTCTACCGCTACCAACATGCGCTAGCACGATCAGTCTATCAAAAGTAGCTGGACAGGCCGTTACATAGCCTAAATAGCACGACCTTAAACTTTACGCGTAGAGAACGCTGTCTTCTGTCATTAAATACAGTATTGTCCAGCTATCAGCATAATACTTCATCTATGATGCAAGTGACGTGTTTTTATACTTTTTTTTACGATTATGTCCTCTGTAATTTGTGTCACTGTGAAATCGTGTTTATTGCCTTTACGTTTAGACCACAATAGTTTTAAGGCATGCGGGTGTACAGGGCTGGATCACTTAGCTCCAAGGGGGTGGGGATGGGTGGGCAAAACCTGACACAAAAGGTCTCCACGACGTCCAAACACCCCCGAAAAGGAACTTTATTATAGCATTTTAAGGAATTTTGGGTCGGGGGGGGGGGGAGGGGGGTCCAAAACCCCTAATGACCCCCCCTAGATCCGCCCCTGGGTGTATGTGAGTGTGTGTGTGTGTGTTCACGTGAGCAGCTTAACTATATTTTGATGTGTTTTAGTTCTTCATTTTAAGTTGCGCAATACCAAAACGCCGGATTTCTAATGTATTATTATATATGGCAATAAAGTTCGATCTTATATGTACCCAATACCATCCGTTCCACTCAGTGGATTGTTCAACGCACCAGACTGATCGATGTATTCGTCGTGGCAGCCGCCGCCTGAATTCAATCACTGATGCGCGGTGTTGCCGAGGATTAGAGTCAGCAGAAAAGACAAAATTCTGATAAAAAAATCTTTGTCTCCTTTGGGCACTCTCTATCATAATTGATCTGAGCCTTTGGTATCTCCGACGGCGTCTTCGTTTCCACCAGAATAAATGTTGAACCACGTGTTGTCTGTGCGCTGCCATGATGCATTCCATAAGTGCTGCAAGGCGGTGAAGGCTAGTTAGTAGTGTAAACGGCAAAACAAGTGAGCCGTGCCGTGCCGCGCTCAGCCCGGGCTGAGGCCGGCACGGCACGGTACGGTTCCAAGTGTAAACGGCCTCAAAATAGGGTTTTTCTGGATACTGTGGTTAGTCCATTGCGCAGGCAACTTGACTCAGTTTGAACACAACGCGAAGCAAATACTGTTACACGGATTTTGTGCGCATGCGAGAGTAGGGTAGACTTATCTAAATAATTTACTTATCACAGAAATCTCCAGCCCTTCCCTAGACCACAAAAGAGATGCAGACTAAACTGACTGGGCACTTGAGTACTGTATTAGATGGCAGTTCTCGACTATCTAATAACTATTAAGTCGCCTATCTATACTCAATCCGGTCGGTTACAAAAATTGGTGCCGTGACCCCAGGAAAGTTGTTTGACCAGGATAGTTTGACCGGGATTGTGGTTGATCAGGATTGTTGTTTGATTTAAGATTGCGTTTGACAAAGATAGTTTGACCAAGATACTTTGTTGGAGGAAGGGAGTTAGTGCTGTGAGTTCAAGACTATGTGCTGTGCCGGCAGACTGGTTGCGTCACTGTCGACCGTTCGCGTGGGATGGCACGTGGCGTTTCTCATTAGTACCAGTCGCGAGATTCTAGTCTGTAGTGGAAACATCCCGAAGTTGAAGTTGTCTCTAGTTTGGTTTTAGCGGTTCGTGTTCTAGTCCTTGTCTGTGTGGGAGACGCAGTTAAACAAGCGACGTTTTCATTACACAGATAGTGAGCGGGTTCGGTCCGGTCTACAAGATGGGAGCAGTCTTAGGATTCTTTAGGCTTTTTGTCCCAAGCTGGTTGGTGTCAAGTAGTCCTAAAACTCCGGATGGTAGTAATAATAATAATAATAATTAATAATTACGGTATTTATAATGCGCTTATCTTATAATAATTATAACTCTAAGCGCACACTCACAACTCGCGCACGCATGCGCACGCTTTAGACAATGACTCACGTACCACAAACAGTGAAATACATTACGACGGTCAGCTTGGGGTGGGGAGTGCGGTGATATAGTGCTAAAACTGTTGAAAGAGGTGAGTTTTGAGGGCGGACTGGAAGGAGGAGAGAGAGTGTTTCTGACGGAGAGAGAGTGGGAGAGTGTTCCAGATGGATGGACCGTAGACGGAGAAGGAGCGGGGACCGAAAGTGTTAAGTTTGGTGCGAGGGATGTGGAGGCGGAGAGGGTCGGAGGCAGAGCGGAGGGAGCGGGAAGGTGTGTAGGGTGAAGTAAGTTGGAGAGATAGGCAGGAGCGCAGTTGTTCAGGGATTTGTAGCAGAGAGAGAGAGAGAGAGAGAGAGAGAACTTTGTATTGGATGCGTTGGGGGATGGGGAGCCAGTGAAGGAGTTTGAGCAGGGGTGTGATGTGGTCGGATTTTTTCTTTCTGAGGACGAGGCGTAGTAGTAGAAGGAGTAGATCTAGGAGATCTGCGGAGAGCAGTAAGCGCTCAGTTCACAGTGACTCGGACAGCAGCAGTGAGGGAAGCTCATGCAGTCACGGTAGTCGTGTGCAAAAGAACAGGAACACTACGAGAAATAGATCCTTTCTGAATGACAGTGGGAACTTGTCTAGGAGAGGAAGGGTATTCACTGGCACAAAAGGAGACTTGAAACACTGGCTTTGCCATTTCGAGACTTGTGCAAAATGGAATGGTTGGGACTATAGCGAGAAGGGAGTTAATCTAGCCGCAATGTCACTCCGGGGGCAGCACAATAGGTGCTAGGGGGACTTGCACTAGAGGGACTAGAGCACTGTGACACTATCAGGTCGCCCCTTGAACTTTGTTTTGGTCCGCCGAGAAAGAGAATCTTCGTTGAGTGGAGTTTAGGTCAAGGATTCCAGAAAGAACGAGAGTGTGACGGAGTACGGGTTTGCGTTAAACCGGCGTATTGCAAGCGCATCCCTAGGATGCCTACTGAAGCAAGAGAAACCATAGTTATAGATCAGTGTGTCTTTTCTCCAGAGACTTGAGAAGGCATGTTCAGTTCAATCATCCCACGACAATACACGAGGCAGTAGCACTGTCTAGTGAATTTGAGTCGTTCGATGAGAGATTTGATGGCAGGAAACCAGAAGACCCAGAGAGACAGGGTGATGTTATTGCTAAGGGTGTTAGAAGTCTCGAAGAGAAAGATTCATCCGAGGCAGGCTTAGCAAAGGCTTTCCAGAATCTGAGTGACAGACTTACTTCTGAGATCCAGAAAATAACGAAAGCGTTGACTCGTCAGTCGTCAGGAGACAAGACTAGAAACAATCCTGATGTTGTTTGTTACAAGTGCAAAGAGAAGGGGCACTATGCCAGGCAATGCCCGAAAAATGAAGATAGAGACGGGAATTGTCCTGTGCGTAATGAAAACGCAGCAGGGCAGGGAAACGCTTAGGGGCTGAGCTCGGAGCGGTCAGGGACCCACTGAGCCCACCAGGCCTCAAGTGTTGATAGCTGTCAGAAGGAGATAGACGGCCGCGTTTATCTATCTATCCATCTATCTCAGTTTTACCTCAATCGCCGCACGTGCCGTTTGTGGGCGTGGTCTATAAGTCGGCTCAGTTGTGAAACCTGTCACTGGGATAATGAGTAGCTATGCCCCTTGCAGATGTGGACTGGTTTCTTGCACAGACTACAATTACAATCGTTACTTAGTCCGCATCCACTTCCTCAGATTGAGGAACGATGTCAGTTACAAACACACAAAAATCAAGCTAAAGGCATAGATTTTCATAAATAGCCTTTCGTGGCGAGGACTTATGAAGATCTGTACCTCTTGCAGGTTTCATAGACTCACTCTTACAACTTGACAATCCTTACTGACATGCCGTTTCCGTACTGTCCAGTCTGTTAGCCATAGTCAGGCCCAGTCATCCCCTAATTTTTCAATTCCCTAAAAAAAAAAAAACACTACCGCCCAGCAGCTGCACATTTGTTATGCACAAAATAAAATAATAATAATAATAATAATAATAATAAACCCAGCACATCACCCGTCTCATTTCTTGGCTATGAAACTGGTTCCTTACCAACCCCACACCCAAGCACAGCTGATACGAGCGTGCTCCTCAAATCCGGCACTACGTCAACGCCGGCAACTCAACATAGGCCCACAATTCTCCATTGGATAAGCTCAGGATGGTATGAATCAAAGCACCAAACATGTCTCCTCTCAGCTAACCGGACATTTCCAGCAAATTCCAACATTCAGCCCTACTACAAATTTTTAAACAAGGCAAAAATTATTTTTAAAAACACCCGTCCTTGCACTGCCTGAACTGGCCAAATTTGACTACGGGATAGTGATTTTCTAGAGAGTAACAAAGGTTTGGGTATATCAAAATGAAGTCTAGTATGAATTTTTAAAAAAGTGCGCATTCGGAGGATGGGGACATTTTTCTGTAGCATATATTGTTTGCTGTACGGCTGCAGACGAAACCAGGACTGTCGCAGCTAGGTTCACTGGGGATCAGTAGTTTACACGGGCTTCATCTGGTCCTGTATTCAGTGATAGTATGCACCATATGTCACTTAAAATGATTTCATTTTAGTTTTTAAGTATAATTTCACACTTAATTATATTAATAGAAGAAACAATTACGAAAAATCTTGCCTTGAGCTCAAATATCGTTAGCAGTGCAGGCACGTCCTGAGAAATTGTTGCTGTCGGGACGTTAAGCAATGTACAACCAACTCAAATATCGTTACTGAACAATAAGGTATCACAAATCACGTGATCGGCACATGATACAAGATACACGCGGACTCGTTGCCGTGAATTTCGGTGTGCCGACGAGTTCTTTTTTATTTGTTGTACATAAGCTTGTTTGTTTCCCCAAAAAGCAAACGTGTAAAGTTGCTTTGTGCATTTTTACGTCTTGATAAAGGTTTGTCACGTTTATTTCCATTCACTTTACCATCGCTTCGCCGCGCCGTTTCATTTCGACACCACAGCATCAAAACAAAACGCAACCCATAAAAACAAACGCTATCTTCGAAACCTATGTCCGAAGTACAATATGCTGCATGCTGTAAAAGAGAACTGAGAGTGCCACACCACTTGGTTTTTAACTGTCATGGCTGAACAAAGTTTCGGAACTTGATTAATTATTTATTACTGTAATATTTAATTCAATCAGTTGCACTGGCAAGATATGTTATGATGTGCGATCACTGCCAGTGCCAATTATGCAGTCTCAGTGATCACTTATGTTACAGTACACTAGTATGCACCATATGTCACTTAAAGTTAAAAGGATTTCATTTCAGTTTTTAAGTAATATTTCACACTTAATTATACTAAGAGTACGAAAAAGCGGACTCGTTGCCGTGAATTTCTGTGTGCCGAAGAGTTCTTTTTTATTTGTTGCAAATTAGCTTGTTTGTTTCCCCAAACAGCAAACGTGTAAAGTTGCTGTGTGCATTTTTACGTATTGATAAAGGTTTATCACGTTTATTTTCATTCACTTTACCATCGCTTTGCCTGTTTCATTTCGACACCACAGCATCAAAACAAAACGCAACCCACAAAAGCAAACGCTGTCTTCGAAACCTATGTCCGAAGTGCAACATGCTGCATGCTGTAAAAGAGAAAGAGTGCCACACCACTTGGTTTTAACCGTCATGGCTGAACAAAGTTTCGGAATTTGGTTAATTATTTATTACTGTAACATTTAATTCAATCAGTTGCACTGGCAAGATATGTTGTGATGTGCGATCGCTGCCAGTGCCAATTATGCAGTCTCAGTCATCACTGATATTACAGTACACTCCACACTGAAAAGAATAATAGCAACTTTTATAATAAATGGCATTAAGTCCCCCATAGATTAATCAGAGCAGAAATACAGATGGTTGGGCTTTTCCCTCTGATAAAAAAAGAAAAAAAAGAATGAAAGAAACCACTATCCGTAGCTATGTATACCAACGTGCCTAGAGAATAAATGTGTGATTTCATTTATCGCTGAGTACCTACAGTGTCATTATCAATTGTGAAAATATCTGTAAAAGAAAGTAAAGGTGCACATAACTGAAGATCCATGACTTACATTTTAAAAAAGACAGCAATAAGTAACCGTCGGACTTCCTCTTTGGGAAACAATATCAAAAAGTTAAAGGATAAGTCTCCTTCTTGCACAAGAACCACTCTTTTGTAGTCTGTAATGGCATGTTACCGGGAATCTACGGGGAAAGGCATATATGTCAGTAATATTCACCCCATTTAATATCTCCATTGTACAAGTGTACGCTCCAACAACAAACTATGATGATGAGGAAATAGAAAACTTCTATGACCAACTGCAAGAAGTTCTGGACCAGACCCCCAAGAAAGACATTCTTGTGGTGCAGGGCGACTGGAATGCCAAAATAGGAGAGGACGCTGTTAAGAACTAGAAAGGCACATGTGGACGCTAGTGCAATGCAGAGACCAACGACAGAGGCTTAAGGCTCCTGGAACTATGATTTGCCAGCGCAAATGATCGGAAGCTGATGAACACGTTTGGCCCACACAAAGCAGCACCATAACCAAATTGACTACATCATGGTGAAGCGACGCTTCCAAACCAGTGTGAACATTGACCATGACTTAGTAATGATGACCTTCCGACTCCGCCTGAAGTAAGTCAATAAGCATATTTCCCACCAGAATCAAGTTCGACCTCGAGAAGCTAAAAGGCCCAGCATGTGCATCACACCGAGCTATGATTGTGAACTTATATATGACTATCATTTGTTCATGCAACAACGTTTTTAATAGAAGCTCGCCACTACGAGGTGGAAAATGCTCCGGCAGTTTCATTTTAGCAATCTGGCGCTCAGGTCTCACAATCGGGGCTTAATTCAAAACGGGCTGTAATCTACGGGAAGCCGGTAGATTACAGAACACGTTTAAAAATTAATCGCCACCTCAACAATAATGCAGCTGTGAACAAAGTTTACTGCGCGCACAGCATGTCATTTTCTCTAACATGAATCCAAAAGCTTTCATTCCAACACAAGTATACGTACGTTACATTCGTGTGAGCCAGTGCCAGTTTTGGTCGTTTGAATGGTAGTTTGTTTTGCTTGTTTGGTTGTTGTTGAGCTTGTTGTGTTTTTTTAATTTGTTTTTTGTTTTTGGGATGGTTTTTTATTTTAATTTTTTTATTTTATTATTTTTTAAATTTTTTTGGGGGGAGGGGGGCTTCAACGTGCTTTACACACAGAAGCAAACACATGGGGTTCTTTAAAAAGCTAGTTTGGTGGGTCTGTGCCATTCAAGTTGGCCGCTGTCGAACGCCTTCCAGGACATCCTCCCGCCGTATGTTACTGAAGTTTTAGACAAGCCCGGCACATGAGCATGAGCCAAAATCCGGTATGAAAGGTTTCAAAATATGAAATACTAACTTTTTCTCCTTCGGAAGCAGGAGATGTTTTTCCCCCCCTGCTCTTGTGCAGATTTTGCCTCGAGACATGGTTTTAATAGTAACTGGAAACGCGGACATGCAAATTTTGCGAAAAATGGGGTTTGAGCCCCCACAGGTAAAAGATGTAAGTTGTTTTTAATAATAATAATAATTATTATTATTTATATAGCGCTTAATCTTACTTAAAAGCTCTAAGCGCTTTACAATCTGTACACAAAACTAAAAATACAATGACATATGTACATAACAAACAAAACACAATGCCCGAACGCACCACTTTTACAATAAACTAAACAACAATACATACATAATAATTTATATTCTAATTAACATTCAGTCTAAACAAGGAGGATTGCAGAACTACAACTAAGGCATCAAACACTGGCAGTTATTCAAAGTAAAGCTTGAAGAGGTGAGTTTTCAACGACATCTTGAATTCAGAGACAGACTCACTGTTTCTGACCTCAAGAGGAAGTGTATTCCATAACACCGGGGCTTGATAAACAAAAGTGCGCTGACCAAATGTTTTAGTTTGGACAGAAGGTACACACAACTTCCGTTTATCAGAAGAGGAGCGGAGCTCACGAGAGCGGGTATATACACATGCAGCAAAGAGGACAAGTATTCTGGGCTGGTGCCTGAAAGACAGTTAAAACAGATTGACATAACTTTGTATTGAATACGTGAGGACACAGGTAGCCAGTGAAGGGACTTCAAGATGGGTGTGACATGCTCAGTCTTACGGACTCTCACAACTAGCTGGGTTGCATTGTTCTGAATTTTTTGGAGGCGATCAATGAGATACTGATGGCAACCACAAAGCAAAGAGTTACAATAATCTAGCTTGGACAGCACAAATGCACAAACTAGTGTTTTAGTGGCTTCCACGGTCAGCAGGTGACGAACTGAACTAATACGACGAAGTTCCAGATAATTGATTGATTGATTGTACATTGCTTAACGTCCCGACAGCAACAAGGCTTTCTCAGGACGTGCCTGCACTGCTTGTGAAAAAAACCAACAAAAAAAACCCCAACAGAATATTGAATGTGTGTCGCCAGCCGGTCCAATACGTTCAATAAACCTACGATATGGGGTCTAAATAAAGCCAAGACCATTTAGCAACACACATCCAATACCAAGAGCTACAGGCAGCGCAGACAGTAGGGAGAGTTTAAAATAGGAAAATACAGGTGAATGGACCAAGGGTAGACAGAAACACATGCCCCAGAATAGAGAGGAAACCCTACCCTGTGGGGCTGACCAGGGTGACCCTGGGAACTAAAAAGTAGTTAACCCCACCCAAGCCCCCCAGGGCAGACCCGGGTAGGGAAGTTCCAGATAAGCTGATCTACACACTGCACTGACATGCTGTGATGTGACATAGATAACCCGCTGTCAAGTGTAACACCCAGGTTTTTCACACTCGCAGAGAAGCCAATGAGTGTTCCATCCACAGACAATGATGACGGTAAAGGCAGGGACGAAGATAATCTTGGATTAGCTACCAACATTGCTTCAGTTTTGCCATCATTTAACATCAGTTTGTTGGTGTTCATCCATGATTTGACATGGTCAATGCACTGGCTTATGTTTTGGACGGCATTCACAGCTCACTCGACAGTATCACTTTTGTACATCTGCGTATCATCTGCAAATGCATGATGGGAAATGGAGCGACTACAAATCAGGTCGGACAGGGGCTGAACATACATAAGAACATACATACATAAGAACAATACAGGTCCTAGGACCGAGCCCTGGGGTACACCAAACCGAAGGGGTGATGGCTCAAAACGACAGCCGTCGACAGAAACAATCTGGTTTGATTGATTGATTGTACATTGCTTAACGTCCCGACAGCAACAAGGCTTTCTCAGGACGTGCCTGCACTGCTTGTGAAAAAAAATAAACAGAACATTGAATGTATGTCGCCAGCCGGTCAAATACATTAAATAAACCTAACACATGGGGCCTAAATAAAGCTAAGACCATTTAGCAACACACATCCAATATCAAGAGCTACAGGCAGTGCAGACAGTAGGGAGAGTTTTAAAAAGGCAAAAACAGGTGAATGGACAAAGGGTAGACAGAAACACATGCCCCAGAATAGAGAGAAAAACGCACCCTGTGGGGCTGACCAGGGTGACCCTGGGAACTAAAAAATACCTAACCCCACCCAAGTCCCCCAGGGCAGACCCGGGTGGGGAACAGAAACAATCTGGGATCGTTTAGTCAGGTATGAACTAAACCATGCCAAGACTGTGCCTTCAATGCCAAATACAGATTGAAGAGGGCACAGCAAAATTTCATGGTCAATAGTGTCGAACGCACTGGACAGATCCAGCAAAGCAAGGACTGTGATCTTGCGCTCGTCCAAAGCACAAAGCAGGTCATTGAATATCTTCAGCAAAGCTGTTTCAGTGCTACGATGGGGACGATATGCATTGATTGATTGTACATTGCGTAACGTCCCGACAGCAACAATGCTTTCTCAGGACGTGCCTGCACTGCTTGTGAAAAAAAGCGTTTAAAAAGGAAAATACAGATGAATGGACCAAGGGTAGACAGAAACACATGCCCCAGAATACAGAAGAAAACCCACCCTGTGGGGCTGACCAGGGTGATCCTGGGAACTAAAAAGTAGTTACCCCACCCAAATCCCCCAGGGCAGACCCGGTTGGGGGGGGGACGATATGCAGACATGAATACACTGAACAGACTATTAGAGTTGACATGCTTTAAAGTTTGAGCAAGGACAATTTTCTCAAAAATCTTTGATAGAAATGTAAGATTGGAAACTGGGCGATAGTTTTTCAGTACATTTGGCTCTTAAGATGGTTTCTTCAATAGGGGTTTCACAAGTGCAGTCTTGAAGCTTTCAGGAAAACACCAGTGGAGAGAGACTTGTTGATGACTTGTGTAATGGCAGGCAATACGTCATCCATGCACTCATACAACAAGGGAGTGGATATGGGGTCTAACTCACAAGTTTTGGGAGCAGTGTTTGTGATCACTTTTCTGACCTCATCCTCTAGTTCTCCACTGAAGCGTTTTTCGGTGAACAAAACTGAAGTGGGCATGAGATCCAGAGAGTCACGAATTTCGCGGACCTTGTCAATGAAGTAATCTGCAAAAATCTGCAAAAAGCTGAGGCAGCTGGCACGGGGGAAATGTAGTGGGAAGAGGTAATGGATAAGCTTATTGGTCACATTATACAACTCTTTGCTTGTTGTGCACTCACTGATCTTCCTGTTGAAAAACGAAGATTTTGCTCCATGAACAATCTCATTTGCATGCTTCTTAGAACATGTGTATATCTGCTTGTGAACAGTCAACCTAGTTGAGCACCACATTCTCTCAGCTTGGCGCCGCCTCTGCTTAGCCGAATGCAGCTCTTTGCTCACAAACCTATACCATGGGCTGATTCTATGAGCTGACTTTTTACGCTCTGAAGATGGTGCATGATTGTCTAAGACAGTGCGTAAACATGAATCAAACTCATCGGCACTAGGACGGTGTGACAGTGACTGAACGAGGTCAGCCTTGAAGGCTAGTCTGTCAATGGCACGAACATTGCGCACTGTGGTAAGCATAGGCACTGGAGGTGGGACGATGGCCCTCAAATGACTGATCACACAGTAATGGTCTGAACATATTGCATCAGAAACATGTCCTGAGCACAAGATATCATCGTCACATCTATGAAGGATCCAGTTAATAGTATACCCATGTCTATGAGTTGGTTTGTCGACAACTTGTGAAGACTGAACATGTGTAAAATGTCCATGAGTGCAGAGGTGGTGTGGTGCTTCTGATTGTCAAAGTGGATGTTAAAGTCACCAAGGACTATCAGACTGCCAGCAAGAGAATTACAGTGATCGAGAAGATCATGAAATTAATCAACAAACATTGAATCAGTTAATTTGTTCTTGTGGTTTGGCAGAGGCACATAAAATGAACAGTTTTCTGAGTTAAAGCTAGAACTGTACAAGCTCAAAAGACTCATGGGAGAAACTGAAAGACGTTGAGAATGATGCAAAAGGCTGCAGTGCTTCATGCAGGCGAAAAGCGCGGGAGAAGGATTTCACAGAGTATCCAGATGGGGCAGGATCAGCACATTTAGCCTCATCACCTGAGGCACGAAGCCAGGTCTCTGTTAAGAACAAAATGTCAACATGATGGTCGGTGACAAACTCGCACACTTCAGAGCGCTTCTTGGGACAACCAACTGAGCGCACGTTAAACAGTGCCAAGCACAGCTGATCCGGTACTTTGGTAGTGTCTTGAAGATGAACCTGAATAAGGTTAGATACATTACCAGTCTGGTGAGTATGGCTTGTGATTCTCTTGGAGCTGATGTAGACTGAGACGGGTTGTAATTTTCTTGGGACAGGTGTGGTCGTTCAGGAAGTTGTGATGGTGATGATGACGGAGAGGTTTGAGGAGGTGGTGCCGGATGGTTGGAATGGGGCCCAATGAAGTGGAAGTGGGGGCTGCCACACGAATGATTGTGATGGTGGGGGTTGAAGTACCAGAGGTGGTAACGGTGGGACACCGGGTGTAGTATGGCCCCACTGGAAAACTGATAATGCAGGCAGCAGGCATTGTGTTGGCGGAGGACCCACGGGCGCTGCAGGCATGTGATGACTTTGCTGCTGTGATGGCTATGGTAAGGCCAGCGGCATGGGCGGTGGTAAATGTAGGGACAGCCGCGGCAGGGGAAGCGGCTTTGGGTGGAGTCGGAGAAACGACACTGGGGTAGGCAACTTGGCTGAAGAAGAGTGAGGCAACTGAAGTACTGAAAACATGTGCTGAGATACAGATGAAAACACCGAGTACCCCTGGGGTGAACAGCAGGGCTCCGACAACAGACACTGGGTTGAAGATGACAATCCCGAGTACCCCTGAGGTGAAGGGTGGGGCACTGAAGACATGTGATGAAGTGGAGGTGACATCACTATGTGCCCCTGGGGTGGAGGATGGAGCACTGAAGACAGGTACTTGGGTGGAGATGACATCACTGATTGTCCCTGGGGACATCGAAGACACGCGCTGGGGTGGCGCAGACATTACTGAGTGCTCCTGGGGTGAAGGGTGGAGCGCGGAAGACAGGCATAAGTGTAGAGATGACAATACTGAGTGCCCCTGGGGTGGAGGGTGGGGCACTGACGACAGGTGCTCGGTTAATTGATTGATTGTACATTGCTTAACGTCCCGACAGCAACAAGACTTTCTCAGGACGTGCCTGCACTGCTTGTGAAAAAAAAAAAATAAACAGAATATTGAATGTATGTCGCCAGCCGGTCGAATACGTTAAATAAACCTACAACATGGGGCCTAAATAAAGCTAAGACCATTTAGCAACACACATCCAATATCAATAGCTACAGGCAGCGCAGACAATAGGGAGAGTTGAAAAAAGGAAAATACAGGTGAATGGACCAAGGGTAGACAGAAACGCATGCACCAGAATAGAAAAGAACCGCCACCCTGAGGGGCTGACCAGGGTGACCATGGGAACTAAAAAGTAGTTAACCCCACCCAAGTCCCGCAGGGCTGACCCGGGTGGGGTTGACAGGTGCTCGGGTGGAAATAACGTCACTGGCTTCCCGTGCGGTGGAGAGTGTGGCACTGAAGACAGGCGCAGCAGTGAAGCAAAAGGAGGTGACCGAATCACAGAAGGCAGCAGCGACGACACCATACGGTGCCCCTTGGGAGAAGACAGGAATTCTGAAGACTGACTGTTGGAAAGTGCTAAATGTCCTTAGCGTTGGTGGCATAATTTGCCACCTCTGCAGCCACGTTTACGTCCAGGCTTGGCAAGAATCCCAAGTTCTGATAATACGTCATAAACACATCTTTGGAGTCTAAAGTTCTTTGCTTGAGAAATAAAAGTCCGTATCAGGGTGCTGTAGGTATCCGTCTATACAGTATCTATGCAGTGTTCACTTGAATGCCAAAATCTAGGCCAGGTCACAAACACTACGTACTATTGTTATGCAGGACAGTCTGACAGACCACACTATTGTGTTGTCTGCACTGTTGACACTGACTACTGAGTACAGTTCATGGGCTGCTGAAAAGTCACTGAGACAGATTTCAACTGAAAAATGTCTTGTCTTTTCCAATAATATACTCCAAATGTTTTCACAAAATGAAGAAAGAAATTACACCATGATGATCAGCTGCTGATAACTAACATGTTGATACCAAAATGATGCTTGCAATCCTCCGAGAACCAACAAAAATACACAAAATGTGCAGAGAGCAGTGCTTGATGCAGCCACTAGGCGCAGAACACAACTCACTCTCTCTTTTTACGTTTTTTGCACCTGAAGCAGGCATAAATCCGTGCAGGTCTAACACAGAACAGCAACAAGAACCAGTTTTCTGGCTGTGCTGATTCAAGCTATATTGTGTAGGACATAAAAATGAAAGAAAAATGAGAACGGCTCTTTTGTCCCACACCAACCACAACACACTTTTATCAAATTGTCAGACACCCCATCCCTCCGCCCGGCTGGCCTAGAAAACAACAAACAAAGCAAGAAACAACTTGTGGTTGTCAGTATACAAGTAATTACATGATGTGGACTTCGACTACAAGACGGGAGATCGAGTTACTGATTATGTAAGCGTGAAAAAAGATCGAATGCTATATGTGTGAGTGCGAGAGACCACTGGTTCATCGATTACAACATAGCACATCACAGCATTTTGGACATAATGTAAAAATACACGTATCTCTGCAAACATTACGAGCCGGCAGCACTGAAAACAGTACAGCTATTTCCTTTGGTTCCATCCACATCTATATGAATAGAACTGCGTTTGAGAGAGAGAGAGGGGGAAAAAAAACTGGCTACAGACATCTAGACCCAGTCTGCAGCAGCACCCTCATACCGAGGATCAAACAATGAGACCAACAAGAGACTTGCAGTTACTGCAGCCTGGGGACTGATGAGGATGTATGCCTCTTACAGGCGGAAAGCGTTTTGCATCATGTGGGACCGTGTACGTGTTCTGGGCCCACGCTTGCAGTATCGTTTACATTTGCTCGAGAGAGGGGGCAAGTGTCACCCATCACTTTTGGCAGCTGGCGTCCCGCCTCCCTAATTTTTAGGATGCAATCTGTTCATTTATCTATTTATATCCCGTAGTCTTGCCGACCGTTAGGGCACCACTGCCGGATGACTTGGCAACCAGCTCCCTCCATTCCTCTCTGTTCTCTGCCATTCTTAGCGTATCGCCCAGCCTCAGTTCTGTCTACTCTGAGATATTGTCCTCCCATCTTTTCCTCGGTCTTCCTCTCCTTCGTCCTCCTTGCACCGTGCCTTTCAGGATTGTTTTGGCAAGCCCTGCTGAACGCGTGACATGCCCATACCACTGCAGTTTGCCGTTTTTTCATAATGGCTGATAGGTCTTCATAGGGCCCGATGGCTTGCCTGATTCTGCTTCCCACTTCCTCGTTCATGGTGTGATCTATGTACGAAATGCCAAGCAGCCTTCAAAAACATCTCATTTCAGTGGCTTGTATCCTCCTTTCAAGGTCAGTCTGTTGTGAGGGTCTATGACTCGCAGGCATACAAGAACACTGAGATGACTAAGGAGCGCATCAGTCTGATTTTGGAGCAGAGTGTGATGTCACGTTTCTGTCCTTCCATATGGTCTTCAATCTTGTCAGTGCTGTTGTTGTCTGCGCAATCCTGGACAGTATTTCTGGTTTGATCCCTCATCTGTCACAATGGCTCCTAAGTATTTGAATTTATTAACTGTTTCCAGTTTTTGGCTTCCAATCATGACGTCTGTGCCAATGCCACTGGTGTTATTTGTCATCATTTTGTCCGCGTTTATGTGTTCTGTTAAACACTGGATGCTGGATGGCACCAGTAGTGATAGGAAAGGTTTCTTTGGACTTTTTAGTGGATAGCGGGTCTGCTGTCACAGTCATTAGTGCCAGAGACTTCAAGCTAGTCAACATGCAAAACTCGGCTCTAAAGAGAAGTAAGCCGCTGAATCTTTGCCGCAGCTGAATCTTTGCACAGCTAGCGGTGACACTTTAGAAATTCAGGGTGAAGCCACGCTTTGCTTGAAAGTAGGAGGACAGAGGTTTAGGCATAATGTGGTAGTTGCAGAGGTAGGCGGTTCGTCAAGTATTCTAGGCACTGATTTCATGCAGAAGTACGGTGGCGTGCTATACTTACCGCAAGGTACTTAGATGATACGCAAGCAGGTGGTTCAGTTAAAAAACGAGAGGTCAGGTACACGTGCAGAGGTTAAAGTGTGTAAACTCACTAGGGTTCCCCCTAGGTCTGAAATGTTTGTGAAGGCATCTTTCGTTCAGCCGTGTCAGCTATGAAGCTGATGGTCTGTTAAAGGCGCAGATCCACGGTCCGTTCGTGTCGTCAGTGCGACTGTGCGGGACGATCGGCCGCCTCAGCCAGTGATCGGATCAGTCTGACAGGATGCCGAGCGCTCCACGTTCCCGCATTGTCTGACCCGCATAATTATATCACAGCCTGCGGTCAACAGATGAAACTCAAAGAACTTACTTTCAGGTTTAACTTGGTACATTATCAGGAACTGGGCCTGAGTGGATTCCAGTGCCCGATTCCTCATTCATTGGTCCTTGTACTGTTTCAGCGAACAGTCCCACAAAACACTGCGATCATGATATAATTCAATCAGAGCCGATGACGGTTTGCTCACGCGAAATCTCCGCCATTTTTTTTTTTTTTTTGAGACTGCGAGAGGGGTGTGCGCGAAACTCGCAATGTGATTGGTCATCTGATGCCAGCCGTCCGACTCTGCGGGATAAAAGTAGCGCCCGCCTCAACTCGTCCCGGAGAGTCCGAAATAGCTCAGGCGGTTAAACGTCGGAGCAGGAGAGCGAAGGGAATCGCCGGGTCGTGGGTTCGGATTCCGTCCCGGCCCCGGTAGCTAGACTCACAATCCAGGGGGAAAAGGCGGATTTGTTCAATAGCATGTCCGTTGAAAGGTCCTGGTAAATCAAAGTGGCACAGTTGGAGTGCGCCTGAGTTGATCAGTGTTCAGGTCGTACTCCATAGGCAATAGATTTCCCTGTCCCCCATAACCCGCCCGTCAGGGCCGTCCATTATCACTTCGGTGCCGTGGACGTTAAACCCGGAACTAATCAATCAATCAACTCGTCCCGCAGCCCGCGCGATCCGATCGTGACGTCAGAAATCTGATGGTTGTCCTGGAAACCCATCAGATCGCGCACAGTCGCTCGACACGAACTGACGGTGGATCGTGGCCTTTAGAAGGTGTCGAGAGTTTCAGGAGTGAAACAGGGCTAGTAGTCCCAAGGTGTATGGTTCAGGTGTCACAAAAAGAAATCCTTGTTCCTGTTACAAACTTTACTGATAAAGAGATTGTAGTGAAGCCAGATACAGTTGTGGCGTCCATAGAAACTGGTTTCTCAGTGAACTCTTTGTCGGCTAGTTCCGAAAAGAAGGAAGACGTGGTCTATGTGGATGACAAACTCCCTAGTCACTTAGTGGATTTGGTCGCTAATGAATCTTACTAATGTTTCGTCAGATGTTAGTGAGGAGAAAAAAGACAAGTTGAAAGAGACGCTCTTAGAGTCATCAGGATGTTTTCCAGTCTCCAGGTGGACAACTAGGGCGGACAAACAAAGTGAAACACACTATTGACACAGGAGTTAATTAGTTATTGGGGTTTAACGCCGAGCAGGCGACTAAGGCCATCTCACGTCGGTATTGACACAGGAGGTGGCAAACCTGTCAAGTTACCCCTTCGTGGTATTTCCGCAGCTCAGAGAGAAATTGTGGAGCAGGAAATAGACAAAATGTTGAAGCAGGATATCATAAAACCCAGTGACAGCCCCTGGGCTGCTAACTTGACGTGGTACTTGTCAAGAAAAAGGATGGTACAACTAGGTTCTGCGTAGACTATAGGAAGTTGAACCAGTTGACACGCAAAGATGCTTATCCTTTACCCCACATTGGTGAATCGCTTGATGCTTTGTCAGGTTCGTGTTGGTTTTCAACTCTTGACTTAGCGCAGGGTTTCTTCCAAGTTGAGATGGATGAAAATGATAAAGAGAAGACTGCTTTCCCTACGCATAAAGGTCTTTTCCAGTTTAAGTGAGGTCATGCCATTTGGGCTATGTAACTATCACCCGACCGTTCGTTGGGATCTTTTAATCCTAACTTTCTATGCACGTGACTCAAAAGCCGATATAAGGGGAGTGTGACTCGCTTGGCTGCAAAGAGGTACACCGGTCGATTGATTGATTGATTGTACATTGCTTAACGTCCCGACAGCAACAAGGCTTTCTCAGGACGTGCCTGCACTGCTTGTGAAAAAAAAACCCAACTAAACAGAACATTGAATGTATGTCGCCAGCCGGTCAAATACGTTAAATAAACCTAAAACATGGGGCCTAAATAAAGCTAAGACCATTTAACAACACACATCCAATATCAAGAGCTACAGGCAGTGCAGACAGTAGGGAGAGTTTTAAAAAGGCAAATACAGGTGAATGGATCTCGGGTAGACAGAAACACATGCCCCAGAATAGAGAGGAAAACTCACCCTGTGGGGCTGACCCGGGTGACCCTGGGAACTAAAAAGTACCTAACCCCACCCAAGTCCCCCAGGGCAGACCCGGGTGGGGGGGTACACCGGTCGAGGACACAAACAATCTCAATAACCACTGAACAAGTACACACGAGAAACATGACATCAATCATACCACTCTCGCATGCAAGCGGCTTAACAGACATAATCAAGGCTCTTTTGAATTTACTACGTATACATAATGATACATTGGTTAATAATAAATGGTTTGCTCACCTCTGACGTGCATACAGAATACGACGACCCATGGTGGTCACACGGCCCATCCCAGCACCAAAGCTGGTGCCGGGAGGGAGAACAGTCCTAACATCACAAATCGTGTACTCTTCTATTTCTCTCTTTTTCTTCTTTTTCTTAGCCTCAACCTCATGGGTTAAATACTATCTTAATAGCCACGGCCATGGCCCTGATAGCCAATCATCGTCTGGATTCCTTACGTAGTGTACTATTTTTAGAGAGTGACCACCATGGCGACCAACATACGAGTGTTCTATGTCATTCCTACAACGTGACCATCCATACACGTGCCTGGGCACCTGAACATATATTAATGTCTATTTGACATATTTCTCACACAAGATACTCCTGACTTCTTCCGGCCTTTTGGACACCTTGACATATACCGATGTCTATTTAACCTATCTCGCACATTATTCTACCGACGTACGCCGGGATTCCTTTTCATCGTGCCCATTTATCACGCGCCTGGGCTTTGCCCCCACATGTTAACCCTAATCAGTAATTTAACCCTGACCAGGCACTCTGTGACATCACTCCCCTCCCTCTAAAATGAGTCTCCCGACTCATTATACACTTACACAAATGTACACCATCATTACAAAAGAATAGGTGAGCAGACCATCCAAGACATTGTCCAAAACTCAATTAAAATAACAGACATCATTCATATCATAGTCCCGTCTAGTATAATAATATACAAAAATTTCATACGTAACAAAAGTAGCGTGCTGCACAGTGCGAGACATCTCCGCCGAGATATGTGGGCAGGGGGGTTAACACGGAACACGTAGCAACCCCAAGCTAACCTGGCAGACGTGACAACCAGACTCTGGTTTAGAGTAGGCGATGTTGTATCGTTTTCCTGCCGATGTCAAGTGATCTGCAGTTTCACGAGACCAACGGCTCCTTTTTGGGAACGGAATCGAATATTATTTATTTCAAAATTCAAATTCAATTTCAACAAACTTTATGTCGACGAACTCTCGCCCCCCAGAGTAGTCTTTATAAATCTGGCGTTGATTTTCATGTGTGGTCATTGGACCTACAAGGAATCAGTGGACGTGATCCTGGTTCGATCCGTCGTAGAACTGATTCTTATCGTATCTGCCCATTTGTACGTTACCGTAAGTCAGCTGGCTGCTCTGTGTTTTATCATGGGGAAGGGTTGTTTTGACCAGAGGACATCTGGTCCCTCCGCGGAATTGCCTTACCTTCGCACACTCAAAATATACTGCGTCATACCTAATTTGTCTACTCCTATCCCAATGTCACCAGACTCATTAACTGATACTTCTAGTTTGTCAGCGTATGTCTTCCCGTCATACCATCACTCAAAGATAAACAAAACCATCATAGATCATATTAACATACAAATATCGTCAGTACATCGGTGAGCAAACCTTACAATCACGAGATGATATATATTAGATAACACACAAAAATAAAAACTTTATCAATGCCCATAACCTTTTTATACTAACTTGACTATAATTCGTTCACAAATATAAGCCACTTTTTTCTATTTCATTGATTTGCTATCACCAAAGTGACCTTTTAAAAAATACATTTGCTTACTGCCCATCACTGAGTTTGATTTATCAATAAAATCGCCTACCTGTGTGTACGTTTACAGGGAATGAGTGCAACGATTTATAAGCAGACCAGCAACATCATCAGTGGGGTGGGGACAACACTTGTCGCGAGAGTGAGAAACGTTACCATGTCCAACACAATGGCAAGGTATCTCAGTCTCAACCTCAGATTTAAGGGAAACCCGGAAAAAAAACTCTGTATAACACAATTAATTTCAAATCACATAAGCAATCTCGCAGTCATGGGCTGGCAGTATCGTGGTCGTGGAGGTCACGTCGGAGGAGAAGAACGGTCCTCACACAGCAGTCTCCTAATGTAGGTGATGAGTCTCTAATCATAGGTGACTATCTGGAGACTTCAGAAGGCCTGCCATTAACAGTGGATGCAACACCTGGAAATGACAACCCCGTCAAGTTGTCACCTCCAATACAAGTTCCACTTGCACATCGCAAAAGTGTCAATAATTGTCACAGAAAACTCAATTGAGCGGAACTAGCAGTCACAAACAAATATGACACCACATTGTTCATTGTTTCTATAAGTGTTCATATCACTGTGCTGGTCCCATCACATGTAGTAACTTGCCTTCTAATGTCCATAAATGAAAGGCAGTGGTTATAGGCTTGTGCATGTTAGCGTTCAAACACAAACAGTCGTCGCGTCTCCGAATGGCAGTCTCTTCTTGTCAACGTAGCAGGATATACGGCTGACAAAGTCTCAAGTCACAAAGGCGAATCTTGTGTTTCCAGCGTCAGATTTTTCCGGGTATAGGGTACATCACAGGTCTCGCCATCTGTGAGTCGGGGGATGGGGGTCAAGTTGGCAATGTAGCTGGGAAATCTAAAGGGTTTATCTACAGAGGAAGACACTGCGGATCTGCTTTTTGTGAAACTATCAAATATTCAGTCAAATTGTAAACAGCATATCTTAAATAACACTTCATCGATGTACCTTCGTCAACAAATAAAATATAAACATGTCATAACTATAATGGGCAGCAGCAAACGTCTATCAACGACTCTCTTAATCACTTTTTTTCTCAAATCTAAAATAATTCACTTTAAAATATCATTTTATTTTTTTAAGTCCATAATTGCATGGTCATTCCTTTTTTTCTGCACAATCTTATTAAATTCCATAATTAAACCCAAATTCCATTTTCCATACACTATTTTATCTTAATTAAACCAGCCTGCTCAGACAGGAACTATTCAAACTAACTCCTGTATAACGAAACAAATGTTTGCTTTAGCGTTGCATTTTACTTTCGTATATCGTATTTATAATGTACTAATGAACAAGTTCAATTTGATTAATATTTACCATTTTCATAAGCCGTGAGATTGCTGTACAGCAAACATTGTGTTTCGTACACAACTCCAATGCAGGGGTGTTCAAGCACGTGATAAGGCATGGCGATTACCGTGACGCACATTGATATCAGTGTTGTTTGAGTCCTGCCTGACTCGATCTAGCTCCCCACCTGTGAACAGATTACTGTGGTCAGTGATAGGAGTGTGATAATATTAGTCTTGTCCCTCGTTTATCCGCAGAGGCCAAGCAAATCAAACGTGTCGTGTCTTAACACCAAAAATAAAATTCACTAAGGAAGGTCGCTACAAGTCAAGCAGGACATAAAACTGATACAACCGTATACTCTTTATACAGAGATATATATATATCACCCGACCGTTCGTTGGGATCTTTTAATCCTAACTTTCTATGCACGTGACTCAAAAGCCGATATAAGGGGAGTGTGACTCGCTTGGCTGCAAAGAGGTACACCGGTCGAGGACACAAACAATCTCAATAACCACTGAACAAGTACACACGAGAAACATGACATCAATCATACCACTCTCGCATGCAAGCGGCTTAACAGACATAATCAAGGCTCTTTTGAATTTACTACGTATACATAATGATACATTGGTTAATAATAAATGGTTTGCTCACCTCTGACGTGCATACAGAATACGACGACCCATGGTGGTCACACGGCCCATCCCAGCACCAAAGCTGGTGCCGGGAGGGAGAACAGTCCTAACATCACAAATCGTGTACTCTTCTATTTCTCTCTTTTTCCTCTTTTTCTTAGCCTCAACCTCATGGGTTAAATACTATCTTAATAGCCACGGCCATGGCCCTGATAGCCAATCATCGTCTGGATTCCTTACGTAGTGTACTATTTTTAGAGAGTGACCACCATGGCGACCAACATACGAGTGTTCTATGTCATTCCTACAACGTGACCATCCATACACGTGCCTGGGCACCTGAACATATATTAATGTCTATTTGACATATTTCTCACACAAGATACTCCTGACTTCTTCCGGCCTTTTGGACACCTTGACATATACCGATGTCTATTTAACCTATCTCGCACATTATTCTACGGTACGCCGGGATTCCTTTTCAGCGTGCCCATTTATCACGCGCCTGGGCTTTGCCCCCACATGTTAACCCTAATCAGTAATTTAACCCTGACCAGGCACTCTGTGACATAACAGTCCAGCTACTACTGAGATGACTGTGCAGGTACGTTTGACTAATCGTGCGAGCGCATGTTGGTAGCGGTAGAAACCCACACGCTAACAACTGCAGACACAAACTGGCATAGACTAGAACGATAATAGCTAGTAACAAACACCAACTCCAGTCAAAATAGTGGTTTTTTTTCTGGATACTATGGTTAGTCCACTGCACAGGCAACTTGACTTTTGAACACAACGAGAGGCAAATACTGAAACACGGATTTTGTGCGCATGCGAGACTAGGGTAGACTTATCTAAATAATTTACTCTCCACAGAAATCTCAGTCCAGCCGGCCCTTATGGGCAGTTCTTGACTATCTGATAAAGTCTATTAAGTCACCTATACCCAGTCTGGTTACAGTACTTTCAGATAAGGATATAGACCAATGGCTTTAGTTCAAGGGTGGTGCCAGAATAGCTTGGCGGATAGAGGCGCCAAGCTATTCTGGCACTACCCTTGAACTATTTTCGTCAAGCCGCCTTATTTCACACATTGGTGTATTCCGAATGATAAGGGTTAATAGAGAACAAGTTGGCTGTCTGGGAATTTAAAAATGTTTCGTGTTAACCAGAATTCGCGTAAAGCGTGTTCGTGTTAACAGGACTTCAACTGTATGTGAATTGTCACTATAATGGATACATGTATGCTGGTTTCAGACAGCTGTATCAGTCCCACACATTTGGACTTACCT
Organism: Semisulcospira habei; assembly: GCA_036245525.1. Taxonomy (NCBI): domain Eukaryota; kingdom Metazoa; phylum Mollusca; class Gastropoda; family Semisulcospiridae; genus Semisulcospira; species Semisulcospira habei. The sequence goes on along the minus strand of BTPG01000007.1, from coordinate 172,340,369 downwards.
GACTGTACATCATGGCCACCGAGATCATTAACTATATCAACCTCGTGTTAAGTCGTGATACAGAAGAGTAAGTACATTATACATTACATGCTGTAATTTTGGTGGTTGAGTTGTCTTTTTGTTTGTTGGTGATTTCGGACCTTACATGCATAGGGGCCCAAAGATAGTAGCTTTGACTAATGCAAATCCGCTGCGCCACCGCGTGCGTGCCACCGCCTACTAAGCTCAAGTCAGAATACAAGGGGGGAAACGACAGGCACACAAATCAACGAAGCACTGTGATTCCAGAGCAATTTTCAACCCTCAAAGCAACCATCCGCCTAAAACCTCGAACTGAACAAACTCGGTAGATATTTTGCCACAAATCTATATCAACCTTGTCCTCCAATCAAAAGTGATAATTTAGTATCAAGGCTTTTTGCACAGTCAAGTATCATTCATAGCAGACGTCAAGTTGTAAGTTTTAGATGTGGCGGGAAATATGCCCAATGCTCATTTTTCATTGGTTTATGTAAATTAGCATATCCAGTGAAATTAAAACAAGAGTGCGTTTTACTGTCGACTGACATGAACTTGTGACCTGCACGCAGCAGTCGCTTTAGGTACGTATTTCCCCCAGCCCGAAAAGGTTTACTTTAATGGAGTCTGGTTTAAACACTGCTCAGTTGTCCGATCTTTTCGAGTAATTCGCTTTGACTTTAGAGTAAACACGGCAATAACAATGGATGAACTGCAGTGCATAGAGGCCTCTTTCACGGCACTCTACTAAAGGGTTTAACGTTCAACTCTAGATGTTGAGAAAGATGTCCGGGATACTTCCGGCCACAGCTAAAATTTTGCGCGCGCGGTTCGTTTCCTACCTCGTATTTTGACTTAAGCTTAGTAGGCGGTGGCGCGTACGCGCTGGCGCAGCGCCTTTGCATTAGTCGAAGCTACTATCATCTGGCCCCTATGCATGTAAGGTCTGAAATCACCAACAAACAACAACTCAACCACTAAAATTACTAAGGTTTAAAGTCACATAACATCACGTCTATGTTTTTGTTGTTCTTACACTGTATTTATAAAATAGGAAGTAATTTGAAATGCATTGCGACGGAGTGCATTCTATAGCAAGTGTGCCCTTGCCCATGAAGTCAGGGGAGACCTAGCCTGATGCCTCTGGAAATAGAATAATAAATTACATCATGTTACAAAATGCCAGCCTATAGAATGAACATTTGTTGCAAAGCGCTGTCTGTGTATGTATGTATGTAACCACAAATATCGCTGGTGCTTTTGCACTGACAAGCTTGAATCATTAAGGTCTTGGCTTCGCAGATTATCGCGAAGAGAGACGTCGAAGATTTTGAAATTGGAATACTTACTGACAAGAATATGGCCATTTGAACCACATGTGTATCCATAATTTTGGTTATACAGTCCCAAATGCTGAAGTCCAAAATGGATTTTTCTGGCCAAATTGCTTTTTCTATGACTAATTTTACAAACTTGCCTTAGTCGATAAGTCAAATGTGTTTCTCCTTTTCCAAACTCGGATAAGTCAAACTAAAACAAAATACAGTTCCATACGCCCAAGTCTAACACGGATACCGGTAAGTAGAAACCCAAATCTGTTAATTTTACAACGTATTACTCAAACTGTCCAATTTTTTAAAATTATTAATTTACAATTGATAACAGTTCTGTTAAGTCAAACTGTGGACAAGTCGAATGTGTTACTCAAATATTTTGGATCTTTTTAAAACAATGACATTGGCACCTTCTGATCAACTTCTGTTTTCGAATGCTGCACACCTCAAACTTCAGTCCACTCAAAGGTGGTTGTCTTCTAAACGCTTTAAATGCACATTATAAAAAAAATTGTGTGTTTGTGTGAGAGAGAGATTGATTGAACAGTAAAGTGTTTGCCTGTTGGTGACTTTCAAGGGACCTGTTCCCGACAAAAGAGCCGATTGATTAATTGTTAGCAATATCTGCTTTATAAATATGTTCCCAGTAGGTCTTACAAAAATGATCAACAAAGTTACTAGCTCAGCTTCTAAAATCTAAATGTAGTACAATCTAAATGAAAGACTTATCTGCTCTTCTCTTTTGTACATAGAAGGGTTCATACGACGCTTTACTGGGAGCACTAGAAAATCTGTTACATGTGCTTACTCACAAAAAAGAGTAGAGAGGTCTCAGTTGAGGGAAGATGACATTGAAAACCTGAGCAAATGTTAGCAATCAAAGCCCACCCAAGAGCAGATCGCTTTAATGCCTCAGAGGCGTCATACTTCTTGTGTTTAATTTTCGATTTTAAAAAAATCTGTATTGTTCCTTATTTACAGTCAAACATTAAACATGTGTAAGGAATTGAGGGAAATAACCACACCCACGTGTCATCTTTTTTATTTTATAATATTGATCATTACTGATGGTATAGGAACACGATTTGTTTGTGTTTGACTTTACTAGGATGGAAAGCAGGAATACAGGTTAAGACTTAAATTCCGGCAGCCACATACTTTTAATTTGTTGAACTTTTAAGTCCTGAAAGTTGTTCATTAGGGTGTAATTTCCTTGAGTTATGGAGTTTATCTGTATCGTTAGGAAAACCCCTTGTATAACTTACTTTCTCTCTCGCCCTCTCTCTTTCTCTAAGATAATCCACTGAAACTTTTCTCATGCCCCCAATATTTGCTTATCAAACTCCTTTTTTGTCTAACGTATTTAAAATATGAACAACTCTGAATGTTCCTAAAAGAAACGCATCTGAGCTCCAAATACTGAATATGATAGACTTTGGGATGAAATCCTCATCTCGTTTTTATCTTGTTACTTCTTTGCCAGAATTTCTGCCCCGCACACCAAAAACATCATGTGCATGCTCCGGAATGTGCTCTGACCAGGCCCATTTCAAAGTCTACTGTATTGTTTAAATACGGTAGACAATGACGGCACGTCTAGCTACGCAAACCTTGCTAGAGAACGTCGTTTTGGTGCCAAAGCGCCGTATGTATGTGTATGTGACAGCGACTAGAGCCCGCGTGTGAGAACGGACACCCTTGAAATTTTAGAATATTGTCCCTAAAAGAATTATCTCGAGACCTTTTTTTCGATTTAAAAAAAAAAATTAAGATGCTCATTGGCGAGAAAATGGCCGTTTCACAAAAACTGGTTGATCCACACTGGAGTCCGTAATTGTTCTTATTTTTACTAGATATTTTGCATATAGCTAGTTAAAATGGAGACATAGAATGAGTTCGTTAACCAGCATTATACCTCTAGAACGTTTTGAGTGATTATTAATATTGTTTTAAAATACAATACGTTTTGGGGATTAATTTCACGAGTTATATGGGTTAATCTTTAAAAAAAAAAATAATCTTTTTTATGAATTTTTTTTCTCATTAATAATGGAATGATTTTTTTCATATACGGTATTTACATAAGCCTACCGTTTGTCTCAGCTGTCGGGTACAATTAGGTCAATTGTGACTAGTATGCCCTAGATGTGAAAATCAGACAATTTTCTGCCCCACTTTTTGGAGTCATTTGTAAAACAGCTAACATATCTTTAATTTTTCTTTTATGAAAATAACACTTCTCATTGATATTTCATGAACAGTGTTTGCATAAGCCTGTAGTTTGTCCCGGCCCTGAGGTAGGATTAGGTCAAATTGTGACATATAAGCCCTATAAGCGTGAAAATCAGCAAGAAAATTGCAAAGTTGATCCTCTGATACATCAAATGTTAGTACTGCGATGAGTGACGTATAACATCGAGTCGTCACTATGTATGAACATGGCGTCGTGGGACTAATGATGCCATGATGTGAAGCTTGAAGTGACGTCATTTCGCTGCTCGTGCTATTATTCTTCTTCAGAATAGCTATGGCCAAACTACAGAGCTTACGAATGGCAGGAATCGCCGTGTGTCCGTCTTTTATTTCTGTGTGCCAGTGTATGTGGATCAGAGTGTGGGTTAGAGGAGAAGGAAATGGATTCCTGTCGCTACGCGAGCCCACAGAGCGTACTAATGGTGGGCAGCGCGGTGTGTCCGTCTTTATTGGTATGTGCCGACATGTGTGTTGATCAGAGGTTGGCTTAGAGAGGAGGGAAATGGATCAGCATAATAAGCCTAAAAATATGAACAACTCTGAATGATCCTAAAAGATAAACGCATCTGAGCTCCAAACAATACGGTAGACTTTAGGATGAAATCCTCATCTTGTTTTCTGTGTATGATAGATTCTCCACACAACATTTAATAGCTGTTTTCTTCTATGTTTTGTACTGATATCATTGTTATAATATCTGCATGTAAAACCGATTATGTCGTCATTGTGCATAACTTCTATTTGTGGGTGCGGGTGTGGCTGGGCAAGCCAATCCTGGAGCCACACCTGCAAGGGCAATGGGGCACTGTAGCTGTGGGGAGAGTCGACGCTGTCTTTCTGCGAGCTCTGGCACTGGTGATCCGTTCGCGCCTATTGTGTTCAAAAAGCGTGAGGCTTTCCTGGTGGCGGCACGCCAGCCAGATCTGTCTTGTGCTTGTGCTTCAAGTTCATTTGCCGGAAAGACGCAGTACTTGAGGCTGTCTCTTATGCAGTCTTTGAAGCGTTTCTTTGGCCGTCCTTGCTTCCTGTGGCCTTTTTAGAGTGCACCATACAGGATTTATTGATTGATTGTACATTGCTTAACGTCCCGACAGCAACAAGGCTTTCTCAGGACGTGCCTGCACTGCTTGTGAAAAAAAAACCCAAAAATAACAGAATATTGAATGTATGTCGCCAGCCGGTCCAATACGTTAAATAAACCTACGCCATGGGGCCTAAATAAAGCTAAGACCATTTAGCAACACACATCCATTATCAAGAGCTACAGGCAGCGCAGACAGTTGGGAGAGTTTTTAAAAGACAAATACAGGTGAATGGACCAAGGGTAGACAGAAACACATGCCCCAAAATAGAGGGAAAAACCCACCCTGTGGGGCTGACCAGGGTGACCCTGGGAACTAAAAAGTAGTTAACCCCACCCAAGTCCCCCAGGGCAGACCCGGTGGGGAGTGCACCATACAGGAGTTGGCGTGGCAAGCGAGAATCATCTATGCGTATGACATGACCTGTCCAGCGAAGTTGTGTCTTTAAGATCAAGGCTTCAACACTCACTAAGCCAGCATTGTCCAGGACTTCCAGGTTTGAAACCTTGTCTTGCCATTTGATGCCCATTAGTGAGCGCAGGGACCTCATGTGGAAACGTTCAAGCTGCTTGAGGTACTTTCTGTACAGCGTCCATGACTCACAGCCGTAGAGGAGGCTGGGGAGGACTACTGCCTTGTAGATTATGATCTTGGTGGAGAGCTTGACGTTGTTGTTATTCAACACACGAGTGAGCAGACGACCCAGGGCTTGGCTGGCTTTGCTGATGCGAGCTGCGATTTCCTTGTCGATAGTACCGTCAGAAGAGATTATGCTTTTTCAGCTGATTTCCATACTTTAGCTCACAATATGTTAGCTTACAACTGGACCTAATCAAACCATGAGAGCCGGGAAGAGCTGCGGGCTTATGTAAACATTGTTTTGAAAAATCAGCCAGGTATAAATGAGAAGATTAGAGTTTCAAAGACTGTCTACTATTTTAAACGTTTTTCCAAAAACATTATTTAAGGCCATTGAAAAGCACTGTACCTACGCGCTCTTGACATTTTGTAAAACATCGCTGTTGGCGAGTGCATGTCACCTGCAACGTTACACGTCAATTTTTTGCTATCTAGGCTTTTCTACAATACTAACAACTGTTTTATGGCGTGAGGCACAACACATGTGTTATGAGTTCCTTTGTTTTCTTGCTTTTTTAAAAAAGATATATCACACTCATGAATCTCATTAGGCATACTTATTTTCATCAGAAGAGTGCATGTTAAAAGGAACAACATTGGGTTATGGTTCATCCCATCTTGTTTCTTTTTGCAGGTGTGTCAGCAAAATAGACCATTTCAAGTTTCACCAGTATGCTTTGATACCAGCTGTAAGTAAGCACAGATATGCATGCCTGTATCAGTATGTGCACACACACACAACACAGCACAACACACACACACACACCACACACAGGATTCCAGTCTCTGCTGACTATTGACATTATTATGATAATACATCAAATTAACTCTTTGTCTACTAGTAAATAACTTTTCTGTATTATGTACTTTGCCACTAAGTAATGCCACATTCAGCACCAAAAATAGCCAAGCACAAACTGCAAGCAAACCTTGGCTGGACAGATCTCGCCGACGATAGTGTTCTAGGGGAAGTAATTTCACGGCAGCTGAAGATGACATCCGCCGAATCAAGCAAGAAAAAGCAAACTAGCCACTACACCATTATGCTTGAACAGCAGGCACATTTTTAATGTTCAAGTTCAGGAGAGCGAGTGATACCAGAATGAGAAATGGTTGGTTCCTTTTTGTGTGGCATGTGTGTAGCTGATACCTTTCACCTGATGGCAACGTGTGTTTTCTTGTTTGTATGTTTGTGGGCACACCACACAAAAAACTATGCATGATTCATGCACATATACATGTACAGCTAAATAACCCCAAATCATAGAAGAAACATACTTAATGTGACTTAGAGGTCTTGAGTGCAACTAGCTGATGCAGCAAACTGAATAGATCATGTTTGAGTTATCGCATGTCAAAGTTGAAGACATGAAAAACAGACTTTGCAGTAACTGCAGATTCATTTGTACCCAGCCAGCCTGTGATCAGTGCAATGAGCATAGGTTGGCTGTTGTGTACTGAATGTTATGAAGAACACTTGCAGTATGTTCCAAGAATGTTATGAAGAACACTTGCAGTATGTTCCAAATTCCGCTGCCAGTACAAAATTGCAATTTTCGCCTATCGGCATTTTGACGGATCTCTCCCGCCGTACCTTTCTGCCAAGCTGTCTGTTTATCAGCCATCATGCACCCTCCGTTCCTCTAGTGTAAAACTTTTAAAAATCCCAAAGCTTAACATGAAAACTGTCGGGGAGCGTTCTTTCACCTTTTTAGTCCCAAGTGTGTGGAACTCTCTGCTAACTGAAATGCGGAATCTGCCCACATTGTCACAGTTCAAAGCTCACTTAAAGACTTTTCTTTTCTGTCGGGCATTTAACACTTAGCTCATCTTTAGCTAACTGTTGACTGCCTTTTATTCTGATCCTAGAAGAAGTGAATGTAAGATGTTGGGAAGAGATGGGGTGGCTTAAAGTAGTGTATAATCGTGCGTGTGTCTGAGAGAGAGGGTGTGCTGTTGTGCATGCGCAGTGAGTCCAGTGTTTTCCTGGAGAACAGCGCTATACAAGAACTATGTATTATTATTATTATAAAGTGCAACTACAGATGTCTGATGTTACCAACAAAGTCTTTACCAAGGTGAGTATGATATTATGAGTGTTTGTATCATAGTAGTTGTGCCGTTGCTCAGGCCTTTTTTTTTTTTTTATTGGAGGAATGTTTATCTAAACTGATATCTCAAGCTTTGGTTGTGCCAAACTATGTAGTCCCGTGCAGAAATCAACACTGAGCAGTTTTTCGTCACATTTTTTTTTCAGGCGAAGCAATCTAGGTAGTCTCCCATTCCTAACACCATGTCTTAAACGCTTTTTAAAAAAAAGTAGTAAAAAACCTCCACTTCTGGAGAAAATCAGACATTGACAGTGATGAAAAAGCAGCAACTTTGTCACCACACAGATACTGACTTAAAACTCTAGATCTTAAAAGTCTAGATATGTTATCTTTTTCTCTCTCTCTTGTTAACGGCAGGTTTGAAAAATGGCTATGTAAATGACGATGGCAATGCTTCATCATCATCATCATCATCAGTCCCTTGCCCGAACTGGGCGTTGGGGGGACTGAAAGGCAGCAGCAACAGACAGTGCTCTCCACTGAGTTCTATTTTGGGCGGTGGCAAGCAAGTCTGGCATCTCGAGTTCGGTCCATTCTTTTATGTTTGCGACCCAACTCTTTCTCTGACGACCTCGTCGACGACTTCCTTCGAGAGTGCCTTGGAGGATAGTCTTGGACAAGGTGTTATGTCGGGTCACGTGGCCAAACCAAGCAAGCTTGCGCCGTTTCACAGTTGCCAGAAGGGGTTCATGTGGGCCCACCAGGGAAGTGACGATGCTCCGTACATATTCGTTGGTCTTGTGCTCGCGGTACGAGATGCGGAACAACTTCCTCAGGCACTTGTTCTCAAAGGCCTGGATTTTCTTTTCTGAGTCTGCAAGCAGTGTCCAAGTCTCACAGCCGTAGAGTAGAATAGACACTACGAGGGACTTGTAAAGCCTGTACTTGATGGTGAAGCTGATGGAGTTACTTCGCCATATTCTGTCCAGCCTGGCCATTGCGGATGTTGCTGTACCTATCCTGATACGGATCTCTGCTATGCAACTACCGTCTTTGGACAGGGTGGCTCCCAAGTACTTGAAGCTATTGACCTCTTCTAGCTTCTGGCCGTTCATGTTGCTGCTGCTGTCGCTTGTGGTGTTGATCATCACTTTGCTTTTATCCGTACTGATCTCCATGCCATAAGACCCTGCGCTACTTGAAAGTTTGTCTGTCAGGTTTTGGAGCTCACTATTGCTGCCTGCCATGAGGTCAATGTCGTCTGCGAATCGAAGATTGCACAGGGATCTGCCACCAATAGAGATTGAAGTATGGTGGTCGTGGAGGGTTTCCTGCATGATCTTCTCCAGGAATATGTTGAAAAGGACAGGAGAGAGCAGGCATCCTTGACGGACACCGATCGTCGTCCTGAAGAACTCGCCTGACTGATTGTTAAGTAGAACCGCGCTGCAGGCGTTCTTGTAAAGCGCTTCTATCATTTGGATCAGTCCCTCCTCTATGTTGAACGATCTCATGACTTGCCAGAGTCCGTCGTGCCAGACGCGATCAAATGCTTTCCTGAAATCAATGAAGTTGTGGTAGAGTTCGCGCTGATGCTGCAGATGTTTCTCGATCAGGACGCGGCAGTTGAAAATCTGCTCTACAGTGCTTCTTCCAACTCTGAAGCCAGCCTGTTCTTCTGCCAGCAGTTCCTCGGCGAAAGTTTTGAGGCGGTTGAGAATGATTCTAAGCATTACTTTGCTAGGGTGACTTATCAGACTGATAGTTCTGTAGTTCTGGCACTGTTTCAGGTTTCCTTTCTTGGGGAGCGGGATCACTAGAGACTGTGTCCATTCTACTGGCCATTTCTTTTGCTCCCAGATCTTTTGACAGAGTGTAGCGAGGACCTTCGTTGTTACTTCTCCTCCATGTTTCAACAGTTCAGCAGGTACGTTGTCTACACCTGGAGACTTTCCTCCCTTCAGGCCGCGTACGGCTGCTTCCACCTCTTCAGCTAACACTGGCAGGTCTTCAGCCTTCCTGGCCCCAGCCTGGTTGTTTTGGAGGATGCTGGTGTCTGGCTCAGCCTTATAGTTATACAAGTCTCGGCAGTACTCAGTCCATCTGTTTAGTACAGCAGTGTTTTCCGTAAGGAGTTGGCCGCTGCTGTCTTCGATGACTGTGGCTGTTCGCTGTTGAGTCTTGGTGAGGGTCCTTAGCGTTTCATAAGCCTTCTTGCTGTTGCCGTTTGCCATGCCCTCTTCCACGCTACAACACTGGTCTTCAATCCAATCTTCTTTGGCTTCTTTCATCCTCTTCCTGATCTTCTTGTTGACAAGTCTGTACTTGTTTGCTGATGTGAGGTCTTGGCCTCTCTTTTTCTTCCAGGCTCTCCTCTCATCACAGAGATCGAGGATGTCATCGGTGACCCAGGGCTGTTTGCGCTTCCTCTGCTTCCCCAGCACTTCTTCTGCTGTAGAAAGTAACACCTCTTTTATATTTCCAGCAAGGGTGTCTACGTCACAGTCCAAAGTAGCCAAGGCTGCAAATCTGCCTCCCACCTGGGCTTGGAAGAGCTCATCTACTTCCGGGTCTTTTAGCTTCTGGAGGTCGAATCTGATGCGAGGGCTCTTGCTATCTCGTTTCAATGCCAGCTTCAACTTGAGGCTAGTAAGGACGAGGTTGTGGTCGCTGCCAATATCAGCGCCAGGAAAGGACCTCGTTTGTGCTTTGTTAACGCTGGATTTGAATCGTCGAGGCAGCAAGATGAAGTCAATCTGGTTATGGACCAGGCCTCCTGGCGATTGCCATGTCACTGTTCTTGACTTCTTGTGTGGATGGAGGGTATTAGCAACGGTGAGACGGTGACTCTGTGCGAACTCTAAAAGTCGCAGGCCTCTGTCGTTTGTTTCTCCAAGGCCAAACTTGCCAGCTGTTCCTGCCCATTGTTGGTAGGCGTCAGGGCCGATCTTTGCATTCCAGTCACCGAGGACAGTCAGAATGTCTTTCTTAGGTGTTTTCTTGATGATGTTGTCCAGTTGTTCGTAAAATTCTTCTAATTCTTCATCATCATGATCTGCTGTTGGAGCGTATACTTGAATGATAGTGATGTTGTGCGGTCGGGCGGAGATGCGGATGGAGATTAGTCTGCTTGACACGGGGGTGCAGCTGATGACAGTTCCAGCCACCTCTTTCCTTACGATAAAAGCTACGCCATGTTCGTGCTTGGTTTCTTTTCCGCTGAACCAGATTTTATGGCCTTCATCTGTTGTTGTTTCTCCGAAGCCTGTCCATCGAACTTCTGCAAGTCCTACAATGTCCCAGCGATAGCGCTTCAACTCGTGGGTGAGTTCCTTCACTTTGCCGCACTGGTAGAGTGTGCGAACGTTCCAAGTTCCGATAGTTATTCCTTGCGTGGGCAGCTTGATGGTGGGTTTGGTTCCAGTAACACACTTGTCGCCCCCACCCTGGAGACCTCCAATGGGGTGCGCGGTCGTTGGTGATCCGGGCCCCGACCGATCCGGCATGTTATTCTTATTCTGTTGCTTGTCCATCAGTCCTTTCAATGGGCTTAGGCGAACTTGGCGGCGCCCGTCTCCTCTCCAAGTATTTCAACTGACTGAGAGACGCGTCAGCCCCTCACAACGTTTCGCCCGCCAGCAGAAGCGGTTACCGGGGTGTGGCTAGGTAAAGGACCTGGAGCCAGCTGTGAGAGTTGAGTGCCATGTGAAGACCAGTGCTCCCGCCTGCCCCAAGAGGCGCTGCTGGCTGAAAAGTCAAAGGTACTACTTCTCCATGAACACTCTACACCCCGGCAATGCTTCATCCATTGATAAATAAAGCTTCATTGAATCATTAAAAAAAGGCTCTAAATGTTGCTGAGACGTGTCAGGAGGCAGCGACCAGAGCTATCCTACTAGACTACAGATCAAGCACACAACCATTCGCCCAGTCTCACTCTAGTCTAAGGACGAACGACACAGATTATCTATGCTGTTAAATAACAAGACCAGATTCTGTTCTCTTGTGTATTCGAGTCCACCTTTCGCACACAAAGACAAATATAAACTCCAGACAAGAGTCCGTAAAATAGAATATGTTCGGCACTGAGCAAGCCATAACAGCAGTACAATATATATATATATATATATATATATATATATATATATATATATATATATATATATATATATATATATATATATATATATATATATATATATATATATATATATATATATATATAATGCTGCCAATAATCAACAAGTCAATAAAGCATCATATAAACTGGTGGCACATCAATATGCGTCACTATAACTCTAGCTCTGTCTACACTATAACCTGATGGAAGTGCTATGTCCGCACAACCCACTAGGCTGCAATTTATGCTTAGATCAGACAAAATGTAAGTCAATATTGTTAAATCTTTAGCATCCTCTAGCTGCAAATAGATTGCCGCACCTGTAAAAAATATGGCCGCAAACTGTCAGAATTTGATGAAATCGGCGAGATTTAAGTGTGCAAAATTTGATCGATCACGTGTCAGATTCGTCGGGCCAGATTCTGCTGCTTAGCTGTGTCTATACTACACTAAATACACATGTCAACATTCTTGTGGGTTGTACAAATGACAATAAATGGTTAGGTTAGGGAATTTTAGCGTCCTTCGAACAAACAAAAAAAGGTTATTTGATGTTGGGACTACGCTGTGCACAAGACGATCTCGGTTGTTCAGAAATGGCCTACGGTGTTCACACGACAGACACACGAAACATATCTTGTTTTAAGTACTTGCAGTGCAACTAGTAGGTATGACATTTCCAAATGCCAAAACAAAAATTAACATTTGAAGTAAAGCAAATATGATATTTAGGCGAATAATGTGTATTATGTAAAATAATTATATCTGCAAAACAACAAAGTCGGTAAAACATAAAGATGTGACCAGCTGTTCTTTTTTAAGTCTCTTCTATTTATAGAAGGGACTTTTTAGGATGGGTCGCAGTGGGGCAAATTTAATAGTATGTGCCCGACCGCACAACATCACTATCATTCAAACTTAAAAAAAAATCGAAATAGCCAATACAAGGTAGTGTTTGTGTTCGAATCTAAATGGACAAAAGTTACAAAATGGACAATGGTTTAGTTGTCTTACAGTTGCTGCTAAGTGGGAGAGTGTGTGTGTGTGCTATTGCTTGTCTGCGTGATTGCCGCGTGTATCTGTTCTGTTCTTTTAGTGCATGTTTGTATTTTGTTCATACGCAGTAAAATATTCGGAGATGACATGTACTATTCAAAATATAATCATTAGGGAGAACATCCAAGCACAAAATGATTGATGCCAAGCACCTTTCTTTACAGGTTACACTTTTGTTACATGCTCTACTCATTGTATTAAACATGTGTAATTTTCCGGACGAGCAAGTCCTGCTCCAACATGCATACTATATCTAGCTTCTTTCCGTATCTGTATTTACCAACACACATTTTGGCGACAAGTATAAGTGTTGATAATTTTCACGTCACTATTCTGCACGTTATCCACATCAAAGCCAAATAACACATATTTTGCAGTTAACTAAAGAGCGATAGAAGTTAGTTTTTGAATGTGTTCTTTTGCGCTTTCCCAGAGTTTTCGAATTTTATTACATGACCAAAAGAAATATAATTCTATGTAATCTTTATCATCACAAAAGTCACATTTTTCAGAAGTCTTAATGCCCATCTTATGCAAAAGAATATTTGTAGGATATATATTATGCAGTATTTTCCAGTGTAGTAATCGCAGCATTGTTTCATTTGTACATTTTCCCGCTAAGGACCAGTGTGCCTTTGACAGAGTAACACCACACTTTCTCTGCCACTTGGCTGTAGGTACTGCTGTACCTGCAAAACCAGAAATAAGCGGATAACACGGGGTGCATACCGCAAAGCCTCCATATAGTTGCGTGGTACAACAAAAAAAAAAAAAAAAAAAAAAAACCACGTCGGGCTCCACGCGAGCCATACGTGCCCTAAGGGCCGTACACAAAGCGTTGTATCAAGTTCAAACAGTCGGCAAGGCTTGTTGCCGACCATTTGACATATTTGAAGAAAAGATATGATATTACCATCAGACAAGACATCGTCTACAAAGCAAACACCACCACGTATCCAATCTCTAAAAAAACTAACTCTTATGCTTATACATAATTTCAGAATTGTTTACACAAACATTAGTTTTTAAGCTGAAGGGGAAATCATCTTTTTAAAGAATTTTAGTCTTATTATCACACCATATTATCAATACTTCCCTCCAAAAACACTTTTAACCAACCTTAGACCCGCAAATTGCTTGGCCGCTACATTAGGATAAAAACATGCGAACTTTTTGCCTAAAGCAGCGTAAATGTACCACGGAATAATTTTCCATTTCTCATAGCCATTATGTTGAATTCTTAGTGCCCATATCAACAAAAATGAAGCCTGCATTTCATGGACATTGATCATCTTCAGACCAGCATTCTCTGTATCGTTACACACAATACTTCTTTAAGCCTTTTCAAAGGTCCGAGCATTAGTATATCTCTTTTTCCATATAAATCTGAACAACAGTGTGTTAAGCTTATTCAGCATGTCTCTCGGGGCAGACAGTGATTGTAAGACATGTAAACTGCGACAATAAAAGTGATTTAACAATACATATTTTCCCTGCCATACTAAAATTTCTTTTTGACCATGCTGATATAGTTTTCGTACTTTATCCAGTCTGTGTAACCAGTTGTCCCCTATGCTCGAGGCAGGTATGTCACTGTCGAAAACAATTCCCAAAATTTTCAGACATTTTTTTCCAAGTGATGCCGTATGGTTTTTCATGACAGTCTTTCAAAGAGCCAGGCCACATGGCCTCATTTTTTCTGTTCATTTGTAAACTTGAAAACTGCTGAATTAACTTCAGGAATATTTCAAGATCTGATTTGTTTTTCAAAAATAAGCTTATGTCGTCTGCGTACATTGCTAATTTGAGCAAACTGATATGGTCTGAAGTGTGTGAAATAGTTGAAAGACGCAGACCCTGAACAGACAGGTCTGTGCGGATTTTTATGGCTAATAACTCTATGGCTAGAACGAAGGCCATCGGAGAAAAAGGGCACCCCTGCCTTATTCCCGACCTGACTTTAAAACGCTGAGACATCCAGCCCCTGTAGTTTAAACAGCTTTCTGTATTACTGGTCAAGACATTCACCCATCTGACAAAGGTTTCCCCAAAGCCAAACTCTGAAATGCCCAAATCACATATTCCTTTGAGACAGTGTCAAATGCTTGCTTGTAGTCTAACGCAAGTAATATTCCTGGTTTATTGTCTATATTTAGATTGTCTGTAGTGTCATCAATACTGAGTCTGATAACATCACTGACTTTCCTGCCCTTGATGAAACCAACTTGATCCTCCGGTGAACTAAACTACTTATGACTTTAGCTAATCGAAGTGCTAGACATTTAGCGAGTACTTTGTAGTCAGTATTTGTCAAAGAGATTGACGTTTGGACACAGAGCACGAGCGCGATCTCCCTGTACCCCGGAAATCCAAGGTGGTTTGTGTGGAGGGTCGCCCGATCGCTGTAAAGAGCGTAGTGTGGGGATCCGTGGATGGCACTGGTGTAGATGTAGCCGTGGTGATGACACTAGTCGCCACTGCTGAGGAGGTGGTTGCCGCAAGCGCCCTTGTAGTCGTCTGATTGCCCGACCCAACGGACTGGCTGGAGCCTGACGCTGATGGTCCTGGGGTCGGAGGCGGGTGTGGCGGTCGATGGCTTGGGGCTGGGGCGTGCTGGGCGGGGGAGGGGGTTCCAGTGACAACAGAGGCCCACGATTAGGGTGGGAGGGAAGGCTGGGGGCACGTGGGTTTCCTGCTTTGTGCCCGGGGGTGCGGCACGCTCTACAGACGATGTCCATCTCGCATGTGGCCGCCCGGTGGCCCTGTTGTAGACACCGGGAACAGGTGGCCGAAGCTGCACCGGTGGTAGAGACTGGCTGTACACGGACCAGTCCTCACCTGTGTGGGCAGGGGTTCCCGAGGAATTTCGAAGTAAACAAATCTCCTGCCTGTTGACCACCGCGTAAGGCCTCCTCTCTCATCCATGTTCCTCTCCATCAGTAGATTCGATCGTGGCTTGCAGCCCAGCTTGGTGATTGCCGTTTCAGTTTCATGGTTACTGTATGAAATAGGAACATTCCCAATCACGAGTTTTGTTGTGTGGACTTCCTGCCCGTCGTCTGCCAATCGCACGATGAATGGATTTTTATCAAACATCGTCACTAATTGTCCCCTGACAGTCATACCTAGCAGCAACAGTTTCACCCTAGCCTCAGGAGTCTTGGGATAGAGCCTCCATAGGCCCCCTATTCTCTGAGCACCAATGACCGTGTTGTATCCGCTGGTACTCTCTGCCGCGGCGCACATCTCGCGCACGGAGTAAGGTGGGCAGTTTTCGACCAAGTGCAGACTTCTGCAAGGGATGAACGTGGCGGGGACACCCCTGTCACCGGTCGGGACACCGCTGTTTACATCGGTAATTTTTGCAAAAACATGTATGCGAGTGCAACTTAGAGTCACACATTTTATGCAGAATGAAGTAAAGGTGTCTCACCGACCACTGTGTCATTTCCTGAAGGAGGGCACGTCCTGTAGTGACGGTAAATCGCCAGTGAAAACACAATATGACATCAAAACGCGTGGCGAACGACACCATTCGCCTACCGGAAGTGATGAGTATGTCCATGATGTCAAAGGTGAGCAAACCTAAACCTCTGAAACTGAAGTAAAAATTAAAAAAAAATTACGTCATGTCTAGTTACACTAACCTCGCAGCTGAACGTACATTTGGCGCAAACGTACGTACGTGTACGTACGTGTACGTGTACGTACGTGTACGTACGTGTACGTGTACGTACGTGTGCGTGTACGTACGTGTGCGTGTACGTGTGTGCGTGTGTGTGTGTGCGTGCGTGCGTGTGTGCGTGTGCGTGTGTGCGTGTGCGTGCGTGTGCGTGCGTGCGTGTGCGTGCGTGCGTGTGCGTGCGTGTGCGTGCGCGTGCGTGTGTGTACGTGCGTGTGTGTACGTGCGTGTGTGTACGTGCGTGTGTGTACGTGCGTGTGTGTACGTGCGTGTGTGTACGTGGGGGTTCTTTCTCCGGGTACTCCGGCTCTTCCTCCCCCTCCACTTTGGTATCAGTTTCAGCCCACTTAATCAAATTTCAAATACAAAACGATTTTGAATTTCCAAAAACTACAGTAGCTCGCTTGAGCTTGCCCTTAGCACCACGTGAATGTTCTGTGTTTATGTACAGTGTGTGAGTGAATGCGCGTGATTCACGTGAGCGTGCTTGTTGGGTTCAGTTCGCGGCGGCGCTTTGAGCCGATTTTCAATTGGTTGATTGATTGTACATTGCTTAACGTCCCGACAGCAACAAGGCTTTCTCAGGACGTGCCTGCACTGCTTGTGAAAAAAAAACTAAACAGAAAATTGAATGTATGTCGCCAGCCGGTCAAATACATTAAATAAACCTACAACATGGGGCATAAATAAAGCTAAGACCATTTAGCAACACACATCCAATATCAAGAGCTACAGGCAGTGCAGACAGTAGGGAGAGTTTTAAAAAGGCAAATACAGGTGAATGGACAAAGGGTAGACAGAAACACATGCCCCAGAATAGAGAGAAAAACCCACCCTGTGGGGCTGACCAGGGTGACCCTGGGAACTAAAAAATACCTAACCCCACCCAAGTCCCCCAGGGCAGACCCGGGTGGGGCGATTTTCAATTGGGATAAAGCGCCTATTTAATGCGCTTATTATTATTATTATTATTACGTGCGTGTGTGTACGTGCGTGTGTGTACGTGCGTGTGTGTACGTGCGTGTGTGTACGTGCGTGTGTGTACGTGCGTGCGTGTGTACGTGCGTGCGTGTGTACGTGCGTGCGTGTGTACGTGCGTGTACGTGCGTGTGTGTACGTGCATGTGTGTACGTGCGTGTGTGTACGTGCGTGCGTGTGTACGTGCGTGCGTGTGTACGTGCGTGTGTACGTGCGTGTGTGTGCGCGTGTGTACGTGCGTGTGCGCGTGTGTGCGCGTGTGTGTGTGTGCGCGTGTGTGTGTGCGCGTGTGTACGTGCACGTGTGTGTGTGCGCGTGTGCGCGTGTGTGCGTGCGCGTGCGCGTGTGCGCGTGTGCGCGTGCGCGCGCGCGTGTGTGTGTGTGTGTGTGTGTGTGTGTGTGTGTGTGTGTGTGTAGACACGAGAATCTCAGATCATAGCTGTACGAAAGAGCTTGAAACTTGGCGAAATACTTTATTTAAGGGGTGGGTGGTTAAGAGAGCCTCCGAGCATGTTGTAACTGGATGTGTCATTGAAAACATAAAAGACCGTTTACAGAAAGTTTTTTGACCCAGATTAGAGTCCATAATTTTGGTCATATTTACTTGTGGTGGAAGTGTAGACCATTCCAGCCACCAGAGTCCCAGCAACCCTTCCACGTAAACGTACGAGACCACTCTATAAATGCAGAAGCCTACCTGCGCACGCAGTTCTGATGCACATGACCTATCCGAGCGATCGGTCTGATGCGAAAATAGCAACACTGGCGCCGCTGGTGCATTTAACCATCTGGCAACAGGATGGGGGACTATATATTGCCGAGAAGTAGGGCGACGGGCATAGCCCCCCCCCCCCCCCCCTGCCCCGCGTTCCGGGGAAATCTCCGTCACAGAACGGAGAGCGTAGGCCCTCCCCCCCGTCCTGGAATGAAAGTGGTTTTGAGTGAAAGTGGTGACGAAAGTGGTGATGCCAGGCTCCCCTCCCTCTCGGTTCCTAACCATACCTCTACTCCCACTAACAAATTCTTTCCCACCAGTCAAAATCGCTTTACTCCCCTCTCTACTCCTTTGTCCTTTGGCATCAACACCCTCCCGGTTGATGTTTCTTCCCGTAACTTCTCACTCAGGCCTTTAGCTCTCAGTCCTGTGACGAATGCTGCATCTCTCTTACAAAACCCCCCACTAAAACCTCTGATTAGCGAGCCTAATCCGGCCCTTGCAAATTCCTCCTCCGAGCCGTCCCTCCATATTATGGAGACTGGTCCGGGGGAAGATCCCAACGATAAACCATTTCAACCCGTTCGCAGACCACAAGATAGGAAGATGCCGGGGGGGGGGGGGGGGGGAGTCCGGAGGGTCCGCCCCCGGTCCCGGGACCGGCACTACCCTTATACGCAACCACGGGACCCAACAGGAGCACATTTGCGACTGCGCGGGGGTGGCCCCGTCTGAGATCTCTATCTGCTCAATCGGACCAAACACATGGATTGTGGCTTGCCCAAAGTCCGTTCCCAGAGAAAATTAGCTAGCAAAACTAACATTGGGGGCGCCAACGTGGACTGCTCTATCCCCATCCCTAAAGTGATCGGAGTCGTCCATGGCCGTATTCCCCTGGACGACGACCTCACCAGTATCACTTCTTCTCAGTCTCATAAATCAGGGGTTTCATAACACATTCTCTCGTCTTACCAACCGGGATGGCACTGCCTCCCGCGCTGTCAAAATAGAGCTCATCAACCAAACTAAACTCCCTTCTAAAATCAAAATTTGTTCAACTATTCTTCCTCTCGAACCTTTCGCCCCATCCCCCCCCCCCCCCCCCCCCCCTAGCAGCACACTGTAACATTTGCTGCCGACTCGGTCACACTGCTACTGAAAGGCTGCAAATCTAAAACTCCAACCTGTGTTCGCTTTGGCAGTAGGGGACATGCCCGCTCTGCCTGCCCCCTTCTGCCCAGCCCAAATGTGTTAACTGTGGTGGGCCGCACTCAGTGCGGCCTACAAGAAATGCCCGAAAATAGCTCTCCTTCGCGAAGCGAACAAAATCCGAAATCAGACCTATACAGATTCCCTATCCTGAAGCCATAAGACGCGCTCAACTCTCTCCTAAAACAAAACGAGGCGAAAACAGTCAAAGATAAACCTCTTTCCCCGGACTTGTGGCCGGTCTGCCTGGATCAGACCACCTGTTCGCCCCCCCCCCCCCGGCCCCCACCTCCTCAACCCCCCAAAAAACCTCCTTCCCCCCTCCCCCCTCACCCGGGTCTGCCCTGGGGGACTTGGGTGGGGTTAACTACTTTTTAGTTCCCAGGGTCACCATGGTCAGCCCCACAGGGTGGATTTTCCCTTCTATTCTGGGGCATGTGTTTCAGTCTGTCTACTCTTGGTACATTCACCTGTATTTTTCTTTTTTAAACTCTCCCTACTGTCTGCGCTGCCTGTAGTTCTTGATATTGGGTGTGTGTTGCTAAATGGTCTAGTTAGGTTTATTTAGCTTAATGGACCGGCTGGCGACATACATTCAATATTTTATTTAGTTTTTGTTTCACATGCAGTGCACGCACGTCCCGAGAAAGTCTTGTTGCTGTCGGGACCTTAAGCAATGTATGATTGCTTCCCTTCAGGATGCTATAATAATAATAATAATAATAATAATAATAATAATACCGTTATTATATAGGCGCTTTTTCTCAATTTTGGGGAAATCGACTCAAAGCGCCGCGCCTGAAACCCAACACACACACTCACGAAACAGACACGGATTTACGCCATTTAAGACAAACACAGTACAAGACAAACGAAGGGCCAGTCAGCTACTGAAGTTACAGAGATTTTTGATCGCTTGTATTTGAAATTTGTAAAGTGGCCTGAGACCGGTACCGAAGTGTGGGGGGGGGGGGGAGGATGGGGGGGAGGGGGGTGGAAGAACCGGAGTACCCGGAGAAAGAACCCCCGACGGTCCGCCCGAATTAACGGTGACACTTACCAGAGGAGAAAAGTCCAACGCCGGAACCCGGTATCGAACCTCGCACCTTTGGCATTGGTGGCAGGCGCCTTAACCACTGCGCCACGGACCGCCCCCCCCCCCCCCCCCTTCAGGGAGAGGCTTCCATAGATCCCATGCCCCGCTAGAAATGTCTCACATGAGTCATGCTATGGTGGCGCTTGGCCTCCTCTTTCTGTCTAGCTTCCATCTTCTTATCGTTATGGCTAAATATGCCCCTTCCTCTAACATCAAGCTTAACATCCTACAGTGGAATTGCAGACCCATTAACAGAAATTTGCCTTATTTAACTCAACACCAAAATAGCCATGTATTTCACGTTTTATGTCTTCAATCACCCAACTGTATCAAGTCAAATCTCCCAAATATTAAAGGATATTACTATCCCCCCATAACTGAACAAATTAATGATCACAAGAGTAAGATCTATACAGCCACTTATATTCTGCTTGGAGTGTCACATGAACCCCTACCTACCCCTGTCCCCTTGCATCCCCAGTGTCCTATTCATAGCAGCTATATCAATGTTATAATTTCTTCGAATACCATAAAAATCATTAATAATTACCCTCCAAAATCTATCCATCCAAATGGCTGACGTGGATGGAGACTCTCGAGAAAGATAATTTGATAGTAACTGGTGATTTCAATCTCCACCACCATGTGCGGTATAAGAATTCTTACCGCCTCTCCCTAGACTCCAAACAAGCCGAATCCATAATGAACTCAAATCTTATTTTACTTAATGACGGTCAATTTACTAGAATTCCGGATAGCGATAACCAGCATCCTTCAGCTGTAGATCTGACTCTATCTTCTCCCAACCTCTATATCGACCTGGCATGGTCCCTGTTAAATGATCCCCTTGGTAGTGACCATCTCCCCATAACCATTCAACTCGAAGGTCGCTCCCCAATAGTTTATAAAAATTCCCCTTCCATCCCTGTATACCACTTTGATAAAGCGGATTGGGATAAACACAGACAATACATAAAATGTAATCATAAAATTCCTAGTGACCAAAATGTTAATGCTATATGTGAAGACTTCACCAATCTTTTATTGTCCGCCGCCGACATAGCTATTCCCCGTAATAAGGGCGCCCCTACTGGAAGGCACTGACATAAATCCTTGGTGCCGGGTCGGACGACTGTGAGGATGTAGTCAGAAACAAAACAAAACAAAAAAGTACGTACGCCTGGAAAAAGAATAGGAACCAACATACTTTTCAGGCCATTAAATTAGCTAAAATAGTCTGTAATAAAACCATCTCTATCGCTAAATTAAAATTTCTCCAAACAAATATCCAGGAAGAGAGCCATAATCCCACCCATCTTTCTAAAGCCTGAAATTCGTAAGGAAAATCAAAAATAAATACCACCCCTCCACTGTCCCCCTCTTCCACCTTGGACAGATAATTAACTCTGAACTCTTTGCCTCAACCTTCGCCGGTATTAGCACCACCAATAATAACCTACCCGTGCAGAACCAAAATTTCCGACACTGACACGGCCGGAGGAACAAAACAATCAGACTTCATGAACCCCCCCCCCCCCTTCCCTCACCCCTCCCCCGGACAATGATCTTCCCATAAATCTCCCATTCACTATGGATGAATTGAATGCCGCCCTGAATACTATTAAAAACATTAAATCGCCCCCCCGGTCCCGACAATTGATTAGTTCCGGGTTTAACGTCCACAGCACCGAAGTGATAATGGGCGGCCCTGACGGGCGGGTTATGGGGGACAGGGAAATCTATTGCCTATGGAGTACGACCTGAACACTGATCAACTCAGGCGCACTCCAACTGTGCCACTTTGATTTACCAGGACATTTCAACGGACATGCTACTGAACAAATCCGTCTTTCCCCCCTGGATTGAGAGTCCAGCTACCGGGGCCGGGACTGGGATTCAAACCCACGACCTGGCGATTCCCTTCGCTCTCCTGCTCCGACGCTTAACCGCCTGGACGTTAAGCAATGTACAATGTAGGTGAACATAGTGGGAGTGAATGAAGCTGTAGTTAATGCAAAGTCAGTTTTTCACATTTTCAACTTTGACCGCCAGAAACTCCACAACAAAACAAGATCTATTCATGCGGTTTGCTGTGTCAGTTAGCTTTACTTGTGATTTTTGGCTCACGTGCAAAGCAAAAGTGAGTCTATGTTCTGGGCCAGTGGTCGTCCGTCCGTCGTCCGTCCGCCGTTGTCCGTGGTAATTTTAACTTTGGCATTTTCTCGGAGACCATTCAACCTAAAGTTTTCAAACTTGGCCCAAGGATACTTTGTGGCAAGACCTTTCTAAACATTCCAATTTCAGTGACCTCTCACAAAGGTCAAGTCACAGGGGATCAGGAAATATATTTTAAAAATAGCTATTTTTGGACATCATTTATTTTTTTCTCAAATACTATTCAAACCCAAACTTGGTACAAAGATATCTGATGGTAAGACCTTTTTTCACACACTAATTTGGTTGATCCCTCGGAAAGGTCAAGGGTCACGAGCTCAATAAATAGGTCCAAAATAGCCATATTTTGACAAAAGAGGTTTGTTTGTTTTCTCAATTACTATTCACAACTTCAAACCCAAACTTGCTACAGAGATACCTGGTTGTAAGACCTATATATGCATACTAATTCGGATGACTCCTCAGAAAGGTCCATGGTCAAAAGAGCTAAGGAAATAGGTTAATTTGACAAGACATTTTTTTTCTCAATGACTGTTCACAACTTCAAACCAAAACTTGGTAGAGAGATACCTGATGGTAAGGCCTATCTATGCATACTAATTTGGATAACCCCTCAGCAAGGTCAGGGATTGCAAGAGGTCAACAATTGTGTATAAAATGCCAATAATTGTAGTTATTAACATTTTTGCAAACTTTTCAGTCAAATTTGGCACAAAGGTACCTGATGATGAGACCTTCCTATGTATCATAATTTAGTCAACTCATTGCAAAGGTCAAGGGTCATAGGGGTTTCACAGATGTGTGAAAACTGATTAAATTTTGAGAAAACATTGATTTTGTTAATTCAGAAGCCATCCCTTTACTTATTGTCAGCAATGTGTGTATCGGTCATACACGTGAGCCATAAGGGCTTTGCCTTTCTTGGTTTTTTATTTTTTTTTAATTTTTTATTATTTTTTTTGGTACACAAATACGTTTGAATCATGCCCATTTTTGTTGTTGTTGCCCATTATATATTTGTTGGCAGCTTTTTTCCCTGTCAACTTTCTGAAAAAGCGGTGCATTCATTGCCATTCAGAGTTACTCCCATGTTTGTGCGTGTTGTGCAGATACTGATTACATTGTCGTTCGCCATGTTGAGGAAGCGCCGTAATATGCTGCTGTCTGTCCTGTGGGGCCGCCCAGGGCTGCCTTTGTGAGTTGTGATCATTATTTTAATTAACTGATTGGTCAACTGATTGATTAAGGATGCAACGCCTATAAAGCTTCTCTAGCACCTCCCGAAATGTTGCCTCCCAGTCCTCGCATATTTTCCTGCATGTTTGATGTTGGAAAAATGTGGGACGCTCTCCGCTGTTGTGTTATATTGTCTGTATCAAATAAAGTGAGCACTCTTTGACTGGGCATGCATGTTTTTTAATGGAAACCTTCAGAATCCTATTTGCTCTCGTAGCGAAAACATGGTACTAGTTGGCTGCTATCAGCCCTAGTTGAGAAGTTCTTTCAGCCAGGTAAGCTTACTGAAACAAAAGAGAGCTACATCTGAGATGTCTCTGAGGCGTCTTGGAAATGTTGGCGATAGAAATCAAAAACCTGAAATGAGTGGTTAGTTTTACAATTACACTTAAAGTTAACTTTACACTTACCTCACAGTATGGCCGAAGTGGTCACTAAAGCATACTTTTTGGGACACTGTAACTCCTGTACACTGTGCAGTGTCAAACTGCCCAAGACTCCTATTTTTGCTTCCTACGAGAATGTCACTCAGTGTGCAGCAAAGCAGCCGGTTTTCGGTTGTCCACTCTTTCACATAAAATATAAAAGAAACACAATGAGCGTCACACAAAAATGATCTGTTGCGAGAAAAAAAAATTTTGTTGACAAAAGCGTAATATGCACACCAACAGCACGAGTTCTCTGCTGAGCATGTGTGTTTATAGCCACTTCCGTAGAAGGAAATGCAAACCCCGTTTACGATATTCGTGAGGAGCTTTAACACTCAATATCTGTTTCAAGTCTTACAACATAAACGTGAGGTAGTCTAAGGAATTACCCATTTAACTCTTCAATAATGTACACATTCATACACTCCTGAACATTTTTCCCGCAGAATGAGATTCATTTCAGTACGGAAGTGAATGTCTCCAAAGTTGGCCTAAGTTCATGTGACCTCTCACCCGAGACATGAAAAGTCTTGGACAGTTTAACACTGAACAGCGTACACTGGGTAATTTCAACACTGGAAAGTGTATATTGGGTTGAGCGTCCGAAAGAGTACCGTAAAACTTCTAATTTTTCGGCAATTTATTTTGCTCCAAATTTGCAGCATTTGTCCAAAAATTAAAAAGTTGACTTTCGCATTGCTCTACATTTTCAGCAATTTGGTTGAAATCTTTTTGGCAATTAGAGGAAATTTTCGGCAAGTGGAAGATAAAAATTACCGTTGCAGCTGGCAGTAACGACAAAGAAACGACCGCCAAGACAGCATACTTTTTGCGGCTTTACGGTACTGCAGGGGTAACTGGTCTAAACCGTTGCACAACGCTTGAGTGATGCAATGCCTTAGGGGAACCTGCCAGGTGCCATATGCAAAGCATAGATCATGTTCTCTCGTGTGCTGCATTAACCCTAGGCATGCTCTGTAGCTCCATCCACGCTTAAAGACAACTCAGTTAATCCGAATCAGGGAGAGGATGTGGGGTCATTGACTATTCACTTGCTGTGTGCCAAGTCGGCCGGATTTTCTAGGACTGTATGGCTATATCGACATGCAGCACATTCATCCGAAGATATAAATGAAGTCACTCGCGAGTCAGCATAAGCCAAGTTATCATGTCATTTCTAAGGCTGGGGTGAAACTACGTCTCTTGCGCAAAGTTCATGCCGGGCAGTTAGACGAGAACCTAGAATTGCATTGATGGGCTAAGTTGATGGCCCGTTTACATGTCAATTATCCACACATATCTGGTACTTGTATTTTATGGTGGCAATCTTTTCTCTAATTTTTATCAAGAGCAGTCTTTCCTCTAATATTTCAGCACTGACGTTCAATATTTTGTTATGCGCCAGTTTTTTTTTTTTTTTTTTTTTTTTTGTTTCATTTTGAAATTTCGTCAGGGGGAAATGCCGACAAATATTAAGTTTACGGTATACTATGGTGACCACTTCAGCCACAGTATGAGTACATGCACACTTAGAATCTGTAGAGGTACTCATGCGCAGCTGGACACGTCAGGGCTTTATTGCTTTTGTCCGAAGACCTATGAGACACTTCAGCAAATTTGTATGAACCAAAAATGTCACAAATGAGAGGTCGTAATATGGTTGCATCTAGGTCTTGTCTGTGACAGTCTGTGGAGTCACATTAAGGGTTCAAAGGAACCATCACAGGATTTTCGCACCTTGGTCTCAATAAGAAGCAACCCTTTAAGGTCTCAGAACTGTGGAAGACGCTGTAGCACCTCCAATAACGTCACATCCTTAGTCACCCCTCGCATGTTTTCTTTCACCTCTGATTTTGAAAAAAGTGGGGTGCTTGCTGCTGTTGGGGTCGTGTTACGTATCAAACACTTTGGGCACTCTTTGACTGGGCATGCATGTTATTGAATGGAAGTCTTCAGAATCCTATCTATTCAGCGTTAGTGAAAACACGTACTAGTTTGCTGTTGTCTATCAACCCTAACCATAAAGTTCTAACTTTCAGTCAGCTAAGCTCACTGAAACAAACGAAAGCCGCCTTTTAGATGTCTCCATTTTTAAAAATATGTTGCCGAAAGAAAACAAAAACCAGAAATGAATAAATTCAAGAGGACTGTATTCTTGCAAAGGAAGTGTAGAGTTTCATCCTATTATTTTTGTTTCCCTGTGACTTAGCATGGCTAAATTGGCATACTATTACATTCTTTATGAAAAAGCTAGCTGTCACGACCCCGCTTCCGGGGTGCGAACTACGAGCACTACCGCAAGAGACACACCTAACCCACACTTAACACAAACCTAACACAAACATCAGAGGAACAATAACAACGACGTTTATTAAATAAAACCCTAACAACCACGAAATATTCTCACACAGCCACGCATTCACACCTCACATTCACACTCGCACACGTTCGACCCCCTCACCCCGAATATCTACACACAATACGAAATAACAAAATATATAGTAACGAAAATATCCCAAATAAAATACAAACGAACAATATATAAATAAACTACTATCCTTACTAATATGATAACGAAACTGAAAAAGCTTAAACCGTACGCCAAGACCCCGCCGGAAGCACAAGCGTCAAGCGCTAGCGCCAGTAATACCAACGCCTTTGCTTCCGCGGAGAGTCTATCACAGCACGTGGCTCCTTAAGTAACACACTAGTTCAAATAGCACAATATCAACTAAATGAACCAAATACCCTTGCTTACTAACTCAAAGATCGAAATGATGGATTCAATCCGTACGCTACTCTATCTCCCCAAAGGGATCACGAACAACAAGTTCGTACTAAGCTAGCAAATTATACATTGACAGCACAAGGCTCTTCCAACTAGTATGTCTCAGAATAAACAATACTGCGTGTACGAATGGAACATATGCGGAAGCCATGCTGGTAGGCACTCGCCAGAAACTCTCCCAGCTCCCTCCCTCTCTCCACCTTCAACTCGATAGCACCCCCATCTCCCTCTCTGACTCGGCCAAGAACCTCGGCGTTATCCTCGATTCCTCTCTGTCCATGACCAGCTTCGTCTCCGCCACGGCCCAGGCATGCTATTTCCACCTCCGCCGCATCAGTCAGATCAGAAAATACCTCGCTACCGAAGCTGCCACCAAACTTGCCGTCTCTCTCATTATCTCGCATCGACTACTGCAACTCTCTCCTTTCCGGCCTCCCTCACTCCACCACTTTCACTCTCCAACGCGTCCAAAACAATGCTGCCCGCCTCGTCCTCAGAAAGAAAAAATCCGACCACATCACACCCCTGTTCAAACTCCTTCACTGGCTCCCCATCCCCCAACGCATCCAATACAAAATTCTGTCTGTCTGCTACAAATCCCTGAACAACTGCGCTCCTGCCTATCTCTCCAACTTACTTCACCCCTACACACCTTCCCGCTCCCTCCGCTCTGCCTCCGACCCTCTCTGCCTCCACATCCCTCGCACCAAACTTAACACTTACGGCCCCCGCTCCTTCTCCGTCTACGGTCCATTCACCTGGAACACTCTCCCACTCTCTCTCCGTCAGAAAGACTCTCTCTCCTCCTTCCAGTCCGCCATCAAAACCCACCTCTTTCAACAGTTTTAGCACTATATCAGCACACTCCTCACCCCAAGCTGACCGTCGTAATGTATTTCGCTGTTTGTGGTACGTGAGTCATTGTCTAAAGCGTGCGCATGCGTGCGCGAGTTGTGAGTGCGCGCTTAGAGTTATAATTATTATAAGATAAGCGCATTATAAATACCGTAATTATTATTATTATATGTTCTTAACTCAACGTGACTGACAGTAAGCTGAATAAACAATATCACGTATCCAAATGGAGACTAAACAATATCACATAGGCAAATGGATTAAATGTCCTTAGTATAACTGAAAGTTGAATAAACAATATACTTCGTCACGGAACCTTCTCGCCGGAAGCACAACCGTTGAGCGCAACTCAACTCGACACTCTTGCTTCCGTGATAAGGTCTTCCGTAACACAGGCTACTTTAAAATAATATAACAACTCAAAATGTTACTGTGACAAAGCTCCTCTCGCAATACAGTCGCTACAAGGAGATGAAATATACTAACGTTCTTTACAACATTATAATATACAAAACTTCACCTAAATAGGTTAGAAAGAACTATATGGGACGACCCGACTTGACTACATACGAGGCGTGCCGCGACAATCGCGAAGGCACCCACCCAGGTCCGGTGTCGTAGCCCACAAGACAGTCAGCTTCCACTCAGTAACACGGCACGGTGGCAGACTAGCTGGTTAGTTCTTTGGGTTTAAAGATGCACTAAAACACAGGTGCAAAAATATACATATAAATAACAAAAGAAGATAAAATAATCCCATCACCCTTCCCGCAACTTTAACTGCCGTCTCTCATATTCCCTTCACCTCTCTCCCACAACAATAAATTCAACCTCAACATATTATTACATATTTACAATCGCACCACGCTTCCCGCAACAATAGATTCAACTTCAGCCGAATACATATTTACACGTCACCCCGTGACTCACTTCCGATATTTACACCCCTAAGCTAAATAGTGAAATAGCCTTAGTCGCCTGCGGCGTTAAACCCCCAATAACTACTTCGCCGCTAACTACCCTAGGTACTACAAAATAGCCCTCTACGTTCTATTCTTTTTTTTCTACACATGCCCCCCCCCCCCCCCCCCCCAATACGCTAGCCAGAATAATACAGAACAAGCAAACACAAACACTCCCCCCCCCCCCCCCCCCCCCCCCCCCCCCCCCCGAGCAAATGGCCACTAGAGAACTGTTGCGTGCACTCACTGTCATCCGTGAAGACGCCCCGGCAAAGACGAAGACAAACAAGACAAGCCAGGGGTAGAGTCGTCGCAGCTCTCCTCTTCTCTCCTTCCTAGGACAACGGCTCCGGGACGACCGAGAACCGTATCGCAGGGCCGATACAAAGGACCGACACAGCTGCTTGTGGCTTCCAGCAAATGGCGAACCACGCCTGAAAAACCACCCTTGGAGACTTGCTGGTAAAGCGACTGACTCGTTCGCTGGTGTAAATGCAACTCGCTAGTAATTTTTATACCGTAAGGTTGGCAAAAATCTGCTCACTACCCCACGTGATAAAAACACGTGAAATAGATACCACCTCACAGGGCGGTCACTGTCTTTCACGCCAACCACCAAACTCTCGTACAGCAGCAAACACTCGTGTTCAGGCCAACTGCTACACACCTACGCTATCGTTACCCGGTGACTAACTAAATCCTGTCACCCCTCTAAACTTACTCCTCTATAAAATTAGACGGAAAAACCCGTGTCGTGACACTAGCACAGGCAGGTATCGACATACAATTTATTAAGTCACCGTAAAATGTCATGCATTCTTGCAAAGGAAGTGTGGAGTTCCATCCTATTATTTTCGCGTCCCTGGTGGCTTAGCATGGCCAAATTGACATACAATTACATTTTTTATGAAAAAGCTAAAACGGGCAGGTATCCGAATACTGATTTTACAATTATATCATTAAATGGTGATGGTCATCCCAATACAGCTTCAAGATACATATATGAGCCTGTGACAAAAGGTTGTTTGTACCAAAAGTAACAACCAACAGTAATGTCCAAAGTAACAACCAACAGAGATGTTTTTTTAAAATATGCTTATTTTAGGCACTGGTTAGTTTTGATGTATCTGGCATGTGGGCATGTGAAATGAATTAATGTGAATGCATAAATGGATGATTTCCAGCAATAAATAATTAATCTGACCCCTTTTGAAAATGTTTTTTGTTTTGGTTGGCATATGTTACGTTTGTGGTTGTTATTATTTTTAGGGCATGTTTGTGTTTATCACAGGAAAGATGTTCAGGTGTTCAGTTGAGTTGTTTTGCACAAGTATCGCATACTTTTTGTTTTCTTTTGCATGGAGAATTTCGATCGATTTTTGATGTGTAGTTAGAATGTTGCGTATTTTCGCTACAGTGTTGAAAAGTCTGACCTACATTAAACTGGAAAGTTCAAGTAGCAGTGCAATTATTCTAGTGATCTCAGATATGACATCAAAGTTGTGCAGTATACATGTTGGTAACATTTTGCAACAATTATGGTATGCGCCTAGATGTTAGTGGTAGGCTGTAGATAGATTTAGACTGTTCTTTTTAATGAATATTAATGAGTTTTGGTTACGTTTTCTTTTCTGAGTGGTGGAGTTGCATAATTTACTATGTTGTTCTGGATTGATTGATTGATTGTACATTGCTTAACGTCCCGACAGCAACAAGGCTTTCTCAGGACGTGCCTGCACTGCTTGTGAAAAAAAAAAACTAAACAGAAAATTGAATGTATGTCGCCAGCCGGTCAAATACGTTAAATAAACCTACAACATGGGGCCTAAATAAAGCTAAGACCATTTAGCAACACACATCCAATATCAAGAGCTACAGGCAGTGCAGACAGTAGGGAGAGTTTTAAAAAGGCAAATACAGGTGAATGGACAAAGGGTAGACAGAAACACATGCCCCAGAATAGAGAGAAAAACCCACCCTGTGGGGCTGACCAGGGTGACCCTGGGAACTAAAAAATACCTAACCCCACCCAAGTCCCTCAAGGCAGACCCGGGTGGGGTATGTTGTTCTGGAAATCAGCAATGGTATAAAAGAGCTTGTTAGGAAATATGTGTGTGCATTGTATGGGAGACGCAGTGTATCAGAATTGCGGATGCATTGTATGAGACACTGTACCAACTTTACTTGTGGATGCAGTTGTGGATGCATTGTGCGGAGATTGTATCGTGAGAATAAAGTACTATTGGGACTATTACTCCGGTGTGGTCTACAACCTTTTGCCATGTGTGACGAGTTGCAGCCGAGTGAAGTTTCTTTACAAGAACCCTACGTTCATATGTCTGGTGTGATTGTATCGTACTATGACTACGACTACCAGGTAACATTTGGCACCTCTGACGGGACTTCTTCAGTTGGATGGAGAGAACAGCCAGCAGTGAAACACAGAGATGGTAACATCGAAAATGGAGACATTCCTGAGAATTG
The DNA here is from genome assembly GCA_036245525.1 of Semisulcospira habei. Classification (NCBI taxonomy): domain Eukaryota; kingdom Metazoa; phylum Mollusca; class Gastropoda; family Semisulcospiridae; genus Semisulcospira; species Semisulcospira habei. The sequence goes on along the minus strand of BTPG01000007.1, from coordinate 172,309,208 downwards.
GAAAGGAATGCGGACTGGAGGGAACTCAGCTCCTAGAGTTTGTGAAGGAGAGAGAGATTGATTGATTGATTGTACATTGCTTAACGTCCCGACAGCAACAAGGCTTTCTCAGGACGTGCCTGCACTGCTTGTGAAAAAAAAAAAAAACAACTAAACAGAACATTGAATGTATGTCGCCAGCCGGTCAAATACGTTAAATAAACCTAACACATGGGGCCTAAATAAAGCCAAGACCATTTAGCAACACACATCCAATATCAAGAGCTACAGGCAGTGCAGACAGTAGGGAGAGTTTTAAAAAGGCAAATACAGGTGAATGGACCTCGGGTAGACAGAAACACGTGCCCCAGAAAAGAGAGGAAAACCCACCCTGTGGGGCTGACCAGGGTGACCCTGGGAACTAAAAAGTACCTAACCCCACCCAAGTCCCTCAGGGCAGACCCGGGTGGGGGAAGGAGAGAGAGAGAAGGATTGATTGATTGTACATTGCTTAACGTCCCGACAGCAACAAGGCTTTCTCAGGACGTGCCTGCACTGCTTGTGGGGAAAAAAAAACAAAAAAAAAAAAAAAAAAAAAAAAAAAAAAAAAAACAGAACATTGAATGTATGTCGCCAGCCGGTCAAATACGTTAAATAAACCTAACACATGGGGCTAAATAAAGCTAAGACCATTTAGCAACACACATCCAATATCAAGAACTACAGGCAGTGCAGACAGTAGGGAGAGCTTTTAAAAGGCAAATACAGGTGAATGGGCAAAGGGTAGACAGAAACACATGCCCCAGAATAGAGAGAAAAACCCACCCTGTGGGGCTGACCAGGGTGACCCTGGGAACTAAAAAATACCTAACCCCACCCAAGTCCCCCAGGGCAGACCCGGGTGGGGGGAGAGAGAGAAGGAGAGTCTGGAGAGGGAAAAGTAGAAAGAAAAGAGATTGGAGAGAGAAGAAAAAGCCAACTTGCATGAGATCAAGAAACTCGAAATTCAAGCAGCAGAGGCAGAGAAACATCGAGAAAAGGCAGAGAAACAGCAAGAAGAGGAGCGAGAAGAGGTAGAGAGGCAGTGGCAACACAAAATTCATTTATAATAATAATAATAGTAATACCGTTATTATATAGGCGCTTTTTCTCAATTTTTGGGCGAATCGACTCAAAGCGCCGCGAACTGAAACCCAACAAAAACACACTCACGTAACAGACACGGACTTACGCCATTTAAGACAAACACAGTACAAGACAGACGAAGGGCCAGTTCAGCTACTGAAGTTACAAAGAGTTTTGATCGCTTATATTTGAAATTTGTAAAGTGGCCTGAAACCAGTACCAAAGTGTGGGGGGTGGGTGGGTGGGTGGGTGGGGGGTGGAAGAACCGGAGTACCCGGAGAAAGAACCCCCGAGCATGGAGTTAGAGGCATAGGGCCAGAGGACAGCTAAATCAGCAGCCTTAGCCAACAGAGACCAAACGCAGAGACCAAACGGTCCGTGCACCAAAACTACCTCCTTATGCTGGAAATTCAGATAAAATGGACGCTCACCTTGGGCAATTCGAGCGCTTCGCAAGCAGCAACAACTGGAAACAAGAAACTTGGGCCACCAAAATAAGCGCACTTTTAACAGGCAAAGCGCTAGAGTTCTACACCCGCCTGCCAAGAGATGAAACCGAGGATTACACTCAGTTGAGGGCCGCCCTGCTGAGACAGCACGACTTCACTGAAGAGGCTTACAGATGACTTCCGGAATTGCAAGCCTAAGGAAGGATAAACACCCGGCCTATTCATTGAGAAAATCAGGACCTACCTGGAGAAATGGATAGAGCTGGCTGGCTTGAAGAAGAAGTACATGACCTGTGTGACCTCATCATCAAAGAACAAGTCCTCAGCACATGTTCTAAGGACCTTGCCACCGACTTTAGCGAGCAAAAGGACCAGTCCCTGAAGGCCCTTGCAGACTTCGCTCAATAGATACCTAGACGCACACATGAAGTTTGGGCTCGGCAAGCCGCAGCGTGTGTCTACACCAGCAGAGTAAAAGCACGACGTCAGAGATGTCGGTGGAAAGACTGACATGTTTTTCGTGTGGAATGAAGGGACACAAGGCGATACGTTGTCCTTTCAAGGGTGTTCCCCGAGGTGACAACACCAGAAGGCCCAACCAAGACCACGGGACAGCAGGCAGAAGTGGTACGACGTCTCAACACAGAGCCGCCGCTGTACTGGCCAACGATGTGACGTCACCTGGTGACTTTGAGTCTGGAGAAAAGCGGTTCACACTAGAGAAGATCGAGTCTTTCAGAAGGAGTGGACGCATTCCAGTTGGCGATGGGGCTACATTCTTACCAGTTCCCAACATCACCCTGCCTGAGAGTGAAGTGCCCAACATGCGGTGGTGTCAGGATTCGTCGACAACACAGTGAGAGTGCTGAGAGACACGGGTTGTAGCGGCGTCATCGTGAGAGAGGACCTATTAGCTGAAGACCAGAAGCTACAGGAGTGGACAACTTTTATCCTGGCAGACGCAACTGTGAGACTTATCCCCCTTGCCAAGGTCAGTGTCAACACCCCGTACCTGACAGGAGAGGTGAAGGTGTTATGTGTGAAGACCCCAGAAGATCCAGATCCGGAGTGAAAACCTGAAACCTGTGCCGTTTACACGAGAAGTCAAGCAAAGAAGAGTCACCAGACCATCCCTCTAAAAGTGGTTGACAACACAGAAGCAGCCATGGTGAATAGGGACAAGCTGGTGGAACTACAGAGAGCTGACCCCACGCTTGACAAGTTCCGAGGTCAGACCGAGCCCGAGACACGAAGAGGGAAGGAGGTAACCTTCGAGACCAGAAAGGACATTCTGTATCGGGTATACACCAGCCATGAAGACAAGCCTGTCCGTCAAGTGGTGGTTCCTGAACCCCTGAGGATGCAGGTGTTGAAACTGGCCCCCGATTCCATCTTGGGAGGACACCTGGGAATCAGTAAGACCCTCGACAGGATCCGAGCAGTCTTCTACTGGCCTGAGTGATAGATGCGAATTTCACCATCCGACCGAGCAAGTGTATCCTTGGGGCCAACAACGTGGACTTCATCGGGCACCGGTTAAGCGAAGGCTTGAAAAGACTACATGACGACAACATGAGAAAGATCAGGGATGCTCCACGACCAACTAACAAGACGCAGGTTCGCTCATTCATGGGCCTGGCAAATTACTACCGAGAGTACATCCCGAACAAGGCAGATGTCACAGCACTCATGACTGACTTGCTGAAGAAAGAACCCAACGAGGTAACGTGGGAGGAGGCCTGTCATGACCCCCGCTTCCGGGGCGCAAACTATGAGCGCTACCACTCTAGTGCACTCTCAAAAGGCCACAGGAAGCAAGGACGGCCAAAGAAACGCTTCAAAGATTGCATAAAAGACCGCCTCAAGTATTGCGTCTTCCCGGTAAAGGAACTTGAAGCACAAGCACAAGACAGATCTGGCTGGCGTGCCGCCACCAGGAAAGCCTGCACGCTCTTTGAACAAAATCGGCGCGAACGGATCACCAGTGCCAGAGCGCGCAGAAAGACCGCATCGACTCTCCCTACAGCTACGTTCCAGTGCCCCCATTGCCCTCGCAGGTGTGGCTCCAGGATTGGCTTGGCCAGCCACACCCACACCCACAAACAGAAGTCATGCACAATGACGACATCAACGGTTTCGATGGTCTACCCATTATTACTCTAGTACAACCATCCCACACTAACACAAACACCAGAGGAACAATTACGACAACATTTATTACATAGAAAAATAACAATCCAAAATATCCTCACACAATCCTAACCCCACACTCGCACATCACATTCACACACCGACACACCCACACTCCCCAGCATGATTATCCAAAGTATATAATACAAAATAACAAATTTATAATAAAACAAGTATCCTTAATAAAATACTATTGAAACTTGAGTAAAACCTAATATAATTCACAAGTTGCTGGATCACCTTGGCGGGAGCACAAATGACAAGATCAAATTAGATTAATGCTTTTGGTTCCGTGATAAAGTCCTTTATAGCGCATGGTTCTTTTTGAATAAGTAAAATACACATTGTTTTCCTCCCTACGTCACATGACCAGTCACTTTAGCGCAAACCGTACCATGTGACCGTGAAATAAAAACCCCTGTAGCGAAAAATTGGCGGAATTATACACATTTTCTACCTTATTTTTTTACGATGTGAGGACCCAACGTAAACAACATTTTACCACTATTACAAAACGCAAATAGCAAAAGCCTTCGCCAAATCCATCGCATCGCCATGCACCGAGCATTTCAAAGTTTGGGAAACCACCGAACAAAAATAGCTTGAGTTATTTTTAACCAATCAGAGACAGCAAATACAGCATGCGTTGGAAAGAACACTGACGTCTGCTCAGCCGGCAGATTTCAATATTACCAACATGCCAGGTTCCAACAGAGCACCGAACAACAAATTCAAGAACTAAAACAAGAATACGCACCCACACACGATAAAATCTAACACAGCAGTTGACACTCTCCATGATTACCTCAAAGAAACTAAGCAGGATCAGTGTTGATTTGGATTTGTTTGGAAACAAAAAACTGAATGCGGTCCTTTCACTATCTGACCTCATGTGAACGCTGTAAAATGAAATCACCTTAAAATCCCTCTCAGCAGCAGGTCCTGCTGTCAACGAGCATTCTTTGGTATTCCTTTGCAGATATCCAAAACGCACCTGCGACTTTAGAATAAAACAATGACAATGTGCTGTACACTCGAAGCATCGCCTTTAAAAGCACAAGGCGCCATGCTAACACGAACATGCTGTCACAAGGTCAAATGCTGATCACTTCATGTCAAAGTTCTTAATTTTTCTGAGTCACACATCAATCAAGAAGCACTCTTCTGTGTCACTGTCATACTTTGACGACCTTTTGTAGGCATTGCAACTTGAAACATTCTGTACACAAGCCAAAATAAACTTTTTACTCTCGACGTTAGCGCTTCACGCGGAATCATGCTACGTCACACTCTGTCTCGTAAGGGAATGGGAATTACTGGCAGAACATGTATAATTCAATGGTATCACATATCCGCAAGACAAGCGGGCTTCGTCAACTGGATTTTTTTCTAAAAAATACGAGGAATGAAAACAAATACGTTATTGGTGGGAGGGGTTCGCTGCACGGACCCTTGTAGGCCTTCGGGAGGTCAAAGAAATCATTGTACCCCTCAGGCTTTTGGCCTTCGGGGTACAATGATTCCTTTGACCTCCCTCAGGCCTACAAAGGTCCTTGTAGCAAACCCCTCCAACCAATAACTTATAATATTTCTGTCACTGCGACAAAGTTCCTCTCATAATACTGTCACACAAAGAAATAAAATTAGTCTCACAACGTTCTTTTACCAGTTTCCAAATGGACAAGACTTTATTTAAGTAAGTTAGTAAACAGTAAATGGGATGACTCGACCTGAGCTACACGCGGGGTCTGCACCAACGCTTGCAACAGTGCTCAGGTACGGCGTCGTAATCCTACGAGGAGTGACACAGCCAGCCTCCACTCTCACAACCCTACCACCCAGTCCTTCCGCACAGTAACGGCGGCGGACTAATCCACTCAGATCTTTAGATGCATGTCGGCCAGGGTTTGCGTCTCTGCAAAACTTTTCCGCCCCGTCCATTCTGCGATGTTGTCCACCCACTTTTTTCTCTGTTTGCCTCGTTTCCTGCCACCCATAACGCTGCCCTGCAAGATTGTTGTGGAGAGGTTGTTGGCTCGAGTGACATGGCCATATCATTTCATCTTTCTCTTTTTGACGGTGGTGAGAAAATACATAATGTTTTTTTTTCTCAAATTCTATTCACAAATTCAAACTCAATTTTGGTACAAAGATACCTGATGGGAAGACCTTTCTATGCACACTCATTGGTTGATCCCTCGGAAAGGTCAAGGGTCACAAGAGCTCAGGAAATAAGTATACAAGATGAGGATTTTAGTCTAGCGTATTATTTGGAGCTCACATGCATTTATCTTTTACTGAGGAACATTCAGAGTTGTTCATATTTTTGGGCTTATTATGCTGATCCATTTCCCTCCTCTCTAAACCAACCTCTGATCAACACACACGTCGGTGCACACAAATACAGACATACGGTGCTTCCCGTCATTAGTACGCTCTGTGGGCTCGTGTAGTGACAGGAATCCATCTCCTTCACCTTTAACCCACCCTCTGATCCACACACACTGACACACAGTGTAACGCACGCAGACTTGCCCACAGTCGTACGCACAGACTCTCACGCAACAGACGCATACACCGCCACTGACTCAGACGGGCGCATTCATGCGGTAAAACACAACACACGGGCTCCCTTTCTAAAGTAACCTTTATACACTATAAAAGAAAAGAAAACGCTTTAAAGACTATCAAACTATATATACAAGGCTCTCTATCACACACTCAAATCACAGTATCTTTGCCAGGCTAGGTTTTAGTCTCTCAACGTCTCCAACCTGTTTGATGATGTTGCCTGGTTACGTTGGTCCTTCTCACGTCTAGGCGTTAAAGTCCTTCGTCGTACGCGTATTGCCGTCCTGTCTCTTTGGGCACGGACGTCCTCGTTCTCGTACGGTACACTCAGTTCTCGCTTGGACTTGGGTGTCTTGGTTCCCAGTCAGACTCACTCTTAGAAGAGCTGGAGGGATGACCTCACGTAGGTCCACTCCTGCGACTCGACGTCTCGGCGTCTGTCTTCCACTCTTGTTACAAGAACTCTAAATAGATAACAAAAGTCCCAACGTAACACTTGCTAAACACACAACATATTGGATCAATGAGAAACGTCACGTAACCTGGCTGATACAAATAACTCACACGTTCATTCACACACACACACATGCTTCATAAACTATTTTCGTATCACCCCCATATCTCTGTCACTATCTTGAAACAGACTATAGCCTAACTGACACTCTTGCTATACATTACTCTATACCCTGGAAACGACTATGCTTAACCAACCACGTACTATCTTCATAGCGGCTTAGACATACACACTTCATATTCCTTTAGTCATCTAACTCGGTAAACAACTGTATACGAAAACACCGGTTACTTCACCGAATTCTAAACATACTATACTAAACCAAACCGGAACACCGCTATACAACCACATTAATCTTACCACGCATACTGTCTTTAACTAAACAACTATCAATACTACGTTTATAGAAACATACCTGAAATCTAGGCCTCAGAGTCAGGGAATGCGGGCTAGGTAACTCGAACACAACTGTTCCATACGACAAGACAGCCCGCAATAACCAAAATAGTCCTCTGACAGTCACAGCTTCCGCCTAGAACTCACTAAACAGAACTCACTAAAAAAAAAAACCGTGCTAACCATGACTTACAGATTTCACGTACGTCTAGTCCAACACGGACTTTCGGCAACAAACCGTTAACAAAAACCGTACCGTACTAATCCTACTAAATGAGCACTATGCCCGAGCATAGAGCTTCATCACACACAGAAATAAAGACGGACACACGGCGATTCCCGCTATTCGTAAGCTCTGTGGTCTGGCGTAGCATAGCTATTCTAAAGAAGAATAATAGCACGAGTAGTGAAATGACGTCACTTCAAGCTTCGCGTCATGGCATCATTAGTTACAGGACGCCGTGTTCATAGTGACGACTCTAGGTTATATGGCACTCATCGCAGTATTCTATCTATCTATATCCCGTAGTCTTGCCGACCGTTGGGGCACCACCGTTGACTTGGCAACCAGCTCCCTCCATTCCTCTCTGTTCTCTGCCATTCTTAGCGTATCGCCCAGCTTCAGTCCTGTCCACTCTGAGATATTGTCCTCCCATATTTTCCTCTCTCTCCTTCGTCCTCCTTGCACAGTGCCTTGCAGGATTGTTTTGGCAAGCACAGCTGAACGCGTGACATGCCCATACCATTTCAGTTTGCGTTTTTTCACACTGGCTAATAGGTCTTCATAGGGCCCGATGGCTTGCCTGATTCTGCTTCCCACTTCCTCGTTCGTGATGTGATCTCTGTATGAAATGCCAAGCAGCCTTCGAAAACATCTCATTTCAGTGGCTTGAATCCGCCTTTCAAAGTCTGCTGTGAGGGTCCATGACTCGCAGGCATACAAGAACACTGAGGTGACTAAGGAGCGCATCAGTCTGATCTTGGAGCAGAGTGTGATGTTTCTGTCCTTCCACTTCCATATGGTCTTCAGTCTTGTCAGTGCTGTTGTTGTCTGCGCAATCCTGGACAGTATTTTTGGTTTTTATGCCTCATCTGTCACAATGGCTCCTACGTATTTGAATTTATTAACAGTTTCTAGTTTTTGGCTTCCAATCATGACGTCAGTATTAACATTTGACGTATTAGAGGATCAAACTTCGAAATTTTCTTGCTGATTTTCACATCTAGGACTTGGAGGTCACAATTTGACCTAATCCTACCCCAGAACCGGTAGAAACAGCAGGCTTATGCACAAACTGTTTATGAAAAATCATACGTGTATTAATGAGAAGATAGTTGGTGTTTTTGGTAAAAAGAAAAATTAAAGTTATGTTAGCTATTTTACAAATGACCCTGAACAGTGGTGCAGAAAATTGTCTGATTTTAACGCAGGTCACAATTGACCAAATCGTACCGACAGCTGAGACAGACTGTAGGCTCCGACCAGCCCCATTTCAAAGTCTACCGTATTAATACGGTAGACAAAAATAGCCGTATTTTGACAAAAGATGTTTTTGGCTCACGTGCGAAGCAAAAGAGAGTATGTTTTGAGACAGTGGTCGTCCGTCCGTCGTCCGTCCGCCCGCCATCGTCTGTCGTCCGAGGTAAACGTTAACATTGGCATTTTCTCGTAGACTATTCAAGCCACAGTCTTCAAGCTTGGCCCAAGGATACTTTGTGGCAAGACCTTTCTAAACATATCAATTTGAGTGACCTATCACAAAGGTCAAGGTCACAGGGGCTCTGGAAATATGCCAAAATAATAGCTATATTTTGACATCATTTATTTTTTTCTTAAATATTATGCACAACTTCAAACCCAAACTTGGTACAAAGGTACCTGATGGTTAGACCTTTATATGCATACTATTATGGTTGATTCCTCGGAAAAGTCAAGGGTCACAAGAGCTCAGGAAATACGTCCAAAATAGCCATAGTTTGACAAAAGATGTTTTTTCCCCCCTAAAATACATTTCACAACTTCAAACCCAAACTTGCTGCAGAGATACCAGATAATAAGACTCCTCTACACATACTAATTTGTTTTATTCCTTGGAAAGTTCAAGGGTCACAAGAGCCATATTTTGACAAAAGATTTTTTTTCTTACTCAAATACTATTCACAACTTCCAACCCAAACGTGCTACAGAGATACATGAAGGGAAGACCCTTTTTTGCATACTAATTTGGTTGATTTCTCCAAAAGATAAAGGGTCACAAGAGCTCAGGAAATAGGATCCAAATAGCCATATTTTGACAAAGATTTTTTTCTTCAAATACTATTCACAAATTCAAACCCAAATTTGGTACAGAGATACCTGATGGTAAGACCTATCTATGCATACTAATTTGGATGACCCTTTAAAAAGGCTGGCAAATGTGCGTAAAATGCCAATTTTTGATACAATTGTAGGTATTGTCAACATTTTTGCAAATTTTTCAATGAAATTTGGCACAAAGGTAGCTGATTTTAAGATCTTCATGTGCATACTAAATTAGTCGCCTCATCGCAAAGGTCGGGGGGGGGGGGGGGGGGGGGGCGCCAGATGAGAGAAAATGCTTACATTTTGAGAAACCATGGATTTTGCTGGTGCGGAAGCCAGCCCTCGTTGTCACAAGGTCACACACATGTATATCGGTTGTCCACGTGAGCCATAATGGCTTTGCCTTTCTTGTTTCTCAAATACTATTCACAACTTCAAACCCAAACATGCTACAGTGATACCTGATGTTAAGACCTATCTATACATACTAATGTGGATGAGCCCTCAGAAGGATCAAGGGTCACAAGAGGTTGGCAAATGTGTGTAAAATGCCAATTTTTGATGGAATTGTAGTTATTGTCAACAGTTTTGCAAACTTTTCAATCAGATTTGGCACAAAGTCAGCTGATGATAATAAGACCTTCCTATGTATATTAATTTCGTTGACTCATCAGTGTGAAAACTGATTAAAATTTGAAAAAACAGGATTTTGCTGGTGCAGAAGCCATCCCTTATTGTCGCAAAGGTCACACATGTAGACTAGAGATAACGTGAGCCAGAAGGGCTTTGCGCTGCCTTTCTTGTTTTTTTTTTTTTTTTTTTTTTTTTTTTTTTTTTGGGGGGGGGGGGTGTTTTCTTTTTTGTTGTAAACTTTTCAATCAAACTTGGCATGAAGGTTGATGATGGCAAGACATTTCTATGCATACTAATTTAGTCAACCATCTTCAAGGTCACGGGTTACAGGAGTTTACAGATGTGGAAAAGAAACAACTTAAATTTTTAGAAAACGTGCATTTCGCTGGTTAAGAAGCTAGTTCTTATCGTCTCAAAGATTGCATATGTGGATCGGTCATGCATGTGAGCCATAATTGCTTTGCCTTTCTTGTTAAATCTCGAATAGAACACGAGTCAGTTTTTTGCCTATTATCAGGGATGGAGTCCTCCGCCATTGTGCTTCCTTTTTAAAAAAAAAATAATAATAATAAATAATAATAATAATAATAATAATTTTGCCACATGAATGTCAGAGTGCACCACCCAAAGTACAGTACAGTGCTGGACTTTTTTTTTTTTTTTAGTGCTGTACAGTAATGGAAAGCTGCAAGCTGTGTGCAAAAATGAATGGGCTTTCCGTTTATATTGTCTTTGAGTAGTGTTTCTCAGTTGGGTCGCTTCTATCAGCTACTTTTCACACAAACATTTTTAGTTGCTGTACACTTGTGGTAGCATGGTGGACCAGCGTGATTCTTAACCCATATCATACTGAGCCTAAAAGCTTCAAATTTGTACACTGCCATATTCAAGCTACGTTATTGTACTTACAGATAAGGATACACCAATGGCTTTAGTTCAAGAGTAGTGCCAGAATAGCTTGGCGCCTAGAGGCGCCAAGCTATTCTGGTACTACCCTTGAACTATTTTAGGTGAGTGAGTGCGAGTGAGTATAGATTGCTTTACGTCCCGCAAGCGACAAAGGCCTTCTCAGGACGTGCCTGCGCTAAATGAAGAAAAGAACTGCAAGAAGCGCAGACAGGAGGGAGAATTTCAAAAGAAAAATACAGATGAATGGACCAGAAAGACAGAAATACAAACCCCCAAAAGAGTAGAACCCACCTTGCAGGGGTTAGACAAGGAGACCCTAGGAACTAAAAAGTAGACAACCCCACCAAGGTCCCCTAGGGCAGACCCGGTGGGGGTTGAGCTATTTTAGTCACACTTATTTCAGACACTGGTGTATTCTGAATGATAAGGGTTAAAGAAGTTGGTTTTTGTTGTGTTTTTTTTTTTTTTTTGCGAGGTAGGCTCTGATGATAAAAACTTTGCTGGTTTTGTTAAGAACATTTTAGTGGAAGACGTTGCTGTAGTGTTTGTCCATGCTCACAGCACAACACATATATATAAATACACGTCAAACACAGAGGGTAACGTTCAACTCGTCCGGGAATAATTCCGCCCGGTTGGAACACGTCTTGTTAGCATGGCCGGCTGTAGAACAACAACCCGACGTGTGTTGCAAATGTCGTTATTGATCGCGACTCTTCAGACAACTCTAGTTGATGAAATCCCCATTGCTGACGTAACACCGAACATGAGACGTTTATACCGGAACAACCCGACGTGTGTTGCAAATGTCGTTATTGATCGCGACTCTTCAGACAACTCTAGTTGATGAAATCCCCATTTAAGATCTAGTTTTGTGAACACCTTACTTCCATTCATCTCTGTTAGTGTTTCCTCTATGGTAGGTATTGGGAATCTCTCCCGTTCGATCGCCTCATTTGCTTGTCGCATATCAACGCACAACCGAATTTCACCGTTTGGTTTTGGCACGACCCCACTATCGGACTCACGAAAGTAGTAGGTCCCGATGCTCTTTCGATTATATCCAGCTTTTCTAGCTCTTTTATTTTCTCTTCGACTTTTTCTCTCAAGCTGAATGGAATTCTTCGTGCGGATTGTACTACTGGTTTTATGTCATTCTTCTGATGAAGGTGTATTTGCGTGTCTTTTAGCTTCCCTAGCCCCGAGAACAACTTTGGAAATTTGTCTTCTGGTTTCTCAAAGACAGACCGCACTGTTTCTGATGTGGGTATTCCTACCTTAAGAACACCCATCTTTTCTGCAGTTGTTTTCCCCATGAGAGGAACTGCTCCCTTTTCTTTAATGTCTATGAACTCTTCTGTGCAACGCTTTGAAACTCCCTGAATTTGAACATCAGCTAGAAACGTATGTACTACTGTGAGTGGTTTGTCCTGTCCATAAGCAAACAAGGTTTTGGTTCTTTGGCCTTTTTGCATCGTGTGCTTCATGTTCTGTGCTCTCATCTTGTTGTATGTCTGATTATCTATTATGTTACAACTTGCACCAGAATCAATAAGCATGTCTAAGCCTACCCCTCCTATCTTAGTGCTTATGTTTGTTTGTGCATGTTTTACAACGAACACAACATCATCATCATCATCATCATCATGCTCACGTACATTGTTTAGACTAGTTTTTGTCTTGCACACCACAGCAAAGTGATTGTTTTTTCCACATTTAGTACATTTTTTTCCTTTCGCTGGGCATACCGAGTCTTTGGCAAAATGTCCTTCTTTCCCGCAACGAAAGCACTTTTGACTGCTCTTACCCTGCCCGTTATTCGCACTCACTGAACCCTGATTCTTGTGTGGTTTGTTGCCTTGCTTTGTCTTCCATGGTTGTCTGCTTGATACTGCCGCCGCCAGGTCAGTCCCTTGAATTCCTTCCATCTCTTTGACTTGTAGTTTTGCTGCTTCGTGGGCTTGCGCAATGGTGATCAGTTTGTCTAATGTTAAGTACGGTCTTTCTGCTCCAGTAGTTTTCCTCGCAATCTGCGGTCACTGCACTTGATAAATTGATCACGAATGTTTTCGTCCACTTTGTCACCAAAGTTACAATTGACAGCTTTCTGTTTAAGTCTTGTAATGAAGGAAACGGACGATTCGTCTTTTTGGCACATCTGACGAAATTGATGCCTTTCAAAGGTTTCATTGACTTGTGGTTGAAAATACTTATCCAGGGCTTCCACAGCTTGGTCGTAGGTGTCACCGGTATTAAGAGTGTCGAAAATGGCTTGTACCTCTTGGCCTGCACAATGCAGTAGTAGCGGCTTTTTCTGTTCTGCTTTCACATCACCCCTTGCGGCAAGGTACAGCTCGAAGCTTTTCCTCCAACGTCTCCATCTCGCTGTGGTAGACGCAGGATCACTAGTGGGGTCGAAAGTAGCAACACATGGTAGAAACGCCATCTTGTCTTTTTCGGGCACGCTACGGGGTTCTCACATGGGTACGCACGCTGCCGGTTCAGTTTCTCTTGTTTCGGCTCCTCGTACGGCCATCCTCGTCGCCATTGTAGTGTTTGTCCATGCTCACAGCACAACACATATATATAAATACACGTCAAACACAGAGGGTAACGTTCAACTCGTCCGGGAATAATTCCGCCCGGTTGGAACACGTCTTGTTAGCATGGCCGGCTGTAGAACAACGTTGCCTGAAGTTCCTAATGTCTAATTATACAAATCCAATATTAATGTCTACTTATACAAAACTAATATACTACAGTTGCCGAATTGAAAATCAAAGGGGGACAAAACGAGAATGCAGATTCAAAATCGGAGGATGAAATTACATTGTTTGCAGCATCTTGAATTTATTTTGCAATTGTTTGCATGACAAACAAACAAACAGACTGAAAACAAAGTTGACATTGCCAATTTTATATTCACATTATTAATTAAGCATATAATCTTACCCAACTCCACCAAAAATCCAGTCATTTTCTTTCAATCTGATGGTGTATTTATGAATTTTTAAATAAGGTATGCACATTTTCCTAGCATGCTTCAAAAGTTACTTCGCAATGCAGCGCAAAGGCCATCAGGCCACCGTTTGCCTACACACAGCTGTGTGCGGGCCAACGGCAGCCGACGTCTGCCCGATGGCAGTTGCGCATTGGGTTAGTGGTAGATTGCATATTATGGTGCGATTACTCCGGCAGTAGGTGAAGAGTCAATTGAACAAAAGTGTCTGACTGTTGATGGAAAGGTGGGGTGATGGTAGGATGTGCAGTTGTTTGAGGCACAACAGTGTTGTTGACTTCCTATGTATGGCTGTCTGATTGCAGGCCCATGGATTCCATGACACGAGCAGCTCGCATCTCATACGCCTGTGCTTTTGGGGCCACCACCAACCTTGTGTGCCAGATTGTGGTGGCAAGACAGTATGCAATCGATGGCAGCTGGCACCCCATCTGGAATTGTGCGTTCCATGGAGAATTTGTGTGTATGTGTGCGTGTGTGTGTTTGTGTGGGGAGGGGGGGGGGGGGCAATGGGGGGGGGGGGGGGGCATAAGCTATTAAAAATTATCTTGTAAACAGAAAACAATGTAGTTGGTTTATGGTAGTAATCCCAAGAAAATTATTGAATTAGTTCCTCTTGAAATAGGCTGAGTATACTACACACCTGTTTTATGAACATATGATAGTATGACCATATTGAGTATAGGCTTACCGTGAACATATGATAGTATGACCATTTTGAGTATAGGCTTACCGTGAACATATAATAGTATGACCATATTGAGTATAGGCTTACCGTGAACATATGATAGTATGACCATATTGAGTATAGGCTTACCGTGAACATATGATAGTATGACCATATTGACCATATTGAGTATATGCTTACCGTGAACATATGATAGTATGACCATATTGACCATATTGAGTATAGGCTTACCGTGAACATATGATAGTATGACCATATTGACCATATTGAGTATAGGCTTACCGTGAACATATGATAGTATGACCATATTGAGTATAGGCTTACCGTGAACATATGATAGTATGACCATATTGAGTATAGGCTTACCGTGAACATATGATAGTATGACCATATTGAGACTTACCGTGAACATATGATAGTATGACCATATTGAGTATAGGCTTACCGTGAACATATGATAGTATGACCATATTGAGACTTACCGTGAACATATGATAGTATGACCATATTGAGTATAGGCTTACCGTGAACATATGATAGTATGACCATATTGAGTATAGGCTTACCGTGAACATATGATAGTATGACCATATTGAGTATAGGCTTACCGTGAACATATGATAGTATGATCATATTGAGTATAGGCTTACAGTGGCTTTGCTTGGTAATGTAAAGTCTGCACTGACAGAGAAAAATGTCTGAAACATGCAGTCTTTAAAGTAAACTTCTATAGCATGCCAGATGGAAACTTAACCCCTTCACGGCCAATGATCATGAATTTTTTGCTGAAACGACTGCACACTGATGAAAATGATTTGTGTGAAAAACACAGATGTAAATGGCACAACAATAAAAAGAATGTAGAGCTAAGGAGACATACATCCTCATGAGCCCGGCCTGCATTTGCGGGGCTCATGAGGATTTTTGTCTTGTGCTGCTGGGTGGCGTTTGCCTTGTCCTGGTAATGAAGGGGTTAATTGCACTTTGTGCTTTTTCCATCCCCTTTTACTAGGTCAGCATACCTTATGTTCACAAATGCTGTGCACATGACTGGGCCATTGTACAAAAGCATAGTACTTGTGGTTATGGTATTACAGGACAGAAAAGGCGCGACAAGATGGATGAATGCGTAACAAGATGGATGAAAGGAAGATTACTATGTGTAGGCGCAACTGTTTTCTTTTGCGGAGGGCGTCTCCGCCATTCGCTCTACAACCATGCAACTTACACAAATCTACTGGAAATTAAATGATGTTTACGTTGAGTCCAAGAACATTTTTTTTAATTTTCAGTAGATTTTATGATATTCAGAAAAAGGTCGCGAAAAATTTGCTAAAAACGCACGTTCTGCAGCGTAACTTTTGAATCCCTGAAATATTTTTTAAAAAATGCAGTGAGCTGCTTCTAGCTAAGAGTATGACCTTTAAAATGATTTAAAAACCAAATCTGTAGGTTGAATGGCGGAGACGCCCTCGGCTGTAAAAATGAGTATGTGTTTTCAACATAAATTGCTCGTACGCGATCTGCCTCACAAAAAGTGCGCCACGCGATGAAACACATGTCGACACTCACTGTCTTCCACACAGTGGTGTTAATGGCTGAGTGCACTAAGAACGAATCTAATGACATATTTGGAAAGAGAAGAAGACAAACTGTATCACTATGTAAAAATTTTCTTTCAAAGTCAAATTATTTGCATTCAGAGCGAGTTGAAAAACAGATGAAAAAATGGCACTCTCAGCGCGTTGAACCTGCGCAGAACGTCAGGTGGCCGATACCTACTATGTATCTGCTTTTATATCATCTTAGTTTGCACAAAAGCCGGGACCAGAACATGTGCAACTCACTGGTAGCTGTCTTTCATGTGAACTATTTCAGTTCCCCAAGACACTGAGTTTGAAAGATTGTAATGAATGATGTAAACAGAAGGAGGAAACCATCTCTTCAGAACTTCAGCTGAACTGTAAATCTGCATTGCAGTTGCCTGAAGCCTTTATTTAGGGAGGAACAAATCCACTCACTCGTCACGTAATGCAAGGAAATTTCTTGTCATGAAAGGCAAATTCTTATTTCTTGGAGCCCAATGGCGAATGCAGATTTCATAACAGAAAAATGCCAGTTTTACAAAGGGCCATCAATGAAAAATGGACTCCCAGTATTCCAAATGGCTACCAGTTCCAGGGTCCTAAAAACATTTGGGCCTTCTGTCACATTAAGTTTTTTGTTTATTTTTGGTTTGTTTGTTTTGCTTATATTTGACCATTTTGTGGCAGGGGAGAACAAAAATGTCATGTAGCCCATTGGCTTAAGTGAGTCATTTTCGTCACACCTGCAGTTCCGCACTGGCATTCTTCACAATTAGCACCTGTTTTGTGATTGGCCTTTTCACT
This sequence comes from Semisulcospira habei, assembly GCA_036245525.1. NCBI lineage: Eukaryota > Metazoa > Mollusca > Gastropoda > Semisulcospiridae > Semisulcospira > Semisulcospira habei. The sequence goes on along the minus strand of BTPG01000007.1, from coordinate 172,292,043 downwards.
GGTTGAAAAACATGTTGTGTGCATTAGGACATGAGTGGCTGTCTCATCCTGTCCTGATTCTTTTCTCTGTTACGCAACTTTAGGAGAGATGGCTAATGGGGTTATTACCTAGCATGGTCACAGAGGATGGTTTCGTTGTCATTGGGAGTGAAAGTCCAAATCTTTTGCCAGAGCAAAAGTGATATCAAAGACATAGACCTTTTGCTGTCTCTAGACCATTCACCAACCCCCCCCCCCTCCCCCCACCCCTTTTTGCGGGCATCAGAGACTATGTTTTTTTTATATTAAATATTTTGTATTTAGCTAAATTGATAAAGATATTGAATGTGTTTGTTAGCCATTATTGTAACTCTTCAACTTATGAGTAAGAATTAATTCACTTTTGAACAAAAATCAATATTAAGAAAGTTAAAAGTCAGTTTTCAGAGACAGTGGTCTAAGTAATCAATTATTTTCTTTATTTTACCACCACAAGATATTTAACAAGTATGCCTCCAAGGGTATTGAAATGTGAGTACTCATTTACATCAAAGTGGCCCTTTTATGAAAAAAGGTTGATCGGGTCGCATATCGCATAATGTTACGTGTTGAGTCGTAGTCGTAGTATGATATCACACCAGACGCACGCACGTAAGTTTTTTTTTTAAAATAAACTTCATTCAGCTGCAACACGTGGCTTAAGGTTGTAGACAATACTGGAGTAACAGTTCCAACAATATTTTATTTCAGCGATGCGAATTCCACACGATGTATTCCCAAATGCACCAACACTGATACAATGTCTCTTCTGCAAATGTCAACACTGGCGACACAATGTTTCTCATACAACGTACACCACCGTTACGCTGCGTCTGTCACAATGTACACCCTATACGGGCCACGTACCTACGATAAACTGTGTGTCCCTACAACTGACAATGCATGACAATGTACACACGTGCTTCCTAGCACCAACTTTTATAGTAGAACGACTTTCCAGAATAATCTAACGAAATCACACAACGCCGCAACCAATCAGAACGGAACACGTAACTGAAACTCATAAATATTAATATAAAAAAAGAACTTTCTAGAATAACTACAATAGTCTACAAAAATTCGACTGCTAATTTCAGCCCCAAATCCTAGTGTGTAATGACGTCACACAAAAGTATGGCAGACCGTTCACGAGCTTTAATAATACTCTGACTGGCTGCTAAATTCACGCGCACAAAAAAATAAATATGACTAAGAATAGAGCGTCTCTACTAAAATGTTGCTTACATTTTGACGTCACATGTACGAGGTCACTAGACGGCGCGACCTTGCTCGAACGTTCTGGTTTATTCTCAGCGAAACTACGCAAAACAAAAATCGACCACTCTTCTCCGTGCGACTTTGCTAGAAGCTTCCGGACTAAACTTAGCGTATCATAACAAAGCCAATTCCGCTATCTGCGCGAACAATAAAGAATCTTACTGAAAAGGTACGTGATTCGCAACCATGATAGCTCAAATAAATATCGGTTCGTTTCCTACGATTAACACATGGATGCTCTCACAGAACAACACAACCACAATCGTAACAGATAAATTGTGCTTTACTTACTTACAGTATAGTTAGATTGGAGAAATGCGATATTGAATTAGTTCATTTACCAGCTTTGTATCTCTTTAACCTTTTGAGTGAAAAGTATATTGTGTTTGCAATTTTCAGAACCATATTTTAGGGGATTATTAAGAAGAAAAAAAGTTCTTGTCTTTTTATGGTAAAAGAATCTACTGATTAATACCCAAGTGATAAGTTTCCGTTTGTCTTTGCTCTCAGGTACGACTAGATGAAATCACAATTTTAAACAAAATGGCATGAGCCAACAAAGTCTCCTCTATACGAGAGCCATAACCCACACAGTCCCTGTTATATGCGAGCTGTACTCGCTGTCAGGGGTCTTTGACCTGACTCTGATGTTGAAACATCTCCTATCGAAAAAGCCTCACAGATTTTCCGATATGTGAGCTCTGTAAGGGGCACAGTGCATACGCGTCACTGGTTTGAAAAACGTCATTTGTCATGATGTAATTTTAGTTTGCACATAATTTTTATTTTATTTTACATGATAAGAGTTTCATTTGTCTTGTAGACTTGAGAAAAATGGTGACAAAACTAGAATTTCACGGTACAATTTCAGTCTTACTATAATTTTTGTGAAATTAGGTTGACTTTACCTAGACACATGATATTCTACTGTACATGCGCATGTTCTTCTGACAGCACGTTGATGTATGTGTGTGTGTGTATGTGTGTGTGTGTGTGTGTGTGTGTGTGTGTGTGTGAGAGAGAGAGAGAGAGAGAGAGAGAGAGAGAGAGAGAGAGAGAGAGAGAGAGAGAGAGAGAATGGATGAATGATACTTGAATGATACTTTATTATTTAAGGATGGAAACAATAGGCGCACAGGCCTCTTTTCATGTTTGTCCTTGCTAAACTACAACATTAAAAGCAACATTAAAACAATATGTTAACAGCACAAAACAAGCGGCTACACCCACAGGTCACTTGTGTTACATTCCGATACAAGTTCCAAAGTCGCTGAAGATTACACACACACTCACACAGCAAAATGACAGGGTCTTTAAGGGGGGGGGGGGGCGATGTAAAGTGTGTTTATAGAAAGCGACTGCACACTTATGATACAGCTCCTCATGTGTAGGAATTTAGTGAGCAGGCAAAACACTACGATAAAGAGAGATATTATGTAAAAGCTAACAAGTGAAAAACGGAGGACCACAGGAAATCATTGACATGACTCTTTTGGGCATATTATCTACGTTTCTTTCAAGTTTGCTCAGAGATGTATTTAAAAGCTTTCATCCTAAACAATAGAAGATGTCTCGTTTGCTGTATATGTGGAGGAAGTGAGTTCCATAAATAGGCACCCGCGTAAGAAAGGCTGGAATTAAACAAGTCAATTCGGGGCCGTTCAATGACGAGACTGTTCCTCAAAGTGCTGTAAACCCTTTCGCTCTCAGTGAAAAGCTTAGCCAGGTAGAGGGGGGCTTTCCCGTTCAGTGCTTTGTGCATAAGTACGCACTTATTAAACGTAAGGTGTTGATGTAAAGGAAGGAGCCCTGTTGCCTGAAGCTTTTCCTCCAAAGTTAGAGAGGGGATTGGGAGGATCAGTTTAACTGCACGATTGTATAGAGAATTAATCCGCTTAAGGTTAGCCTTACTACAGCCGACCCAAATAGTACGTACGTAGTCAATGTGAGGTTTTATGTAGGAGTTGAAAAATAGCTTTCGTGTCTTAGTATCAATGATAGATTTTAATCTTGACAGTAAAAATAGCTTCTTTGATAATGTTTTCCCTAGTTGTGTTAGATGGGGCAACCAGCACAGTTGGTCATCAACAATTACCCCGAGGAGGCGATATTCCTTGACTTGCTCAATGGGAACTGAATCAAAAGAGAGGTTAAGTGAATGGGGGCGGAGCTGATGCTTTTGGCGTGTTGTGATTAGCATGCTTTTCGTTTTGGATGGATTTACAAGCATTTGATTATTTTTGCACCACAGTGAGACCTCCTGAAGACTAAGCTGAAGATTGCTTGATATTTCAGGTACAGTTTTCCCGCCAGCGTGAAGAGTTGAATCATCGGCAAACATGTCACATTCGGTATTTGGAGTGGATATATGAAGTGGAAGATCATTTATAAACAAACAGAAAAGTAACGGTCCTAGTATGGATCCCTGGGGCACGCCCTACTCAACACGCTTTTCAGAAGAGAAGGTAGCATTGATGTACACAGTTTGAATTCTCCCTATGATATATGAACGAAAGAATGAGAGTGTCCCTGGGCTGTTATTGTTAAAGTAGCAGTCTAGTTTCTCTAATAAAATTTCGTGGTTTATAAGGTCGAACGCTTTTTTTAGGTCTAGAAAGACAGCACCAGACATTTTGTTTCTGTTGATGTTGAGCAGCCAAGTGTCAATCATATGAACCAAGGCAGTGTGACACGAATGTTTAGGGCGAAAACCAGATTGGTATTTATTCAGGAGAGACTTTTCTTCCAGGAATTCGAGAAGATGTTTGTGTACATGCTTCTCAATAGGCTTCGATAGAATAGATAATATGGATATAGGCCGAAAATTATTTGGATCAGATGTGTCTTTTGTTTTAGGTATAGGTACTACTTTATATTTTTTTGAAAGCCGCCGGAAAAATATTATTTTGAATACATAGGTTGTAAATATAGGTTAAGCTTTCCACAATGTATGGAAGAGAAAGTTCGAGGATAAAACCATTGATACCATCAATGCCAGCTGACTTTTTGTTCTTGAGACTAGAGATAAATCTGCCCACTTCATGTACAGCGATGCAGGGGATATTAAAAGCATCGCCCGCGGACAGTCTTTGCTTACAAAAGTCAGTAAGCTTCTGCGATGCGACATGTTCCACCTGATCCAAACCTTCAGCATGTAGTAAAGATTTCGGGGCTAAAATGAAGTGGTCGTTAAATGCATCGGCAGTACGTTTGGCAGTCGTATTTGCAGAACGATTTTTACTATTGTTAGTTAGTAAGTTTAAAACTTTCCATATTGAAGACGGATTCCCGCCACGTATGGTTTTCTCTACCAGTGCTTTTTGTGCCTCCCGGATAAGGTATTTGACTCTGTTATGTAACCTTTGGAACTCAATAAAATCTTTGTCCCGCTTGGCTCGATTTCTAGCTTCCATGGTTTGTTTAATCTCCTCCGTAATCCAGGTGGGGGGCTCACGGCACCGAACTCGTTTCCTTTTTAAAGGGACATGCTTATTTAGCACTCCGAGGAACAGCTCAAGCCACAGTGAGAGCGCTACATCAGGGTCATTGTGATTGTAAACTTCATGGAACGCCAAAAAACTGAGGTCATGAAGGAAACTATCTCTATCTAGTTTTCTAAAACATCTATAAGTAATGTATAAATGTTGGGTTCGGCTCTGTTTAGGAACATACCATGACCATGTACAGGTGATGGGAAAGTGGTCACTGACAGCTAGTGAAGGGACATCAGTTTCAGTGATAGCTTGAGGGTTGTTAGTATAGATGTGGTCAATCAAAGTACACGAAGAGTGGGTTACTCTGGTTGCAGTGGTAATCATCTGTTTTAGTCCAAACAGCATTGTTGTACATTGCCACATCGAATGGGGTTTTGAGATGTCAATGTTAAAATCACCGAGAATGAGTATATCCCTGCCTGTGTCATTCACTTTATCCATCACCTGTACAAAGTCGTCATACCACTCGGCAGTGGATGCTGGATTCCTATACACAAAGCCAACTAGCACTGGCGAGGTGTTAGGAAGCTTGACTTCCAACCACACGCATTGCACCTCCTTTGTCTCAAGATCAAGACGTCTGGGTACCCTGTGCTGAACAGTGCTGTGCACATAAACAGCTAGCCCAGTATGACCAGGAGAAATTGCATCACGTCGAATAAGAGAAAAAATCGAAATACTGACACATGCGTCAGTGATTCGAGAGTCCAGACGAGATTCAGTGAGACCAAAGAGGTGGAAATGTGACGGCTGGTTCAGAAACAGGGAGACATCATGTACTTTCGGATATAAATGATACACATTTAAATGTCCGACTTTCAGTCCTTGAGTGGCTGCGCCAGTGGATCCACTCGCCACACTGTTCGTTGTATATAGACACTAGTGTACACACGACGAAAAAAAACCTTTTTATAAAGTCAATAGTCAATAGTTATCCTTTCTCTTATTAGTCTGTACGACTGATCTTTGTACAGAAGAAGAAAAACAATTTAGATAACTAAGAGTTCACGAAAATTTTCACTATACAGTCACACTCCGGCCTCAAATGAGTACGCTCAAGTTATAACCGGCGCTATTCAGTCCACACATGACTAAAAACCAAAATTTACTAGTTTCACATTCCAAAGTGCAGATTCACCGTCAGGCACAGTGGATATAACAATGAAACAAATCCGTGTGTCCCTTTTCACGCAGCTTCTCGAAATAGCCGCTTAATGTCACACTTTGTCTAGAAACATTTCTGGCTCAGTCAGAAAGCTGCTCATTTGCAAATACATAGTCATATCACAGACGACGTCTGCGTCAGAAGCAAAATGAGATTAACGTAGTCAAAATGCTCGGCACGGTAATTTCAGTCCAGATATCTGTATATCGCAACAAAATCAGCACCAATTGGCTAAATATGGCAGTAGAATCCAAATATATAACAAGCCTCACACTTTGTGTCCTGTTAAACTAGTTCACATGTCACTATGAATACATATTAATGAAAAAAAAAAAAAAACACCACTCAGTACCCAGCTGTCCCTGGCATAATCCAATCACTAGATGACTTGGGGCCGCAAGCCACCTGAGTGGTACGGGAGCAGCCACTGCGGATAAGAGACTGGGTACAGTGAAAAAGTCGGGTGGAATGCAGGTAACGGTGGCACAGGTAGTCCGTGTGGCGTGACCTGCGGCCAGAAGCCGGCAGAAGGGCATACGTAGTTGCCGGGAAAACACGAAGCGAAGGGGTCCGGTCCAGATTCCACATGGTGGTAAAGGAGCGGCTGGGAGAAAGGGAAGTAGGAGGCAAAAGCAGCACCCGACCCGCCCTGTTTGGCACCTGTGAGTTCATTGGCAGGCGCCGCACTCTGTTCATCGTAAGACTGGATGCCAACAGCTTCAGTAGCTTGACGTCCACCAGAGGCTGAGGGATCAATGTCATGTGTATTGTTACTGTTTTTGGGAGGTGAGAACAGAGTATTGTGGGCTGTCTCCCGACCCATCCTCAAACGCCTCTTCTATACATAGAAGAGATTCAAAAGTAATAATTATGAAAATCAGCTGGGAAACTACCAAGTTTGAATCTCTCATACGTGAAATTTTAGTACTAGGATGAGTGAGGTGACACATCCGTTATGTTGCTGTGTACGCAGCATTGTGGGACTAAAAATGTCATGATGTGAAGCATATAAATATAGTGATGTCATTTCACTGCTTGTCCTATTATTTTCTTTGGTATGACTGTTCCAGCGCCAGTCCACAGAATGTATAACTGGCGCTAAGTGCCATGTGTTCGTCTGTGTGTGCCTGTGTGTTTGGATGAGAGTGCAGGATGGGTTAGGGTGGCGAGAGATGGATCAGAAGAAAAACTTAAAAACAGGAACAACTTTGATCCCATTTTGTTCAGCTCGGTGATCTAAATAAGTCGGATGCTGGCGACCAAACACCTTTGTGTGAAACTAGTAAATATTGCCTGTCCCGTGTGAGAACTTGATTAAAATCAAAGCAGTCCGCAAAACGTTTGCATAAGATTAATGTTGAGTGAACATTAAGTCGACATGTGGGAATGCAGTCTTATCAGTTTATCACTATATGAATCTTGTCTGTGTAAAGACACAGCAGATTTGTCAGTTTGATTATGAAGGCTGACAGGGGATACAGTTAAATTCAAATAATTGGCAGTAGTTAACAATGTGGGTTTATTTCCTGAGTGCAAGATCTGAGTCAAGTGAACATCAACAAACCTACATAGATACTGGCCCGTCTCTGGCTGTTGACCCATTCAGTGCCAAGAAAATGTGAACACCACCCAACTGCAAGAGGTATAGATCCTCATGAGCCCCAGCAGTTGTGGACGATCATGAGGACCTATGCCTCTTGCTAACACCACCATGAATCCATGTTACTGGGACATCCAAGTTTTTTTCTGTCTTGAATTAATGAAGATTGCAGAAACACTGTGAAGTCTGTGTCAGCTGGCACCGAATGAGCTTATGACTGCTGGCACGCTTGTGTTCAAAGCCTAGACAGCACAGCATCACTCGATCGTGTTTGCTATGATATACTCTGCATAGTAACTGTTGGCAAATCAAGTTATGTAGGGGCTGTGGGTGCTTTTCAGTAGTGACTCACCTGAGGGGGAAAAAATAAACTGAAAGGAAAAGTAAACCTTAATGTTGTCAACCGACTGTACATCAGACGTCTTGCCAGAACCATAACATAGTAGTCACAAAGGAGATTTTTTTTCTGAGTGGAAAACATGTCTGTGCCTTGCTAATGCTGATAGTTGAATGTAGTTTAACGTGGGATATTCCTCTGCTCATTGTTGCCTGCTATGTTTGGACAAAAGCATCACATGATACGCATTCTGTGACTACGTGAAACATGACTAGTTGCAAGGGCTGCCATACTGCCTCGCAAATAACCTCAGACAAGCGTAAAGATTTATCCGTGTGTTTCTGTGGGCTGGCAGTTGCGTGCCTGATTAAAGGGAGCAGGGGATCTAACTCTGTGTGTCTGTCAAGCGCTGAGTAATTTCCCTTGGTATTTGTACCTAATCTAAAAGTGCTTGCCCGACTATTTTTTGTGGGTTTTATGATGCTGGATGATATACTCCATGAGCTAGCCCAATCTACCGTGCACCCCCTCCTCCCCCAGTACTCAATAAGATGGGTTTCAAAGTGTACCTTAGTATGTCCTGAGATGTTTAAGCCATGTTCCCCGAAAATCCTTAGGAACACACCAGAGATATAGCCGATGGCGCAAGGGTACCCCCATTCACGCTCTTCGCGGATGCTAAAATGAGGTTGAGATAATGTCATGATGCAAACAAAAAAACAAAAAAAAAAAACAAAACAAAAAAAAAAAAAAACCAACGCAAAATGATCATAACAATTGCTTATGTCATACTTGTCTGTTTAAATATTTTGTTTCCAGTTTTCTTAACAAAGTATTGAGCATACAAATTTGTGATAATTTCATGAATTTCAATGTGACCCATCAAGTTAATTGTAATTCTTTTTAGTTAAGGCATGTTTAACAGGGGCTGCCGCTGAAGCTTCTACGGTCTGCACATTCAGCAGTCTTGTCAAACTCGGGGAAGGTGTACCTCAGGGAGATGTGTCTGATGCTGTTCTTGGTCTACATTAATGACATCAGTACAGCAGTACCAAGGTTCGTCTCGAAAATCCTCCATGCGGATGACTTTGCAGTGTGGAGCACAGCAGAACATAAAGAAATAACATCCTGCAGAATCCAGGATGCTGCCAATGGAGTCAGCAGCTGGACTGAAAGATGGCCACTCAAACTGAGCTAGACCATATCTTTTAATCAGATGGAAGAGGTCACCTTGAAACTGGAGACTTTCAAGTCCCAAAGACAGACAGGCCAACTTTACTGGCAACAAATAAATTACTGATTCACATGGAAGTTAGAGCTGCGAAAAAGTCTCCGATGAAGAAACTGGTGGGGGCCACATTGGCACAAATTACAGCATCTTGGCACAAGCAAACACCAGCTCGGTCAGACCAGTAGTGCGGTACCAAGATACATGGACAACATGAAACACTGCCTGCAAAACCCAAAAAGCCAGGCTTGAAAGGATGCAGAACATGGGTCATTCTCATGATGCAGTGACATTCTTAGAGCCATCTGGAGCACGTCAATTTAGGAAATGGAGGACATTGGAGCCACTGGAACGCAGAACAGCATACACGATGAAGAGACTTACTAAACACCGACAGCACTGGAGACTACAGGAGCAGACCAAGAACCCTCAGTAATGCCCATGTCTGAACTGCCAACTGAAGGTCCCGCAAAGGACTAAAACTGACGTCCTGGAACCAAGCCCAAAGATACCTGGACATCTTGAAACAGCCTTCTAGACAACATAAACAATGTTCCAGGACTCTTTGCCAAAGGTCGCGGCACTGCACAAAGCCATCTCGCTGGAGATTATGCACAAGCGCTACCCTCACAGCAGCTGTGCTCACATCTACACAGGCGGGTCCGCAGAAGGCGCCATGCGGGATGAAGGAAGTGGCGTGTACATCTGTTGTGCAGACCGCACTACTACCTCCCTCTCCTTACCAGCTGGCGGCAGCAGCTCCAACTATCGTACAGATCTGCAGGCGCTCAACACAGCAGCAGAGCACTAGCTAGGGTAAGGCAGCAGCTTGATCCACTGATCTCCTCACCAGGAAGCTTCAAGATAGACTGGATGCCCTGTCCACAAAAAAGTCCTGCAGTGGATTCCAGTGCATTCTGGAATAGCTGGGAATGGAGAGGCTGACAGCCTTTCCAAAGCAGGCGCTAGACTACCGCAAGATCACAACCTCATGTAAAGAAACCAAGACACTACAGCAACAAAGTGATTGGCAACAGCAGAATGGCGGCTGCAGCCCGTGGGCAGACGACATCAACAAGCTGAACAGGGAGAGTCAGGCCACAATCTTTCATCTACGCACTGATCACTCTGGACTCACCTAGTGAGACTGGGTCATGCGGAAACAGCCCTATGCGAATGTGGCACAGAAAAATCAGTCTCGTTAGCACATTCTCCAGACCTGTCCATACAGAGAAGCGGTCCGCTGGCAGTTCTGACCAGAAGACACGCCCCTGTACACCAAACTCTGAAAACATGCTGCCGAGCTCTTGACAGCTCACTTATTGGCAGCCAGAACAATATAAGATTTAAAGACGGCCATCAAGGAATTGAACGTTGCAGAAGAAGAAGGCCCAAAATGGGGGTGGAAGTGGTGATCTCGTGGTGGATATGTGGAAACTAAGTATTTTGATAACATTGTTTTGGCTGTTAGGAACCATGAAACTTTATTACGCATATTCATATTTACACATTTCTAGATGAAAATAAATGAAACGAAAAGGGGAGACCTTACTAGACCCGCTTAACGCTAGGTAAAATATCACCTAAAAGACCAGCCAGTTAAAAATATACTCATCAACAAAAGAAACGCAAATTTTTCACCAAAGCACTTTTCTTCGTAAATATGCTTTAATCCGGGTTATTTTGACGTGATTTATTAGAAAATGTTATGAAGAGTGTGTTATGTCTTGTGCAAATAGAATCTTTTAGTCTTAAAAATCGCACATCGATGACTTATGACGTCATCAGTGACACTACCATCACAGGATACTGAGAGTGAAATGGGGAGCATCTGCAGAGGACACAGCTGAAAGCCAACCCATGTGCATGAAAATCAGGCCTGTTTGGTCTTGACCTACTTTTCGTTTGTCAAAGGCACCTAAATAATCAACATGACCTACAAATATGAAAATCAAAAAGTTCTTTATTTTTAGGTTAGCGGCCATATTTACCTGATCAAATGGATATGGGTGTGTCCTTTATCTCTGTGTCAGTCACTGGATCATAAAAAATGGTTTGAACGTAATTCAGATTAAATCAAATAAGATTTATTAAGAAAATGATGTGCACCAGAAGTTCTGGTTCTCTAATCAATTTTTCGAGTCAAATTTCATTTGAGTCAGTTAATAACTTTATAAGCAATCCACACAACTTTTGTGTTAAAAAATATCGCAGGAAACTTGCTTCACAGAGTGTGTCCAGTTTTGCTTATTTTCACCACCAATGAGACCCTGTGTCGTTGTTACGATTGTGGTTGTGTTGTTCTGTGAGAGCATGCATGTGTTAATCGTAGGAAACAATCCGATATTTATTTAAGCCATCATGGTTGCGAATCACGTACCTTTTCAGTGGGATTCCTTATTGTTCGCGCAGATAGCCGATTTGGCTTTGTTATGATATGCTAAGTTTAGTCCGGAAGCTTTTAGCTAAATCGCACGGAGAATAGCGGTCAGTTTTTGTTATTCGTAGATTTGCTGAGAGTGGACCGGAACGTTCGAGCAAGCTCGCGCTGTCTAGTGACCTCGTACATGTGACGTCAAAAGTGCAAGCTCTATTTTTAGTCAGTTGTTTCTTGGGCGCGTGAATTTAGCAGCCGTTCTTTGTGTTTTGTGAAAGGTCGTGAACAGTCTACCATACTTTTGTGTGACATCATTACACACTGGGATTTAGGGCTGAAATGAGCAGTCAAATTTTTTGTATACTATTGTATTTATTCCAGAAAGTTCCTTTTTTTTACTAATATTTATGAGTTTCAGTTACGTGTTTCGTTTTGATTGGTTGCATTGAGTGAATTTCTTAGATTTTTCTGGAAAGTTGTTTGACTATAAAAGATGGTGCTAGGAAGCACGTGTGTACATTGTCATGCATTGTCAGTTGTAGGGACACACAGTTTATCGTAGGTATCGTAGGTACGTGGCCCGTATAGGGTGTACATTGTGAGAGACGCAGCGTAACGGTGGTGTACGTTGTGTGAGAAACTTTGTGTCGCCAGTGTTGACATTTTCAGAGGAGACATTGTATCAATGTTGGTGCATTTGGGAATGCATTGTGTGGAGATCGCATCGCTGAATTAAAATATTGTTGTAACTGTTACTCCAGTGTAGCGTACATCCTTAAGCCACGTGTGACGGGTTGCAGCTGAATGAAGTTTATTTAAAAAAAAAAACCTTACGTGCGTGCGTCTGGTGTGTTTATCATACTACGACTACGACTCCACCACGTAACAGTCGTCCAAGGTAGCCATGGGCGATAACTCATCCAATTTTTGTGTAAAGGTATCTCAGACAGTAGGCTGAACATCTGAAGTAAGCAACAAATAAAATGTTCTTGTTTTGCTGTCAGGGTGGGTCTTTGTTGTGGGTATACTTATAGACATTTTTCGCATTTTTAATGGAAGTCAGTATAGTTACAATTAAATTGATGGGTCACATTGAAATTAATAAAATGATCACAAATTGTATGCTTAATATGCATACTTTGTTAAGAAAACTGGCAACAAAAAATATTTAAACAGAGGAGTATGACATAAGCAATTGTTATGATCATTTTGCGGTTTTTTTGCGTACTGGTAAAATGGGGATAGGGCAGCAGATTTAGCTACTGTGGACACTAAATGCATCACAGCATCATAAAATCAGGTTGGGAGTAACTGTAGTACTCTATCCTAACCAATAAAACCTAAAAGAGACCTATCAGTTATATACACAATTTCTGAGGGCATTGGAAACAACATACGTTTCCCAAATCGACAATTTTAAATGGGAAAAAGCTATCATTCACCACGAACGTACCGTAAAGGATGCCGACTTTCCTTATTTTCTTGCACTTTATGCTCACATTATTGAAACGTAATAGGTAAAGAGAGGTCAAAATGGAATGGAACAACTTTAATATTTTTTCTAATTAATTTTGTGTATTTTTACAACTTGGGGGTAGGGATACAAAATCAACCACTGTGGCACTCACAGTAATCACAGCATCACCTGGTCAAGTTTATAATAATTGTGACATCCTGTTGTGATGATGTAAGCCTGAAAATTGCCTGCCAGTGCTATAGAAAATATCTGAAGGCATCTGACACATATCTTTTGCAGTTGTATTAGTAGCTTGTTAAGTACGGTTAATCCCCTCTTCCAGAGGACTTTTTGCTTTCCTGTCCAGCCACCCCTCTTTGTACTTTATCAACAGCAGAAAGGTTGCATGTGCTGGTCTTCAGGCAAGAGGCATGGGTGAAGTGCAGCTTTGCTTCATAGCTCAATTTTTATACAGTGCTTTTTCCTGTGATGCTAATTGGGCGTATTTGCAGAGCCCTTGATGCTGATTCTGAAGTTTCTGGCCTAATTACTTCCTAAATGGTTCTAAATGGGTAATTAAGACTTTGAGGTCTTTGTTGCTTGCACTTTTAGCAGATTACCATGTTAATGAGTATTTTGTAAATATAGCTTAATTACTAGTGTGTGCTGTTTAGAGTTCCGCTGTATTACTGGTATACCTGAAAATACCAGTATGACAATGTACCGGTGCGGGTGCCGTTTTGCTACGGGTTGTTACTGTTAGTGAACTAAAACAAAATAACGTAGAAAGTCGAAAGGGAGGTACATGTAGCTAGTGTGTGCTTTTTTCTAAAGTGTGCTTTTGTTAAGTTTAGTACATCATGATTCAAAGGCATCTGATACATACACATGGTACAAATGGCAGTGATTAGTTCAACCACTATAATTCAAGACTGGCAACTGCTAGATTGGAGTGGTGCCGGGGCGAATCCTGCACCACCCTTCAGCTGTCGTGTGTGTAGGAGGGAGAGAGAGAGAGAGAGAGAGAGAGAGAGAGAGAGAGAGAGAGAGAGAGAGAGAGAGAGAGAGAGAGAGAGAGAGAGAGAGAGAGAGAGAGAGAGATAAATATTTTGGACAGGATAAACAATTACACATACTAATTTGCCTGTCTTACATGCTGTCCTTTTATGCAAACATCTGACAGAATTACAAACCCCCACCTGTTAACTTCGGAACACATCTAGACAAGGTTAAATTTTATGTGTTATGTGTTGCCCCCTCCCCCCCTCCATAATCATAACAGGCATGACAAATCCCTGAAGTGCTGTTTATGTTCTATATGTCCACATTCTGATCACAAACCCTTAATTCAACCACCCATTCTTTAGCAGACTGACATACACATGCCTACGCATTCATGTACAGTGGTACACTCACACACATGTGCACACACACATTAACAAATGATCTGGCAGCTCAATAGTTGTCAGACAAGTGTAGCCATCAGTATTAAACTAAACAGAAACATAATGCAAGCTGTTCATGTGTGTGTGTGTGCGCATGCGTGTGTGTGTGTATATTGCCCCTTGCAGCTCAACGCCCCACCTGCCACCAACCATATTCTTTCTCACCCTCCTGCCTTCAGTCACTACCATCATAGATGCAGTGCTCACACACATAAATTTGGCATTACAAACACGTTGGCTATAAGAATTAAAAAATCCATTTACTTTAAGTTCACGGTACTATTATATGACGTCAACAGTTTTTACAAACTGAAGTGAAATATGAAGTGCACATATATTACTGTAAGCGTTTTGGCATACAGCAAACTCTTTTGTGCCTTTAATTCCAATAATCATGGAAGAAGTGCATCACCATTCTGCACATACAAAAATTGTGTCATATTCATAGGGTTCACATATGGCATGCTGTGACCACATATGAAAACAAATATAATAAATTAAGAAGTATAAGAATAAAAAGTATTTTCTTGTAGTTGTCATTCTTTACTGTCTCTCAAGTACACGAAAAGTTATGAAACCTTTTGTGTGTGTGTGTGAGGGGCGGGGGCGGGGGCCTGTCAAACACTGTGGTATCTTCGATACGGTGTTTATTTTGGACAAATACCTAGGAGGCTACGTGGTTTTGGATGTTTTGGATAGACTTTCAGAAGAACATTGTCTCTGATCCCCCCACAGGGGGAGGAAGGGTGTGTGTGTGTGTGGGGGGGGAGGGGGGGGGGGGGCTACAGACGGCCAAAGGTCTATATAGAATGAAAGTGTTAGTTCTGGGAGTTTGAGTTACAGACTATTCAAGTTGAAATGTCATTTTCTAAAACATATTGATAGATCAGCTGGCAGCAGCTTCAAACATTACTAAAAAATAAAAACAATATTTTATTTGCATGTTCAATCCACATTTTCCCGTTCCTTTCATATTTTGTCTGTTCCATTCTCATTTCATCTGTTTTATACTTGTTTTGAAATTTTGTGGGTTAAAAAAATGGTCCCCCTGTCTACATTTTACCTCTTCCATTCACATCTTTTCATGATTCATGTATGTTTCAAGTTGTCCATTCCATCCACCATTTTGTCTGTTTCATCGACGTTTTGCCTGTTGTTGTTTTCAGCTGTGATCGCTGTGGTGTCAGTGTTTATCTATGGCATGCTGTTCTACCCACTGTTTGCCAGCCTGGCCATCGGCTCTGTGTTTGGCTATGGACTTGGCACACTCTATGTCTGGATGCTGACTGCTGTTGAAATCTACAAACTCACTGAATGCGACACAAACGCAGTAAGTTATCAACATTTTTAATTCATGAAGCAGAAACTTTGTTTGCTGGATATGATTTTTTTGGTATCAGTTCATGTAAAGATTGCAGATGTATTAAAGAAGGCAGCACATTCTTTTCCTTCTCAATATCTTTTCCATCTCCCCCCCCCCCTACACACACACACCCTCCCTTCTACCCTCCATTTCTCTCATCCCCTCGCTCTCACTCTCTCTTTTAAAAGATCTTTGTCTCTATTTCTTCTCGCCACCCCCCCTCTCCACACACACACACAGGTACATCCGTCTGTGTCTTTGTCTACTTGGATGTGTGTGTGTGTGTGTGTGTGTGTGTGTGTGTGTGTGTGTGTGTGTGTGTGTGTGTGTGTGTGTGTGTGTGTGTGTGTGTGTGATTACATCGATCGTGCTCTTTGTGGACACAGGTGGGCAGGGCTGTTGTTATATTACGCAGCCTGCCACTCTTGCTGTGCCTGGGATTCCTCAGCTTTTCCATCCCTACCAGAGTCTACAGGGCCGCTAAAAGGGGGCGCTTACTGGTCTGGGAGTGTGACCTAGAGGTCAAAGACAGGATGAGTGACATAGTCAACTCTCATGAAGGACAGCACATCACTAAGCTCCTCCATAAACCTGATGTGACAGTTGTGTATGATGCTTTCTCTGTCCTCTTTTATTTTTCCTTCTGTGACCCGCCACCCATGTTGTATTACATTGTTTTTTAGTTTTCTTTTTGTAAAGTGAATCTTAATTGTGGCATATAAGTCCATGCATGACATATTTCCAGAACTTTCAGTGCAGAGGACGAACCTTTCCAAAATCAAAATGCCTGTGTTTGTTGCCTTTCTATGATAATATTTCAGTGATGATCAGGGGCAATACAATCAGACCTGCAAAGAACAGAATTCAATATAATTATTATAACTTCAACATGCTTTTTACACTTTACATATCAATCGAGCCAGCTGTCTAAAATGTCTGGAGGTTTCGATATTGCAGCCAACAGTTCTCTTAAGGCCGCAGAATGAACATGTACAGAAAAAAAATCAGCTGTGGGCTGTGCACAGTGGTAACTGTACGTTATATAATTCTGGATACACCTCACCTGCATGCTGTCCAGCCACACAGTACCCTGTGGCCAGCAGCTCCATAATGTAGATTAGAATCATGACAAATAATTCATGAAACTTAACAGCCCTCTATAAGACAAAATTTAATCTTAAATGTAAAAAATGTTTTTTTTTTGTTGCACATGACTAACTCTCAAAAGGTGCCTTGGACTACCCTCTACTCACATATCAGACCATAACTACTTTATATGACCGATATCTAACAAACAAGTGTGTAATATCCATGTAAAAATGTGTGAGGGAAAAAGTGGACGATGAACAATCTTTTTTTTATTCTTGTTCCGGAATCGGCTGTAGAATGGCCATGAAAAACGCATTTTGCTTGGGTAGGTCACTTCTCAGTACAACTGTCAGCATACAACTCACTTCGATATTCAAATGTGAGCGAGAATGATAAAAAAAATATAAAAAAATCACTTTTTAATACTACAACACCAGCCTGACTCTCTCGGGGTGTTTTATGCAGCTGCAGTGTACACAAAGATCGGCTGTCACTCGATACAATGTGTTTTCACAGTTGACGTGTACTTTACAGGAACTGCTGCCCGGCTCATAAATGGGAATGGCACGAAACAAATGATTTTAAAGAATAGAGAAAAATTAATCAGTCTCGATGAAAACAGGCCATGTTGATTAATTCTGACCTGGTTGTTGTGCGAGCCAAAGTTGTTGTGTAACAAAGTCACATGGGAAAAAACATAGCTGTGAAAAAAATAGGAAGTGGCTATTTGGACTGCGCCGTCTAGGCCAAGGAACACAGTGCCATTTCCATACTGTCCAGTCTCTTAGCTTTAGTCAGTTCCAGTCATCCCATAATTTTTTAATCCCCTAAAAAAATACTACCGCCTAGCAGCTGCACATTTGCCATGCACAAAATAAAAAATAAAAAATAAAAATAAAAAAACCAGCACATTGACTGTCTCATTTCTTGGATATGAACCTCCTGATTCCTTACCAACCCCACACCCAAGCACAGCTGAAATCAGCGTGCCCCTCAAATCGCCATGGCCGCAGCGGCAACTCAACATAGGTCCACAATTGTCCACTGGATAAGCTCCGGATGGTATGAATCAAAGCACCAAACATGTCTCCTCTTATCTAACCAGAAATTAAAAAAATTCTAACATTCAGCCCTACTACAAATTTTCAAACAAGGATAAAAGTTATTTTTAAAAACACTTGTCCTCTTACTGCCTCACCTACTTCATTTGAATATGTAACATGACCTGTCAGAGAAACTGTCCTACCTGAACACCATTCAATCTGCCATCGGTGCAATCCTTAGACACTAGCTAAGTCAAACCCAAAGTGACACCATAGGAAACTGTTTTCAAAAACAGTTTTGTGTGTCATGTCACACGGCGTGTTTTCAAAACAGCTGTGTTTTTGTTTTTGAAAACTGTTTTCAGCCCCCGTCTGACATGGCCTTGAATGTTGGCCCATTATGTGTAGCGTGTCGTTGTGGCGTTCACTGTGCTGTTTATGTTTTGGATCATACATATCTGATGCCATAAAAACAGACTAGATAATTATGGGCAGAATGCCTCCAAAAATGGCATGTACATCAAGTAATATATCTGATTATCATAAATGTTGCATTTGAGGCACAGGCACATGAAAGGGTTTTTTTTTCATATTTTTTTCATTACCCATTCCCCTACTTTTTCTGTTTTTCCAAGTTTACATACAGATGCAATACAGTCAAACTGACTCCCGGTGGGCTGAACAACTGAAAAAGGTTACCATAACACTGACATTTGATGAAAAATGAGCTTTCAGACCCGAGGCCATTTCCTTGTGTATCTCAGGCAGCCAAAAAGACACCCAGGCATCCTCACTGACCCTGTTATCTGGTGACAGCAAGCAGGAAGAGGCCTGTAACCAGCTGCCATGCCCTATATACTGCTTGCAATCTTTTCCTCAGGCAATAGGAGTCATGAAACAGCTGTGAAATTTAAACATTAAGTATACTGAGCTATCCCACAGGCGAAAGACTACACAAAACAGCCAAAACTATGCTACGCAGGACGCACCCCATACCCAAACAACTGTCTGGAGTGCTTATTTAGGAGTTAGCAGATTAAAATGGTTATGTACAGTTCATTTATATATAAAACACACTTGTCAGAGTCTCAAAACACCTCAACTCGTGTTGCAAATGCAGCAGGCATGTGTGTGTCAAACATGTGAACACTCCTGTAAAAGCCTGTACCAGTGGCCGCAGCTGCTGCTGCCATAACAACGCACTCAAATGAGCTTTACGCAGTGTAAAAGTGCTTGTGTTCAGCTCAGAATAGACACCAGAGACATCCCTCATGACACTTACAGCAGAATGACACCTCAGATGCAGCCTATGTTGTATACAAATGTAGCTGGATCATGCAAAATAACTTCTGCATGTCACATTATTTTGGTGGATGATTTCACTCTGAGGTCAGTTGTCTGATGAAATGAACCTGCTGACGCTGTTTCATTGTAGTTTTGATCTTAACCATTGACCTTGACCCCCCCCCCACCTCCACCCCCCACACCACCCCACCCTACCCCACCCCACCCTACCCCACCCCACCCCACCCCACCCCACAACTTCAATAACTGAATGAGTGCATTTTTTTTCATGCATTTAGCAAAGTGAACGCCCCAAACCCCACCCCTTTCAAGGTCGCGGTCAAAGATCAGACTTATGACTACCTGCAAGACAAAAAATAAATGAACAAACACACTAAACATGGCCCACAGTGCAGGTAAACAGGGTGTTGCAACGCAAAACATGAAAAATGCCTATAAAACTGCAAGCGAAGCGAATTTTGGGGCAAAATTTCAAATTTTTCATGATCTTTCAGTTTTCCAACTGCAAAAGTCCAAACACAATGATATGGTTACATTAAAGCAGCTTCCGATCTATGTCACATATGGAATGTGGTGCCTCTGACAGGCCAAGGAAAACAGTGCCGTTTCCGTACTGTCCAGTCTCTTAGCCTTAGTCAGTCCCAGTCATCCCCTAATTTTTCAGACCCCTAAAAAACACAACCGCTTACCAGCTGCACATTTGCCATGCACAAAATACCAAAAAACACAGAACATTGACTGTCTCATTTCTTGGCTATGAACCTGATTGCTTACCAACTTCACACCCAAGCACAGCCGAAATCAGCGTGCCCCTCAAATCACCATGACAGCGGCAACTCAACATAGGCCCACATTTGTCCACTGGATAAGCTCAGGATGGTATGAATCAAAGCACCAAACATGTCTCCTCTTATCTAACCAGAAATTTCCAGCAAATTCTAACATTCAGCCCTGCTACAAATTTTCAAACAAGGCTAAAAGTTATTTTTTAAAAACACCAGTCCTCTTACTGCCTCACCTACCTCATTTGAATATGTAACATGACCTCCAAGAAGCAGACCGTAGGCTATTTGGACGGCACTTGGACAGGGAAACTACCCCGCGAGTATGTGACATCACACGTGAGTATGCAGGGCAGGCGGTGGTGACTCGCGAGCGTAGGAACATAATTTACACTATACTGATGCTTGTTTTAGGCGAAACAATAATACAGTGAGTGTTAGCTGAAGCAGGAAATACTCTGCCTGCATGTTTCTTATACAAACAAAAGCACAACTCATTGCATCACTGGATTTAAAACGCAAGTTTGCTTATGGTCCGGAATAGGAGAATCCGTTAAGTTGTGCACTCTCACTCCCTTGGGTGTAATGTATAATGTTACATACTGAAGTACATGCGTGTGTGAGTGAGGATTGAAATGAACCCTTTAACGCAGTTTTGGTTTTGATCAGTGGACCAGTTGGCGTTACAGGCTAGAGACAGACAGATTGAACACAGGTAATGCCGGGTTCCGGCGCCTTGTCTTTTCTCCTCTGGTATGTGTGAGGGAGGGATGAAATGAACCGATTAGCGCAGTTTTGGTTTTGATCAGTTGACTGATTGGCGTTACAGACTAGAGACGGACAGATTGAACACAGGTAATTGGTACCATTGTTCAGTCTGGGGTCCACAGGTAACGTGATACAGTTGCTGATACACGGGGGAGCGAATTGTGCGTTTTTATGTACATGCCAGTGCTTTATGCCATATGGCGGTCCGTGGCGCAGTGGTAAAGGCGGCTGCCACCAATGCTAAAGGTGCGAGGTTCGATACCGGGTTCCGGTGTCTGTTTTCTTCTCTAGTGTCACCATTAATTCGGGCGAACCGTAGGGGGTTCTTTCTCCGGGTACTCCGGCGCTTCCTCCCCCTCCACTTTAGTAACGGTTTGAGGCCACTTTATAAATTTCAAATACAAGCTGTCAAAATTTCCGAAACCTCAGTAGCTGAGCTGACCCTCCTCCGTACCAAGTGAATGTCCCGTGTTTGTCTTGTACTATGTTTGTCTTCAGAGTGAATGCGTGCGTCACGTGAGCATGCGTGTTGGGTTCTAAGCAGACGAAACATATAACTACTGTGTGCATTGTACACTCATGATGGTGATAACGTACCAAATGTGCTGCTTTATAAAGTTATTTTAAGTAAATATAAAGTTGGCACACTCTACAACATGCTACAATAACACAGAAAGGCTGTATACCATACCTCAAAATACAATACACACAGATTACGATGATACAGAAAGGTCAGCGCACAAGCCTATTACTCTAAGCATGCAATGCCTATAGCAACAATAAAGGCAAAGCCCTTATGGCTCATGCATAATAATTAATAATAATTACGGTATTTATAATGCGCTTATCTTATAATAATTATAACTCTAAGCGCGCACTCACAACTCGCGAACGCATGCGCACGCTTTAGACAATGACTCACGTACCACAAATACATTACGACAGTCAGCTTGGGGTGGGGAGTGTGGTGATATAGTGCTAGAACTGTTGAAAGAGGTGAGTTTTGAGGGCGGACTGGAAGGAGGAGAGTGAGTGTTTTTGACGGAGAGAGAGTGGGAGAGTGTTCCAGGTGGATGGGCCGTAGACGGAGAAGGAGCGGGGACCGAAAGTGCTGAGTTTGGTGCGGGGGATGTGGAGGCGGAGAGGGTCGGAGGCGGAGCCGAGAGAGCGGGAAGGGATGTAGGGGTGAAGTAAGTTGGAGAGATAGGTAGGAGCGTGGTTGTTCAGGGATTTGTAGCAGAGAGACAGAATCTTGTATTGGATGCGTTGGGGGATGGGGCGCCAGTGAAGGAGTTTGAGCAGGGTAGTGATGTGGTCGGATTTTTTCTTTCTGAGGACGAGGCGGGCAGCATTGTTCTGGACGCGCTGGAGAGTGAAAGTGGTGGAGTGAGGGAGGCCGGGAAGAGAGAGTTGCAATAGTCGATGCGAGATAATATGAGAGAGACAGCAAGTTTGGTTGCAGCTTCGGTGGTGAGGTATTTTCTGATCTGACTGATGCGACGGAGGTGGAAATAGCATGCCTGGGCCGTGGCAGAGACGAAGCTGGTCATGGAAAGAGAGGAATCGAGGATAACACCGAGGTTCTTGGCAGAGTCAGAGAGGGAGATGGGGGTGCTGTCGAGTTGAAGGTGGAGCGAGGAAGGGAGCTGGGAAAGTTTCTGGCGAGTGCCTACCATATGACCAATCCACAAAATAAGTGTGAACTTGACCTTTCCAACAGAACAGATGTTCATCTATTGATAAAGAAATGCTCAATCCAGATAAACAAAAAAATCTTTATGTAATAAAATGTTAGTCTTCTGCAGGATTTGTTTAGCGTGTGCTGGCGGGGGGAAGGGTTTTACTACATTCGCTGCCCATACTTTCTGTCATAGACAGAGTCAACGTGAATGGCACGCTGCTAAAATTATGCTGCCTAAGGAAAACCAAACCCACATACTTTGTATGTTGCACACATACTGAAGATAACATGTATGCTGCTATTTTCTTTTTAGTGAAGCAACCCCCCAAAAAAACTGGCAAACAAACTATAGTAACAGGCTACTGTAACACACAATTTAATTACATATGATAATCAAAATACAATACACACAAAATCTAATGTGCAACTGAAAATACCTGAAATCAGATTAAACAAGAAAAGGACAGAATCAAATATCAAATCAACACACAGATCAAATAGATGGCAAATAAGTCTTTCAGAGTCTGAAAAATCTGACTCCATCAAGTCAAAATGCAAATAAGGGAAAGGGATAACAAGCTGCTTTATAATTTTGTGTATGGGAAGTAACCCACAAAAAGCTGGCAAACAAGCTTTTACAACAGGCTACTGTAGCACACGAAAGCTGCGGACCTTAGTCAAAATACAATATTCACAAACATTAACATGTCACGACCCCCGCTTCTGGGGCGCGAACTATGAGCGCTACCACTCGAGAACAACTAACCCACACTAACACAAACACCAGAGGAACAATTACGACAACATTTATTACATATAAAACTAACAATAATCCAAAATATCCTCACTCAATCTTAACCACATACTCACACATCACATTCACACACACACACACACACACACACACACACGTCCAAACTCCCCAACGCCGAATATCCATTATACACAATACAAAATAACAACAAACATATAATAAAACAAATATCCTTAATAATATACAAACGAAAATTGAGAAAAACGAATATAATTTACAAGCAACTGAATCTCCTCAGTGGGAGCACGAACGACAAGTTCAAATTAAATTAATGCTTTCGCTTCCGCAATAAAGACCTTCATAGCACATGGCTCCTTTAAACACAATATAGCGGAATACACTATATCGAATATATAATGGAACAAATTAATACCCTTAATAAAATACAACTGAAAGTTGATCAAACTTAATAGTTCACAAGTCACTGGACCTTCTCGACGGAAGCACAGCCGTCAAACTCAGCTCAGCTTAACGCTCTTGCTTCCGCAATAAGGTCTTTCGTAACACCTGGCTGCTTTTAAATAATACAATATTTTAAAATCTTTCTGTCACTGCAATAAAGCTCCTCTCACAACATTATCACTACGAGGAGATGAAAGCACACTCACAATGTCCTTTAAAAGTTTACAAATAAACAAGACTTTACTTAAATAAGTTAGAAATTACTAAATGGGACGACCCGACCTGGCTAAACACGGGGCGTGCAGCGATGCTTGCAACAGCGCTCAGGTACGGCGTCGTAGACCCACAAGGCGGAGTGACACAGCCAGCCTTCACTCTAACGAACCACCCAGGCCTTCCGCAAAGCACGGCGGCGGACTTAGCCAGTTAGGTTTTTAGATCTTTAGATTTTTGGATGTTTAGACCATTGGATTTGGATGCACTAACCAAAATAATAATAATAACAGGACAAGCAAACACAGACACCCCCCTCCCTCCAAGCATATGGCCACTAAAGAATTGTTGCGTGTACTTACTGTCATCTGTGAAGACGCCCCAGTTGGGACGAAGACAAACAAAGACAAGACAAGCCAGGGGTTCAGTCATCGCAGCTTTTTTCTCTCTCTCTCTCCCTCCCAGGGCACCGACTCCAGAGCAACCAGAACCGTATTGCGGGACCGCTACTGCACGACTGCTTGAGGGCTTCAGCAACTGGAGAACCATGCCTGAACGCCCTCCCTTGGAGACTGATGTTTCCGTTCGCTGTTGGAAAGCGACCGACCTTGTTCGCTGATGGAAAGAGACTAACAATGTGGATATCGTACGGTTTAGCAAAAATGCGCTCAGTTAAATGTTCGACGTTAAAACACGTGAAATGAGAACCACCCGATCACGCAGACTGAGCGATCACTTGCGTCACACGCTGTCCTTCAACTCATACGGCAACAATTCCCGTGCAAAGGCCAAATATCTCACCTATGCTATTGTTACCCGGTAACTAACTAATCCATGTCACCCCTCTAAATTTAACTCCCCTACAAAAATAGGGGGGGGGGGGGGGAAACCCGTGTCGTGACACACCTTCCTCCTAAGACAAAACTACTCAAC
Source organism: Semisulcospira habei (assembly GCA_036245525.1). Classification (NCBI taxonomy): domain Eukaryota; kingdom Metazoa; phylum Mollusca; class Gastropoda; family Semisulcospiridae; genus Semisulcospira; species Semisulcospira habei. The sequence goes on along the minus strand of BTPG01000007.1, from coordinate 172,267,252 downwards.
ATTACTCAAGAAATCAGCAGCTCCGTACTGGTCTGTCATCTCCAAGCCTTATCTCGCACTCGCCTAACTTAGTGCGCAGTGGTAAGTCGGTAAAAATGTCTGCGTACTGCTCGACCAAGTCTCTAATGTCTGGTGTACGTCTGGACACTCAAAATCTAAGTGAACGTCTCTGGATGTTTCAACTGCTGTCAACGTCACTGTCGGTACGTTGTCAACAACGGACAGCTCTTCCCACTTTTCACCTTCTTCTACGACTACGTGTTACACTACTGACGCGTGCCTCCACATCTGGCATCCGGATGTAGTTTCCGGTGACGTGCGATATGGCTAGCGTCTGTATGTAACTACCGGACTCGCCGGGCAGCCCTAATCAAGATAACGGGCCAGCCCTCCGGAACTATTACTATATGGGAAATGGATGGCATCTAATTAACGGGACCGTCGGCACGCGCGGACGCCCTAATCACGTAACGTGACCGGCCCTAAACGAGGGGCGGGCCCTAAGTGAGAAGATGATTGATAAGGCCAAGGGTATATACATACTGGGGGACACAACGGAGGGGAGAGACACACAACGAGAGAGGGACAGAGAGGGAACACAACGAGAAGAAAGTGAAGTAGAGGAGAGAGATGGACGAAAGTAGAGGGAGAGCGAATAGTGAGAGAACGACCGAATTATAGTCTTTGGTTGGTCTTGCCCAACCCCAGACAATGCTCTTTAGACTGAAATAAACAGAGAGAAAACCATCACTGGACTTCAGTTGTTTTACGTGTCCATAGTGCAACACGTAACAACCAATTTTGGTGCCGCGTAACCAGGATGTCAGAACGGGTTTAGCAGAACCATCGCAGGATGTCAGAACGGGTTTAGCAGAACAATCGCAGATTCCAGAACGAGATTTAAGACAGAACTGTCGCAGAGGATGGCAGAACGACGCTACGTCCAAAGTACGACGACGCCGAGAACTGAAGATGCAACGAGAGGCAGACAGGAGATCAATGTCGCCATGGTATTTCAGCTTAGTAGTAGTCACCAAAAAAGATGGTTCTAAAAGGTTGTGCGTTGCCTTTCGAAAGCTAAACGAAATTACTAAGAAGTCGTCGTATCCACTACCGCTCATAGACGATATTATGTCCTTGCTAGGGAAGGCAAAATATTTCACAAGGTTAGATATGAAATCGGGATACTGGCAGGTAGAGATGGCGGATCAAGAGAGTAGTGAGAAAACGGCTTTCGCTTGTCACAAGGGACTTTTTGAGTTCGCAGTCATGCCGTCTGGACTTTGCCAGGCACCCAGTGTGTTCATGCTGTTGATGAACACAGTGTTGATGGGGTTAGAAACATTTTGTTCGGCATATATGGATGATATTCTCATTTTTTCAGAAACAAAGGAACAGCATTATCAGCACATAAAAGATGTGTTCGGTAGGCTCAGACAACATAAACTCAAGTTGAAACTGAAGAAATGTCAGTTCTTTGCAGAGGAAACACAATACTTAGGGTTTGTGATAGGGAAGGAAGGAGTCAAACCAGACCCAGAAAAGGTGTCAGCAATTCGGACATTGCCGAATCCAACATGTATAAGGGAGTGTCGCAGTGTCATTAGAATGATGTCTTACTATCGCAGGTTCATACCCAACTTTTCTGAGATAGCCGAACCCATCATCAATTTGACAAAGAAATTTGCCAGATTCAAATGGTCTGATCAGTGTCAACAGGCGTTTGATTTTCTAAAACAAAGTTTGTCAGTAGTTCCTTTGTTGGTATATCCGGACACGAGACGTCCATATGTATTGTACACGGATGCTAGTGACGCATGTATCGGGGCGTGTCTGTCACAAGAAAGTGAGGACAGCACAGGACTCAAGACAGAAAAACCTATTTATTTTCTGTTCCATAGGTTGAGCCAGAGCCAGAAGAAGTGGTCTACCATAGAAAAGGAAGCATTTGCAATCCATTATGCATTACAGAAGTTAGACCACTATTTGCACAATGCGCAATTCGTTGTTCGCACAGATCACAAACCGTTGAAGTATCTCTTAGAGTCACCTATGCAGAATAAGAAGATTCAGATGTGAGCGCTAGGGATCGCAGGGTACAACTGCACTATAGAGTACATTCCAGGGTCACAGAATGTGTTGGCTGATTTGTTGTCTAGAGTGCCGCAAATAGACGGAAAGGAGTTAGTATCAGAAGAGACGGAAGAAATAGTTACAGAAGTGAGCGACAATGCGTTCCAGATAGGGGTGATTAATTCTAGTCAGTTTAGACCAAAGCAGTTTGCAAGTTGTCAGACGGATGATCCGAGAGAAACTTTAGAAAAGGTAGAGGTGACAGGGTTCGATATGATCACGGAGCAAGACAAGGATCCAGACATTGTTAAGTTGAAAGAGCAGCTACTGAACGAGGAAGCACCGGCCAGTGTAAAAAGGAGGTATTTGTTCATAGAAGATGTCTTGTATTTCTTGTCGAATATTGATGACGATCCAGTAGCCAGATTAGTGGTGCCATCCCATTTGGTGGAGCATGTCGTAAACCAGTATCGTGACGGAAATGGGCACATGGGCCTTGATAAGACTTACGACACCATCAAACAGAAATATTTTTGGCCAAACATGTACAGGGGGTTGAACGAATACATAGGCGGTTGCATTACCTGTCAGCAAAGGGTTTTGTAGAAACAGAAAGCCCCAGTGCAGGAAATGGAGTTCCTCCATATCCTTTTGCGAAGGTTAGTGTAGACATACAGGGTCCATTCCTTAAGGCTTCCCTACACGGAGAAACGAAATGCACAAGAAAAGAAACATTTTCATTGCATCGAAATGCCTTCTCCGCACACGCAGAAACGCGGTGAAAATTCATTTCGCCTGGCACAGGGGAAGTAACTGTTCACTGACACATGCTCTGGTTTGTATCGGTGGATATCGGGTCATATTTCTGACTACTGACGCTTAAAAACTAAACATATAAGACATGTGTGCCTTCACTTACACAATTAAAGTGAATTGCCGACCATATCAAATAAACGTAAGCGCTTTTGAATGCGTAAACAAGGCTGGTTCAAGTGAATCGAGGATGCCGCCGTCTCGAAGCGATAGCCGCCATCTTGTAGGCGGCTTCGCAGAGCAGCCGATGAAAGTGGGGTTCAGAAAACTGACCTAAAATCATATTTTGGTGGTACTTTAGTGATGATACTTGATACATTCAATTTCGAAAATGATTTCTCCGCTTAAATCTTACAGAATCGTGCGTCACATCACGCAATTCTAGCCATAATAGACCCGACTCCACGGCATCGCTTTACCGTTGCAGTCCTCAGTGTTTGGGCTTGAATGACGTCAGATTGGGGTGTGACCGAGCGGACGGCGCTGATTGGGCAACGGGTAAAATGTTTCGGCGAAATGTTTCGCGAATAGGGACAAGTTCTATTTCGTGAAATGTGTCGTTTCGCATTTCGTGAAACGGTGAAATGTTGGAGAAATGTCTGAAATGCGGACATTTCGACAAAATGTTTCGTTTCGTTTCTCCGTGTGAGGAAGCCTTTAATAGTCTGTCTGGGAACAAGTACATTTTAGGGTTTGTTTGCCATTACAGTGGATATCCAGAGGGCTTTCCAGCATCAGATAAGTCGGCAGAAACTGTTGCTCAAATCTTGATGGATGAGATAATTCCTCGACACGGCTGTCTTTTGCAGGTGGTTACCGATAAAGGCACAATAAACGTCAATCGGATCATGAGGGAGGTTTTCAGTGAACTAAACATAGATCATGTCTTGATGAGCTATTATCATCCACAGTCTAACGCTAAGGTAGAAAGATTTCATCGTACCATGAATGATATCATGTCGATGAAAATACAGGAAGATATCCAAACGTGGGATTTGCACATAAACCATGCGTTGTCGGCATACAGGGTTAGCGTTTCAGAAACGACTCAGTGCTCTCCATTCTTTCTACTGTATAACAGAGATCCAGTGTTACCATTAGATAACATACTGAGGCCTAGACGGAAATATGTCGGAGAGGACCTTCATAAGGTAGCCTTAGAACAACAGCACAAATTGTTCACCCAGGTGCACCAACCGATAAAGAAATCACAGAAGCGGGGGGCAAAATATGCAAACAGACAGGTCAAAAGTGACGAAATCAAAGTCGGGGACCCAGTGTACTATAAGAATAATCAACGGAAAAACAAGCTAGACAGCAAGTGGAAACCTTACTATAGAGTGGTCGAGCAAACAATCCCAGTAACGTACAGGATTAGAGTGAGTATAGATTGCTTTACGTCCCGCAAGCGACAAAGGCCTTCTCAGGACGTGCCTGCGCTAAATGAAGAAAGAACAGCAAGAAGCGCAGACAGGATGGAGAATTTCAAAAGAAAAATACAGACGAACGGACCAGAAAGACAGAAATACAAACCCCCAAAAGAGTAGAACCCACCTTGCAGGGGTTAGACAAGGTGACCCTAGGAACTAAAAAGTAGACAACCCAACTAAGGTCCCCTAGGGCAGACCCGGTGGGACAGGATTAGAAACCAGTTGACTGGTGAATTAGTAAAAGTGCATGCAGAGCACATAAGACTCGCTAAATTAGATGAGTGGCCTAAACCCTCAGCGGAAACAATTAGGTCCCTTAGAAAGACTAATTATGCGATCGCACGGAAGACAGCTCTTCCAGTGACAGCGAACATGTAGGCGACTTACCTTCAAGAGAAAGTTGGATCAAAAGACAGCGTAGGGAACGGGAGAACTCGTCTTCAGAAGACGACATACCTCTCATGGAGTTAGCAAAAAGGGTTAGACGCCAGAACAGGAGACAAACAGTCGAAGCAGAATCGGCTGATGTTAGCTCGGGCAAAGGCACATCAGATAACTCGGATGATGATAGGATAAAGCATGTGAACGCAATCCTGCCTACGTCTAGGAGTAAAGGGGTGAGGCGGTTATTAAAGGCTATAGGAGATCTACTTTAGGCTTCATTTAAAATGCAACTCTCAAGTGGTATTGGGAGAGGATCAATCAGGAAATCGTGCAGGTAATGCAGTTTTGGGTGTATGAGTATACAAATACGGGTGTAAATTACATTTTGCAGACGTGCAAGATGAGGTTCGTCCTCTGTCTCATGATATTGGGTTTAGCAGATAACGTTTATAATTTGTTAGTAATGGCAGTAAACATGCCAATTGTAGGCGAAATAGTGGGATTAGCCCGATATTTTGAGTTGTTAAAAGCTGGCCCTTTATCAAGACTTAGGCGAGGACATAGTGGGGTCACTCGACCTACACTGGACCCGGGATCGGTGGCTACAACTGTGGCGGATGACAATGACGTCTACGGAGCAAGTGCCTCCGCACTGACGATGGAAGACAGGGTGGAACTGAAGACAAAATCGCCAGTCGTGAAATTCTACCTGGCCTTGAAATGAGGCGACCTACGAGGTGGAGGAATTATGTTGGGACTGTGAGCGCAACGGTGCCCATGAGAAACGAACAATTTGTTGACAATGAACTCTTTCTCTTTTATTTTATATTATATGTATTTGGATGGAATAGTTGTTGTTATAATTGGATAAGATATCACGCACCGATTTGAAATGTATTTTGATTGTGTAATGATGTGTAATTATATTGTTATTATGTCCCGATGTGTAAACCACCTGAGCAAGAAAGAAAAAATAATCCTGAACGGGATGTATTTTTCTCGGGTTAGGGAGGAATGTTACACTACTGACGCGTGCCTCCACATCTGGCATCCGGATGTAATTTCCGGTGACGTGCGATATGGCTAGCGTCTGTATGTAACTACCGGACTCGCCGGGCAGCCCTAATCAAGATAACGGGCCGGCCCTCCGGAACTATTACTATATGGGAAATGGATGGCATCTAATTAACGGTACCGTCGGCACGCGGGGACGCCCTAATCACGTAACGTGACCGGCCCTAAACGAGGGGCGGGCCCTAAGTGAAAAGATGATTGATAAGGCCAAGGGTATATACATACTGGGGGACACAACGGAGGGGAGAGACACACAACGAGAGAGGGACGGAGAGGGAACACAACGAGAGGGGAGTGAAGTAGAGGAGAGAGATGGACGAAAGTAGAGGGAGAGTGAATAGTGAGAGAACGACCGAATTGTAGTCTGTGGTTTGTCTTGCCCAACCCCAGACAATGCTCTTTAGACTGAAATAAACACGAGAGAAAACCATCACCGGACTTCCGTTGTTTTACGTGTCCATAGTGCAACATACGGACTACGGCGGTAGCTACGCACACTCTCTCGTGGAAGAGTTTCAACAGATTAGCATGGAGTAACTTGGTTTTGCCCCTACCTTTACGTTGTAGTCACACTCCCCTTGTCGCCCTACCACTTCATAGGGACCCCGCCAACTCATTTCTAGCTTGTTGTGTTTGGTGGGTAGCAGAAGTAACACTTTGTCTCCTACTTGGAAATGGCGGCGTTTGGCTTTCCTGTCAAAATGCCGTTTCTGCCTAGCGCTGGCTTTCTTTAGGTTTTCCTTGGCTATTTCACAGGTTTCCTCTATCCTGCTCCTCAGGTCAACTACATACTGGTTGCTAACCTTGACCTCTTCACCCTCCGCCGTGAGATGGCCTTAGTTGCCTGCTCGGCGTTAAGCCCAAATAACTAACTAACTAACTAACCTCTTCACCCTTGAACTCTTTCGTCCACAACTCCCTCAAAATGGCCATGGGACCCCGTACTGTCTTCCCGTTCAGTTGCTCGAAAGGCGAAAAGCCTGTGCTCTCCTGAGGGACTTCCCTTTAAGCGAATAGCAACGCCGGGATGTGCCTATCCCGTGATCTCGGTTGTTCCTTGGAGAGTTTCCTAAGCATAGATATCAGTGTCCCATTAAACCTTTCCACCAGCCGGTTGCATTGGGGATGATAGTGTGTAGTACACTTCCCCTTGACGGCCATCAGCCTATTGACCTCGTTCATGACACTAGACATAAACTGCGTGCCCTGATCGGTCAACACTTCCCTAGGTACTCCCATCCTTGTCCAGATTTCCCACAACGCTTCTGCGACACGCTCTGCTTCAATGCCCTTCAGAGGTGCAGCTTCGGGGTATCTGGTGGCGTAATCCACTACTACAAAGATGTACCGATTCCCTCTATCTGGTGGCGTAATCCACTACTACAAAGATGTACCGATTCCCTCTATCTGGTGGCGTAATCCACTACTACAAAGATGTACCGATTCCCTCTATCTGGTGGCGTAATCCACTACTACAAAGATGTACCGATTCCCTCTATCTGGTGGCGTAATCCACTACTACAAAGATGTACCGATTCCCTCTATCTGGTGGCGTAATCCACTACTACAAAGATGTACCGATTCCCTCTATCTGACTTGGGCGATATGGGACCTACGATGTCCACCGCGACCCTCTGAAATAGTTCTTCTACTAGAGTGTAACGCGCAGACTTGCCCCCAGTCGCACGTACAGACTCTCGCACAACAGACGCATACACCGCCACTGACTCAGACGGGCGCACTCACGCAGTAAAACTCAACACATGGGCTTCCTTTCTAACGACGACGTTTATAACAAATAATAAAAGAAACGCTCAAAAGATTATCACAACTATGTACACCACACCTTCCCCACTACCAGCACCTCAATACCACATACACACACACAATGTAAATGCCAGGCTAGGTAGTTGTCTCTCACAATCCAACCTGTTTGGTGTTCTCGCCTGGTTACGTTCAGTCCTTTTCACGTCTAGGCGAGCAAGTCCTTTGTCGTGTGATCCCGAGTCGTCCCGTCTCTCGTACCGTGGACGACCTCGTAGCTCGCTCTGTAGCGCAGTCCTTACTGTGACCCGGGTGTCTCGGCACCGGTCGCTCACTCCCTGAGTGAAGAGATGGAGAGATGACCTCGCAATAGGCGTCCGTCGCTCCAATCTCCGTCAAGCACTCTGAATAAATAATAACGTCTTAGTATCACAACACTTGCTAAACACACAACATATTGGATAACATGAGATACATTACGTAACCTGGCTGATACAAATAACTCACACGTGCTTCATAACCCGACTACTTTCGTAACACCCCAAGTCTCTGTCACTATCTTGAAACAGACTATAACCAGACACTCTCGCCATACATTACCCTATACACTGGAAAAGACTATACATAACCACGTACTACCTTCATAACGACTTGGGCACACACACCTCACATTGCTTAGTTATCCATCTCGGCAAATAACTACATAGAAAACACCGGTTGCCTCAATGAATTCCAAACCAACATAACTGAACCAAACCAGTCAACACTACACAAACGAATCAACTCCTATTAACGCATACTATCTTCAACGCAGTTACCATCAATAATACATATAGAAACATACCATAATTCTAGGTTTCAGAGTCTTGGAATACGGGCTAAGGTACCTCACACACGTCTGTCCTCACTGACAGTATAGCCCCGTACTAACGTTCCTACAGCTCTGTTCGCCTGAACTCACTAAAAACTCCCCGTGCTAAACGTTTCTTAAAGATTCCACATGGGCCACGTGCCTCACGGAATATCGGCACAAAACAAACCGTTAACAAAACCGTACCGTATTAAACCCACTGTGTGAACCCTATGCGTGAGCATAGAGTTTCATCACAATTCCCCTTCCTCGGGGAAAAAGAAACGACCGAATTTCTTTTTAAGACAACTGGACGCAAGACATATATTACTAACAAAAGAACTAAACAACAGCCTTAAAATTCAATGCACACTCTCTGATCGCACTGCGAACGCGACAAGAGATCAGCAAAAGTGTTCTGCGGACCGGGAAGCCCCTCAATCTCAAACTGAAACTCCTGCAGCGTCAACGACCACCGCATCATCCTCGCGTTCTGGAAACGGCCGGACATAAGGTATGCCAGTGTTTGATGATCCGTCTGCAGGCAAAACACACAACCCCACAAATATCTCTGGAGTTTCGAAATAACCCACACAATAGCCAGACATTCCCGTTCGATTGTGCTGTAGCGCGTCTCCCTATCCAAGAGTTTTCGACTCGCGTAGCAAACGGGGTGGCGAGTATCTTCTCTGTCTTGCAACAAGACACCCCCTATCCCCGTAGAGCTAGCGTCAGTCTGAACTAGAAATGGTAGGTGCAGGTCCGGCAGAATGAGCACCGGCCCGCAAGAAAGGATCACCTGGATCCGGTGTAAAGCGGTCGCGCACTCAGGCGTCCAAACCAATTTACTCCTACCGTCGCCCGCGACGAGGGCGTTCTAGGCCGCGGTTAACCCGGCGTCGCGAAATTCGGCACATACCGACGGTAATAGCCGATCAGTCCCAACAGGGACCGCGCCTGCCGCTTCGTAGTCGGTACCGGGATCGCACGACCCACTTGGTGGCCGAGAATCTCCACAACGCGGAAACCAGCGTAAATCTTAGTCGGCCTCGCTGTTAATCCCGCTTCCTGCAGTAGAGACATTACGGACGCAACGTCTCGCAAGTGCTGATCCCATGAGCCACTTGTAACCAGGATGTCATCAAAAGAATTGATGGCGGACTCGTTCAGCAGCCACCGCATCATTCGAGCGAACGTGGCTGGTGCCGAAACGAGTCAGAAGGGCATCCTGACCCACTGGTACAACCCGTCGGGCGCCTGGAAACGCGGTTTTCGGTCGGTTCTCCTCTTTAACTAAGATCTGCCAGTAACCTTTGGACAGATCGAGCTTTGTGAAGTATTGGATACACGCTTACCGAGCAAACAAATCCTCCACATCTGGAATCGGCTCTGCGTCAAAGACCGTGTCTGCATTTAAAGCCCAGAAATCAATGCAAAACCGACACTGTCCGACTTTCTTCTTGACCAGAACAACGGGCGAGGTGTAGGGCGATGCCGACGGCTCAATCACCCCCTGCTGCAACATCGAGTGCACCTCGTCAATAATGACGCGCGTAGAGGCGAACGGCATAGGGTATGGCGACCGCCGGATCGGTTCCTCCGTTTTCAGACGGATCTCGTGCACAATCGGTCCCTTGCAGATGCAAGGCATAGCTGTGAGCACCCCTGCAAAGGTAGCCTGCAACTCATCCTGCTGTGCCTCCGACAAGTTGGCGTCGTAATGCACGTCTTTGAATGATTCCACCAGCCGGTGGTGAGGGAAGAGTAGGCAACGGCAACGCATCGTCCCCCTCAGGCTCTATCACTGCTACAGCCCCAAACCGCGCAGTCTCTTCCTTCTCATCGCACGCGACTGTAGCTCTAGTCGCGACTGGCGCGGCAGCGCCGGGCGAGACATGAACTTGCTCAATCGCACCGAACATACCCACGCCCGGCGCAACATCCATCATGTTTCCGATGATCAAGTCGACGACAGGCTCATCAATAACACAACAAATTAACTCACCGGAAAAGAACTGGGTGTCAAAATCGACTTTGGTTAAAGGAAACGACTTTACCTTCCTCCGAACGAAACCACCCTCTGAGTCTCCCCCGAGAACTAATCTTTCCATACGAGGCGACGCCGGACCCCCGCTGTCGTTGCACCCGAGTCGCGCAAAACGGAAACTACGACTCCATTTACCACGCCGTCCACCAACGGTAGGAACCCACCTCCGTCAGCCGAGCACAAAACGCCCAGCCTCGGTTCCTCTCCGACTGACACCGCAACACTGGTCGTGTGAGTGAGCTGCCCAGCCCCCTCTACCAGACCAGTGACGCTAGGACATTGATGAGCCAGATGGCTGTACCCATGACAGGTGAAACACTGAGCGCCTGAACTATTGTTTGGACAGTTACGACTAAAATGCCCGTACTCATGACACGTAAAACACTGAGTGTCCGAATTAGCCATACGACCACGTCCGACCCACGTCCAGACTTCTCTCCTCGTGCGTAAGGATCGCGACCGCCAATGCTGTTACCTCTATCCCCGCGTCGAAAACGTAAAGTACCTCTACCGTTAACCACATGGGCCCCACGCAAGGTATTGACGCCCCTTTATCCCCCAGTCGTGTTAGCGGCGACCAACCCGACTGGCGGCGACTCGGTCCTACGCGCTAGGTTTTTCGTCTGATGCGCGAGCCGAAAAGCCTCCGCGTTCTGAACTAACTCCTCTGTAGTCTTGAGGTTACGCTTCCTCAAAAACACCGCTAGATCCTTGGAAACACTACCAAAGAACTGTTCCGCCAACACGAGATCAAATAATGCCTCGTACGTGTGGTCGATCTTGGACAGTTCGACCCAACGTACGATCAAGTGGGACAACCGTTTGCCAAACGACACAAACGATTCCCCTGTCTCTGGCCGACAAGCTCTCAAGCGTCCCCTGAATCCCTCCGCACTACACTGGAACTTCTGCAATAGACACTCCTTCAGAAGTATCGTAATCTACGTTCCCCGAAACGTTCAAGCTATGGAAAAGACTCAAGGCTTGACCTTCTAGCACCGACGAAAGCAAAACGGGCCAGTTGGCGGGTGGCCAACTCAATGCCTGCGCATGAGCCTCAAAGCGACACAGAAAAGCGTCAATGGAGTCGACCGACTCCTTAAACATTGGCAGTCTAGGAAAGTTACGTAGTCCCCGACCTACCGAATCACTATCTGGAGGTGCCCTGGCTAACTGCAACTGTAACTCCCTATCCTTTTCTTCTTTCTCTCTCTCTGAAATTCTAGCTCTTTCTCTCTCAGGGCATGTTCTTTTTTGGCTCTCTCCCTGTCTCTCTATCGCTGAATATCTAATTCCTCCTTTCTAAGGACTCTTTCTTTCTCTTCTCTCTATCTCTCTGAATTTCTAGCTCTTTCTCCTCCCTCTCTATCTGTATCTCCAGCTCTTTCTCCTCTCTAAGTTTCCGAACCTCTAATTCTTTCTCGTCTTTCTCCCTCTTAAAGACTCTCTCTTTGTCCCTTTCCTCTCTATCCTTACATTTCTCGACGTAATCAAAAAGCCTGTCCTCCTTAAGACCTAGCCTCTCACCTTGTTTAATATAAGCCTCTACCTGGTCCGACTCCATATTTAAAGCAACAACTTCCAAAAAAAACGTAAAAATACAAAACGCAAAACAAATCAACGGCAAAAACTTAAAAGAAGGCCCACAGAAATAGCAACAACCTACGCAAGAGAAACAGTGACTTACTTGAAAAACGTCCAGATGGATAAAAAAAAACAAAAACACGATAGACCGAAGAGCAAGGAAAAAGAATACCACAAGCTATACAACAGGAAGAAACAAGAACTAGCTCCTCGTAAGATCCAGAAAACTACGGAAACAAAAGATCTTACCCCCTAGAATCGGAGAGGGGAAACTAACACAGACAACCAAACACGCACATAGCAATCAAACCTTATTCTAAAATCTCTACCCACTAGCGCCCGCATCTACTCTAACCTACCTCTAAAACAGGGTCACCACTGTAACGCACGCAGACTTGCCCCCAGTCGTGGAATACGGGCTAAGGTATCTCACACACGTCTGTCCTCACTGACAGTATAGCCTCGTACTGACGTTCCTACAGCTCTGTTCGCCTGAACTCACTAAAAACTCCCCGTGCTAAACGTTTCTTAAAGATTCCACATGGGCCACGTGCCTCACGGAATATCGTCAAAAAACAAACCGTTAACAAAACCGTACCGTATTAAACCCACTGTGTGAACCCTATGCGTGAGCATAGAGTTTCATCACATAGAGGAATCTGTTGCATTGGGACTTCTGACACCCTCCCTCTAGGTACTGTCTAAGGACATTCCGGACAAGATTCACAGAACCTCCTGACCTCTGCACACATGCCGGGCCAATAGAAAGTACCCCAGATTCTCTCCTTGGTCCTTTTCCCTCCTAAATGCCCTGCCATTGGAGGATCGTGCGCTAGACGTAATACCTCCCCCCTAAGTTGCTGTGGTACCACTAAATGCGATAGCTCCGCCCCCTCCTGCAGATAGATTCTGTACAACACTCACTTTTTGACGCGGAACTTTACTGACGCTCTACCTGACTTCAGGATGGTCCCTTGCTTAGCACAGTTGCTAGCTTTAGCTAAAGTCTCATCCTTCTCTTGCCACTTCTTTAACTGGTCTGGAGTCACATCCAGCTTAAGAGATTCTGGGATGGATAATGGTTTTTCTCCCCTGCCTTCTGCCCTCACCTGAGCTCGGGTTTGTATAGCAGCAGATACGGCACAAATTCTTTCCATCTATAGCTACGGGACTACGCTGCTCTTCTTTGAAGACTACCCAGTTGCCCAGTATGACGTCAGGGATAAAATCTTCTATGACAATTAATCTACCGTCCACTTGACAAACTGTGAGTCTACCTCCACGTAGGCAGTGGGGTACGTCCCTGCCTTGGATGGATCAGCCAACACGACCTCAATCTCACGACGTGTCAGATCTTCAGGTCGCACCCGGCATCTTGAGGCTACAGCTCCCATCTCAGCCCCCGTATCCCTCATGACTCTAACAGGATTCCCTCTGAGTTGCCTCGTACTCCAAGGGTTGTACGGCTGGATACTACTGACGGTGGTGCTAATGAGCTCCCCTTGATTCAAACTGACGTTTGGGCTTACAGTCACTTGATTCAAAGGGTTTGGCTGTCTACATTGCCTTGCTATGTACCCCTTCTTCCCACACGTGTAACACTCAATTTGCCGACCTCCTGCCTGACTCTCTTTTGGTTTACCCTCCTCCTTCTTACTTCCACCAGACAGTTTATCTACCTTAACAGTCGGGTCGCTGGGTCTGGGTCCCCCTCTAGGGGTGGTACCCTACCCCCGAACACAGATCTCCTGGTCACTGCCCTCTTAACATCTATGTGAGGCTTAGTTAACTCTGCCGCCTTTCCAAGGTTCTGGGGAAGTCGTTCTCTCACCAATAGCTCTAACTCCGGACTCATGATGGAATATAGTTGCTCCGTGATGAAAGCGTCCAACACGTCAACTACATCCTCAATGTCCCTCCTGGCTAACGAAAACCATCCCTTCACTAGAGTGTGTAACCTACTCAGAAACTGAGGGAAAGTTCCAGCACCCTCCTTACGTACCTCCGTGAACTGTTTGCGGTAAAACTCAGCGTCCCTCCGAAACGTTTCAGTAGCGCATCTCTAACGACACTGAAATCATGGGCCTGCTCTGGACTCAACTTCAAGTACGTCTCTCTAGCTTCCCCCGACAGTAAAGGTCTAGCGGACCAGATTTCCCTTCTCCACCCTTGAGTCTCGGCTATCTGCTCGAAGTGCTGAAGATAGCTCTCTATGTCCTCCTTCCCATCAAAAGGTAGAAGTCTGACACGATACCCATCTGACTGGCTACGCTGACTTTGCTGTGCTTACATCTGTTCTCTAGCCCTTCTTTCTTCTTCTAGCTGGGCTTGAAATCGTTCTCTTTCATCTGACCTTTCTTCAGCCCTTTCCCTACGATCTAACTCTCTCTGTTCCTGTTCAGCCCTTTCTCTACGATCTCTCTGTTCCTGTTCAACTTCGAATTTCCTCTCTAGAGCCCTACGATCTGACTCTCTGTTCTCGTTCAGCTTCGAATTTCCTCTCTAGTAACATCATCTCCTGGTCTTTCCCAACAGACTCCATCCATCACAAAGTTGGCTAACACTACGTCTGTCAATCCCATGCTTATCCCCAACTCCCTGTGTCTGACATAAGGGTCAGAAACACCTAGTCCTACTAAACCTTTGGCCTCTACCGGGGATAAAAATGCCGCCATGCGAGAGTTTTGGAAGGAAAGCGTACTCACTGTGACTGCCGCTCTCGACTGACGCGACGGGGTGGTTCCAGCAGGCAACGAGTCGGCCGATGCCTCAGCCAGCTGTGCCTGGTCCTTTACAGCCCTACGATTGCCGGCTCTGGTCAGCATTGTGCCCGGAGACGATGTCCTGCCACTCAAAGAGAAAACGAAAGCTGAACGACAACAAAACATCCAACACACAACACTTAATACAAGACAATCGAATAAATGACAAACAAACAGACGACGGAGCCGGAGGGTCCCCTGTTGCCCAGGCCTTGGCAGCAGAGTTACACACAACAACCCCCTGTTTCGCACTGCTCAGGGTATTTGCCCTAGAGCAATACTCCATTACTCCCGACCAAGCGCCCGCCTAGTCATTCACTCGACAAGACAACGAAGAAACAAAACACTAACCTCTGGGTACTAACCTAATCTAACCTAACGATCCACCAACTACCCCCCTCCCCCCCCCCCCTAACAATTTCGATCCCACCGCTGCCACCAAAATGTCATGACCCTCGCTTCCGGGGTGCAAACTATGAGCGCTACCACTCGAGAACAACCAACCCACACTAACACAAACACCAGAGGAACAATTACGACAACATTTATTACATATAAAACTAACAATAATCAAAATATCCTCACTCAATCATAACCAAGCACTCACACATAACATTCACACACATCCAAACTCCCCAACCCTAATATCCATTATGCACAATACAAAATAACAACAAAGTTAAACATATAATAAAACAAATATATGCCTTAATAATATACAACTTGAAAATTGAGAAAAACGAATATAATTTACAAGCAACTGAATCTCCTCAGTGGGAGCACGAACGACAAACGACAAGTTCAAATTAAATTAATGCTTCCGCTTCCGCAATAAAGACCTTCATAGCACATGGCTCCTTTAAACACAATATTTCGGAATACACAATATCGAATATATAATGGAACAAATTAATACCCTTAGTAAAACACAACTGAAAGTTGATCAAACTTAATAGTTCACAAGTCACTGGACCTTCTCGACGGAAGCACAACCGTCAAACTCAGCTCAGCTTAACGCTCTTGCTTCCGCGATAAGGTCTTTCGTAACACCTGGCTGCTTTTAAATAATACAATATTTCAAAATCTTTCTGTCACTGCAACAAAGCTCCTCTCACAACATTGTCACTACGAGGAGCTGAAAGCACACTCACAATGTCCTTTACAAGTTTACAAATAAACAAGGCATTACTTAAATAAGTTAGAAATTACTAAATGGGACGCCCCGACCTGGCTAAACACGGGGCGTGCCGCGATGCTTGCAACAGCGCTCAGGTACGGCGTCGTAGACCCACAAGGCGGAGTGATTGATTGTACATTGCTTAACGTCCCGACAGCAACAAGGCTTTCTCAGGACGTGCCTGCACTGCTTGTGAAAAAAAAAAACTAAACAGAAAATTGAATGTATGTCGCCAGCCGGTCCAATACGTTAAATAAACCTACAACATGGGGCCTAAATAAAGCTAAGACCATTTAGCAACACACATCCAATATCAAGAGCTACAGGCAGTGCAGACAGTTGGGAGAGTTTTAAAAAGACAAATACAGGTGAATGGACCAAGGGTAGACAGAAACACATGCCCCAGAATAGAGGGGAAACCCACCCTGTGGGGCTGACCAGGGTGACCCTGGGAACTAAAAAGTACCTAACCCCACCCAAGTCCCCCAGGGCAGACCCGGGTGGGGTTCACAAGGCGGAGTGACACAGCCAGCCTCCACTCTAACGAACCACCCAGGCCTTCCGCACAGCACTGCGACGGACTAAGCCAGTTAGTTTTTTTTTTAGATCTTTAGGTTTTTGAAAGTTTAGACCGTTGGATTTGGATGCACTAACCAAAATAATAATAATAACAGAACAAGCAAACACAGACACCCCCCCCCCCCCCCCCCCCCCGAGCATATGGCCACTAAAGAATTCTTGCGTGCACTTACTGTCATCCGTGAAGACGCCCCAGCTGGGACGAAGACAAACAAAGACAAGCCAGGGGTTCAGTCGTTGCAGCTTTTTTTTTTTCTCTCTCTCTCTCTCTCTCTCCTTCCCAGGGCACCAACTCCGGAGCAACCAGAGCCGTATTACGGGACCGCTACAGAACAGCGGCACAACCGCTTGAGGGCTTCAGCAAATGGAGAACCATGCCTGAACGCTCTCCCTCAGAGACTGATGATTCCGTTCGCTGTTGGAAAGAAACTGACCTTGTTTGCTGATGGAAAGCGAGTGACTTTGTTCGCTGATGGAAAGCGACAAACAATTTGGATTTTGTATGGTTTAGCAAAAATGACAAACACGAACAGGGTGTCGGATTTCTCGTCTACAAAGACATCGTGAACACCGTCATGAGTTGTCGGCCAGTCTCCAGTAGGCTTATCACCATACGCTTTAGGGCAACCCCATTCAATATCACCATTGTACAAGTTATGCCCCAACAACAGACTATGGCGATGAGGAAATAGAAGACTACTATGACCAACTGCAAGAAGTTCTGGACCAGACCCCCAAGAAAGACATTCTTGTGGTACAGGGAGACTGGAATGCCAAAATAGGAGAGGATGCTGCTAGGAACTGGAAAGGCACATGCGGACGCTACTGCAATGCAGAGACCAACGACAGAGGATTAAGGCTCCTGGAATTTGCCAGCTCAAATGATCTAAAGCTGATGAACACGTTTGGCCCACACAAAGCATCCAGAAGGTCGACATGGCACAGCCCGAAGGGAGAGCACCACAACCAAATTGACTACATCATGGTGAAGAGACGCTTCCAAACCAGTGTGAACATTGCCAAGACAAGAAGTTTTCCAGGCGCCGACATTGGAAGTGACCATGACTTAGTGATGATGACCTTCCGACTTCGCCTAAAGAAGGTCAACAAGCAGGGTCCCATCAGACCTCGAGAAACTGAAAGACCCAGAGGTAGTGGAAGCCTTCCAGGCAAAGATAGGAGGAAAATTCGCACCACTGCTACTTCTAGGTGCAGAAGACATGCACGTGGACACACTGATCGATACATTTAACAATGTTGTAACCCAAACAGCCAGTGAGATCCTTGGCAAACACCGACAAGCAAAGAAACCTTGGGTTACAGCTGACATCTTTGTTCTATGTGACAAGCGTCGAGAATTAAAGAAAAAGAAATCAGAGGTAGAAGGAGCTAAACAATACAGGGAAATTAACCAGGATATCAAGAAAAGCATGAAAAAAGCAAAGAATAAGTGGATTGAAGATCAGTGTAAACACATAGAAGTAAATCTGAACAAAAATAATAGCAAAAAAACATACCAGCTGGTGAAAGACCTGACCAGTGTAAAACAAGGACGCTCCTCTATCATTCAAGATAGGGAAGGGAACTGTCTTACGGAAGACCAAGACATACTGAAGAGATGGACAGAGTACTGTTCAGATCTGTACAACCACCGAGCTACAGGGGACCCAGGCATACTTGTCAACCCACCCGTGACCAACAATGGCAACTATCCCATCCTCCGAGAAGAAGTAGAGGCTGCAGTGAAGTCGCTGAAAAAAGGGAAGGCAGCAGGAGCAGACAACATCCCTGCAGAGTTAGTCCAAGAAGGGGGAAAAGACATGATAAGCGCCTTAATAAGATCTGGCAGTCAGGGGATTGGCCCACACCATGAACCCAATCACTTATAATAACTCTCCCCCAAAAAGCAACTTACATGAATGCCAGAATTATCGCACGATCAGTCGTATATGCCACCCAAGCAAAGTCATGTTAAAGATCCTGCTGAACAGGCTGAAGCCATAGGCAGAGGAAATCATAGCTGAGGAACAGGCAGGCTTCAGACCAGGGCGCAGCACAACTGAGCAGATCTTCAACCTGAGAGTTCTATGTGAGAGGTACCTACAGCACCAGCAAGATCTCTATCATGTCTTTGTGGATTTTAAGAAAGTGTTTGACAGGGTGTGGCATGCAGCCCTTTGGTCCACAATGAAGCTATACAACATTAATGCCAACCTGATCAAAGTCGTAGCAAACCTTTACAACAAGGCCACTAGCGCAGTCTGCTTCAACGGCAAAATAGGAAACTGGTTTAGGACTACAGTCGGAGTCAGACAAGGGTGCTTGCTCTCACCTACTCTTTTCAACATCTTCCTGGAAAGAATTATGACAGACGCTCTGAAAGATCATGAAGGATCTGTCAGTATTGGAGGCAGAACAATCACGAACTTGAATGAACAGAGAAGGAACTAGCTCAGCTGGTGGAAATGCTGGACAGTACAGCCATTGCGTGCGGGATGGAAATCGGTGCAGAGAAGACCAAACTGATGACCAATAACACCAGTGGCATTGGCACTGACATCATGATTGGAAGCCCAAAACTGGAAACCGTTAATAAGTTCAAATACTTAGGAGCCATTGTGACAGATGAGGGATCAAAACCAGAAATACTGTCCAGGATTACACAGACAACAACAGCACTGACAAGATTGAAGACCATATGGAAGGACAGAAACATCACACTCTGCTCCAAGATCAGACTGATGCGCTCCTTAGTCATCTCAGTGTTTTTGTATGCCTGCGAGTCATGGACCCTCACAGCAGACCTTGAAAGGAGGATACAAGCCACTGAAATGAGATGTTTTCGAAGGCTGCTTGGCATTTCATACAGATTGATTGTACATTGCTTAACGTCCCAACAGCAACAAGGCTTTCTCAGGACGTGCCTGCACTGCTTGTGAAAAAAAAAATAAACAGAACATTGAATGTATGTCGCCAGCCGGTCAAATACGTTAAATAAACCTAACACATGGGGCCTAAATAAAGCTAAGACCATTTAGCAACACACATCCAATATCAAGAGCTACAGGCAGTGCAGACAGTAGGGAGAGTTTTAAAAAGGCAAATACAGGTGAATGGACAAAGGGTAGACAGAAACACATGCCCCAGAATAGAGAGAAAAACCCACCCTGTGGGGCTGACCAGGGTGACCCAGGGAACTAAAAAATACCTAACCCCACCCAAGTCCCCCAGGGCAGACCCGGGTGGGGGTATTTCATACAGAGATCACGTCACAAACGTGGAAGTGGGAAGAAGAATCAGGCAAGCTATCGGATCTTATGAAGACCTATTAGCCATTGTGAAAAAAAAAAAACGCAAACTGAAGTGGTATGGGCATGTCACGCGTTCAGCAGGGCTTGCCAAAACAATCCTGCAAGGCACTGTGCAAGGAGGTCGAAGGAGAGGAAGACAGAGGAAAAGATGGGAGGACAATATCTCAGTGGACAGGACTGAAGCTGCGCGATACGCTAAGAATGGCAGAGAACAGAGAGGAATGGAGAGAGCTGGTTGCCAAGTCATCAGTGGTGCCCCAACGGTCGGCAAGACTACGGGATATAGATAGATAGCAAAAATGCGCTCAGTTAAATGTTCAATGTTAAAGCTGAGAAACAGTCACAAAACTCCGCCCCGCACGTGTTTTAAAAAAAACTTTGCAGGACCCAGCGAGGGCCCTGTCTTCGTGAACGTTCGGCTAACTTCGGCAAACCGGTTTGCAACCCAGTTGACTGAGTTTTCAACTGCGTTTGTCGTGCTGGCAAAACTCCCGTGAAAAAGACAGGCCACTTCCTGTTTGCAGCGAGTGCGCACCGCGATCACTGATCTAAACCAGCGATATTTTTACTGACATCAACAGTAGCAGACGACACTCGACCACCCGACGGACAGAGCAGGCCATTTGTGTCTTGCCTGGACGCACACTGGATATGGACCAGGCCGAGCTATCCGTAAGTTACACAGTACAGCCTGAAGCTTTATTTGATATCGGAAGGGTGAGGAAGGAGGGGTTATTTGTCGTTTTGTGTTTGTTGTTATAATCTCTCTCTCTCTCTCCCCCACCCGGGTCTGCCCTGGGGGACTTGGGTGGGGTTAGGTATTTTTTAGTTCCCAGGGTCACCCTGGTCAGCCCCACAGGGTGGGTTTTTCTCTCTATTCTGGGGCATGTGTTTCTGTCTACCCTTTGTCCATTCACCTGTATTTGCCTTTTTAAAACTCTCCCTACTGTCTGCACTGCCTGTAGCTCTTGATATTGGATGTGTGTTGCTAAATGGTCTTAGCTTTATTTAGGCCCCATGTGTTAGGTTTATTTAATGTATTTGACCGGCTGGCAACATACATTCAATGTTCTGTTTTTTTTTTTTTTTTTTTTTTTTTTTTTTCACAAGCAGTGCAGGCACGTCCTGAGAAAGCCTTGTTGCTGTCGGGACGTTAAGCAATGTACAATCAATCTCTCTCTCTCTCTCTCTCTCTCTCTCTCTCTCTCTCTCTCTCTCTCTCACATCCACTTTACTGTGTTGGATGTACATCACAATGCTTCTTTATTTATTTATATTATCCTATATTGGACTGGATGTACGTGTTGACAAAATGCGTTCACAATTACAAAGTGTCAGGAGTCATACTTACAGCATGTACAGCCGTGCATTCTGCCATCATAGTCCCCAGCGCGTAAAATCCGTGGCTGTCGGTCAGTTTCAAAGTGTCACAGAATCGTCTGCTGTTGTCCGATCTGCTAATCGCGATGATTTCCGTGCAACAGGAAGTGGTCTGTCGTTTTCCGAGAGTTTTGCAAGCTCGGGATACGCAGTTGCCAACTCCGTCAACTGTGTTACGAACCGATTTGACCCACTTAGGGGCAGGGCCCAAGCTGGGTCCTGTAGTCTTTTTAAAACACGCGCTGGGCGGGTTTTTCTCATTGCACCTCAGCTTTAAAACACATGAAACAAGAACCATTTGATCACGCAGACTGAGCGATCACGTGTGTCACACACCGTCCTTTGACTCGTACGGCAACAATTCCCCGTGCAAAGGCCAAATAACTCACCTATGCTATCGTTACCCGGTGACTAACTAATCCCTGTCACCCCTCTAAATGTAACTCCCCTACAAAAATAGGGATAAAAACCCTGTGTCTGTAACTCCTTCAAAGGTTCTGCCACGGAACGCGCTGGAACCTTCTGCTCCAGCAGCACTGCCCTGTGCTCTCTCTCAAGATCAAGAGCAGCCAAGCACCTGAGAAGGTCGACTGCGAAATCCAGAAGATTGGCATTTCTGCCAAGCACTGATTTAATCTTCTGGTTCACAGACTTCAGCCGATTATTTAGTGTGTGTGTGTGTGGGGGTGTGAGTGTGTGTGGGTGTGTGTGTGTGTGATCGTGATGAGCACATACACACCAGTGTTTTTCTAGCTGTTTGGTTTGTTCTTTTATTTTGTTAATATTTATTTATTTGTGTATTTAAGTTTGCATTATGTTTAAAAACAAACAAATAAATATTGTAAACCGCCTAGAGCTCCGTCAGGAGGTTAGGTGCTATATAATACCCATTATTATTGCATGTATTATTATTATTATTATTATTATTATTATTATTATCATTGCATGTTACTTGTGCCAGGTGATGATTCGGCTTTTGTCCCACATTATTAGTTGTTTAGACCCTTGACAAAATTATAGCTTTTGGTCACATTGAGATGTCGCTAGAACACTCGGGGGTTCTTTCTCCGGGTACTCCGGTTCTTCCACCCCCTCACTTTGGTACCGGTCTCAGGCCACTTTACAAATTTCAAATACAAGCGATCAAAAATCTCTGTAACTTCAGTAGCTGACTGGCCCTTCGTTTGTCTTGTACTGTGTTTGTCTTAAAGGTCCTGGTTCAGCAATTAGTCAGTTGAGGCCAGCGAAAAAAAATTTCGAAGTCCCTACTTGACTTTAAAAGTGCAACCCTGACAGGGCCTCGTCAGATGGGATCCCCGAACATTCACGTTACTATAGCTGCTGTAGAGCGTCAGACGTCCTTGACGGCTGTCACAGTTCACGCAAACAGGTATACGCCACTCAGCTGCCAAAGGTCACTTCCAGTTGCATCTGTCCGTACACGGTAACACCCACAATTCTCGTGCAACAACGACGAAACGGATGACTATCCAACTTTCACTTCTGGGTCGGTACTGGGAAGCACTGAGCAACGTCCCGCACAGCGTCCAAAAATGGCCCAGGGAATGGTGACGGTACGTCGAACATGCTATATCGTGGTCTTCTCATTTCTTATGTCCTCGCATTTATCCAAAACAAGGTTTCCTCGAAAGTGTTTGCAAACAACAAGTCTTTATGGTAGTCGCCACTTTTACGAAGGGAAGCTACTAGATGTTTGTGTAAGGGACAGCACTCCCGTGCTAAGCAACGCGCAACGCGGAAACGCCCACCTCAAAACGATTTTATTTTTCACAAAAGCCTGGGAGATAATTTACAGGTCATCATGCAACGATGTGATGTTCATGGGTGACAGTGCGAGAATATGAAATGAATGTAAACGGGACATAAATATGCCCCATAAATCCATGGCCAGCAAGCGATATACATTCCCATGAGCTCCTGCGGATGCAGGGGCTCATGAGAATGTATGACTTTTGCATTTGGAACAGGCTGGCTGAAGGCCTGTTCTGTCTGAACCAAACAGCTGAAATTCAGCTTTTCGGGATTTTGAAAAGCTGAATCAGCTTCTAGGAGTGAAGACTGTCACCCATTGATGTGATTGTGGCTGTTCGTGTGTGTTACACTGACATAAAATTAGATTCCATTATAAGAATCTAAGCACTAGGTAATATTTTGATTTGTCGATTACTTCTCATCTTGTTTTTTTTTTTTTTTTTTTTTTTTTTTTTTTATCACAAAAGATAATTACTGTCTGCAAACTTGATGAGTTCAGTGATAATATTTTCTCCCCAGACCAACTGCTGTCTATGCACACGCAATGCACCCTGCCCAATGCATACCTCATGCAGGTGCCTGACAGCAAACACCGATACACCAACTACAAGCTAAAGGGTGCATGAGCAAACGAGAGGCAAGTTTCAAAATAATTAGATACAGGGCCGCAGCAGATGGCTCCGACCTTCGCCATACCAATAATGTATACATTTTTTTGACAAGACCATATAATTATTTCTTTTTATGCCCTCGACCCAAATTAATTTAAATGTTACTAATTTTTCCATTTTGGGGGGTTGTGCGAATTCTTCCCCCCCCCCCCCCCCCCCCCCCGATTGACTTTAGGAAGCAGATGAAAGCAAGCTGGCATCATGCAGGCATGCACCCCTTCGGCTGGAGCATTAGGTTTCTTTCACCTCGTGCTATGGTTATGAGATATGAAATAAATGTTAGGAAACAGATTATATATATATATATATAATATATATATATATATATATATATATATATATATATATATATATATATATATATTATGTAATTGGTATTCTAACCACAATATATGTCATTCATAGTTTATCTATGTTTGCACTGACAGCAAACCATGTGGGATTTATTTCTGATCACTCCATATAGCAATGTTCTCTATCAGAAAACTGAAATGACTCAACCCGCAAAAATAAATATCAAGGAAATATATCAGTTCACAACGTCAAGAGGTATATCTCACTTGATCTTCATTTTGTGACAAAAACATTGTTTTCAAATACACTTCAACGTATGGTTTATTTGTTTATATCTGTACTGAGTGAAACTGTTAAAAATGCCTTTCATTGTGAGGCTTCTCTTATGAGTTTACCAAAATCGTCAAATACATCAATAAGTGTCTCTTGGCTTGACTTCACGAACGAAGATTCTATAGGGCTTGCCCACGTCGTCTGCAGGCATTTTGTGGCTGCGGAGGCCAATCCGGGACAGGCAGGTTTACATCAATAAGTGTATACATAAATAAAACACAATGACCATGATTGTCATAATTCCTAAAAATACAGCTGATTTTTTTTTATGAAATGAGTATGTCTATCCTCAACAAGACCAAGTAGTCTATGTACCCTACAGAACCACATAGTCCAGATCAAAATGGTGACTGCGAAGCGTGTGTAATGCAGAGACGAACTCAACGAAAAAAAGAAAGACGCTTAGAAAAGACAGCTACAACACAATTATATTCATATTATCTAGTAATAAATTGTGTTGTAACTGTCATTTCTAAGCGACGTTCTTTCCTCATAGGGTTCTTCTTTACAGAACAACATGCATGTACACTTTTACTTCCTGCACCATATATAACTGTAATAATACAAGAGGCAAAAACACAAACAGAACAGAGACAACCATTTTAATTATAAAGAAACAATTTCAGTGATGTCATTGAATTGTATGCATGGTATATTTTGCTTATGATGCTGTCATTCAAACTTGGTCTCTGTGTTTTGGTAAGTGAGGGAGAGGGGGGGGGGGGCTGGAGGGGGCGGGTACACATGCAGGCATATATATATATATATATATATATATATATATATATATATATATATATATATATATATATATATATATATATATATATATATACCGCAACGATTTCCTAATGTATTGTTACATATGGCAATATAGTTCTATCATCATATGCTACATTTTGCTATCCACCAAAATGCTAATATTGCCATGATTCCACAGCAGACAGACAGCCTTCATGGACAGGTCCAACCAGTGAAGAGACAACAGACTGGCCAGTGTCAAACATGTCACCAAACTGCAGGGGCGTTAGCAGCAATGTCACACAGAAACTTTGGAACAGCAAACAGCCTGATGCAGTGCAGTGTGCCCCAACTTGCTCTCAGCAGGCAGCTGCAAGACAAGAACAAAGGTCAGTTAGTACATGTGAAGATGTACTGCAAACACTGTTCTAGAGGAGTTTACTTGGCTACCGGGTATCAGCCAGTATAATCTACTCAACATGAAACCAACCGTAATGAATCATAGCCAGTGTAATCAATAAACTCCATACAAGACAGATTTGCAAAATAACTTTTACAAACAATTTCTTTGTCTCGGTGATGGTCAAACGATTTATACAGTTTTGTTCTAATAATAAAAGACATTGTAGCTTTGCAATGCTGCTTAGTAACATGATATTATATGAATATGTTTTCAGGCCAACATAACCAACTTTTCCCTGGGGGAGACTAAAGATGCACTCAACCGATGAGCAGCCCCTGGTGACTATAATGTGGGAGTAGAGGCGACACCTTATCAGCGCGTGACCAGTGAAGACAATCCGGCCTACTGTTTGTGTGGGAATCATCTAATAATAATGGACAACAAGAACTACTGAATTTGATCCAGCTGATCGAGTTAACAGAAGAACCAACTTTTCTAAATATTTGTAAGAAGCAGACCGAAGTCAAATTTTGCAGCGTCAAAAATTATAGCATCACATTTGCAAATAAAATTCACACATTATAATAGCAATCAAACATCACCAACACTCTACATACAGATTTTTTTCAGTTGTGTCATGAGAGCCATATGGGGCTTGGCAACAGCAAACACTGTTGCTCTTATCAGGTGGCCATAATCAGATGGCAGTTTCTAAGCCCCAATCTAAACTACCTGAGGGCACTATCTGGTTGCGTATGTGTGTGAAACCAACCTCCAAGTCTTTACTTCTGCTGAAAAACCACATCCACTCGTCGCTCAATCTTGTCATCTGTACTGCGTAGGTAATGTAACAAACTGGAGAGCTTCTCATCAGTGAGGCATTGGGGATACAAGGCCACAGAGCACATTCCTTGATGAGAAAAAACAGAATGAAAAGAACATTTTCATTAACTTTCAAAATTTACTTTCTGTCATGGAGATTGTTTACATCTGTTTGTACAAGGAGTTGGGACATGAATAAATGGCATCCTGTCTCAGAAGACAATGGAGTATATGCGCTTGCTGGGTCAGTCACTGGAGTGACCTCTCCAGGGCGCAAGCCTGGGCGAAGTGTATGGAGATCCTGGGGTGCCCAGTCGTCAAGATCCCCCTCTCGGCCTCGCTGATGTATCCAAAGGATTGCAAAGCAGTACGTTTGGCACCAGTTTGGCTGCAGGAGCTGCCAGAACAGTGCGTGAATACAGGCAGCTGTCTGCCTTCGGGGCTCCACTCCTGATTTGAAGGGTTTACTCCCCCACATTTGGCCGTTGGATCCAACCTGATCTCCTCCGTCCTCTAGCCGTTGGCTGTCAGAAACAGCTCATCCGCCTAGTGGTGCAATGTGAACACCACCCCCTCACGTGGTTTAGCCCACCAGCTGAGGTGGTTTGCCAGGGTGTGGCGCTTGGAGCCAGCACGTGAGAGATTAAGGAGATGGATGAGGACCAGTGATGCCCGTCCGTCCTATGTAGGACGCAGCTGCCGAACAGCAAAGGTGCTACCTCTATCCAGAGCCCCCTACACCCCAACTCAAATAAATGGACACATGCATGTAATATATACTCCATATTGTGCACTTTGTACTCTCTATAGAAGAAAGTATTAAAGTTGAATGTAAAAGCAAAACGTTGGACATTTTTTGTTTTCAATACATTTGGACATTCTTCTTCATAAATTGCATAGTCTGCTTTCATTTTTCATCCTTGTTATAACTACATACTGTAAACAGTGCACATGAACAGGAATTCTGCACCTGACTTGCCATAAGAAAGAATTAGTTTTCATGGTCAGTGTCACAATCCTAAATAGTATATTTATACAAATACATGTACTGTAATGATACTGAAAATGACATGTACAATACTGCACTTGTACCAGAAATTGCACAAGTGTGTAACATACATGTACTATGCATATTTCTGCTGTGCTACCTGGTATGCCACAGAGTGCCTGTTGCTAATCTTGGTATACTGCTTGCATACTTGGTGGTTGAAGTCAAGGATGGTAAGCCTGTTGCGCATTGTGTAGCCTTTGTAGCCAATGAAAGTTTTTTTTTGGGCCATTTCATTTTCAGCCACATAGATACATCCCCTTGACTAACACTCAAAACACTCAATGATGAGACTGAAACATATCTAAACTCTAAGTCAAAATAAGTGCATAAATAAGACATGATACCTTGATCATGCCTGGCAAGGACACTTGTAATGTGTGGTGATGGTTGATAACAGGCTTTATCCCTTGTTTCAAGTGGTGTTTAGCCTTTGGCAGCAGCAAAGAAACTGAAAACAGATGGCCAATATAATAGATAAAGCAAAACCTGAAAGTAAAAAAGCACAAAAGTGAAAATGTACCAGCAGCAGTTTATACTGAGTAGGTTATTTCGATGACAGGACAGTTTCGTGTGTTTTTGTTCTGCATACACTCAAGGATATAATCCTCCATGTAAACACACAGCTCAACTCAAACCTTTTATGCAATTCGCTTGCCTTTGTGCCACTCATCAAGGTAATGATCCAGATGTTTCAGTGGCTGCGATCAAGTCAGTAATAATATACAAATCTATTTCATACTGGAAAAAAGATACATGCATTACAGAGTGGCAAACTGACCAGTAGCTAGCACTAGCTGTTATGAAGACTTGGGAGAAAAACCACCATGGCACCATGATAATAATGTTTACTGTCAACTTGTAAATATACTTACAGTGTGGAGGTAGCAGTCATATGTAAATCATAACTTACAGTGTTGTGACAGCAATATTTCCAGGACACTATAAGCTACTTTATGTGTGATGTGATAACACTTTTACAAACAAAAATGATTTTGTGCAAGCGCACAGGTGTACCATACTTCAAAATCAAATGCCACCAAACTGATAATTACCTGAAAGTAGCAGGAGATTACAGTAGAACTCTGTCGGTGACAACTTATCGGACAGGTCTTGCTGTCTTCAGAAAATCGATGCCAGTCTGTGCATTCACCAGTTTCAAGTCACCTGACCTTGTGGCAGCCCTGCTGTCTAGAAACAAACCATAAACACAGTAATGGATGGACAAAACCTGTTGAACAAGAAATAAATACAGAAAATAGGCATGTGTGCACATACGCATGTGCATGTGGCTTTCTAAAAATGGCTTAGTCACAAAATAGCAGCACATTTGAGTGTTATGATATGGAGCAATATATACATACATGTATTTACATGATTCACAGAAAAACTCGCAATAAAATATTTTGGTATACAAGAATGATATTATAAGTTTTTGTCACTCATATTTCTCCTGTACATAAGCTTGTGGTTTCAGGAAAATATGAGAAATACATGTATCAGTGGCAAGCCAACTTACAATAGACCACTTATATACCTGATTGTGAGTTTCATAATGAATTATGCACATACATGTATTGCTCTATTTCATCACACTGAAATGTGCTGCTATTTTGTGAACAAATATATTTTAGGTTGATTATAGTGGTATATTTTATCCTTACCTAGACCTGTTGATTATATTCTCATCCAGACAATTGCTGATGTTGTTTTCATACAGCGAGCAGCTGTACATTTGTTTTCATTCAGACAGCTGAACATTTTGTCTGTGTTCAGACAACTGCAGGTATATTTTGTTTTTTTATTCAGACAGCTGTATATTTAATTATATTCAGACAGCTGTATATTTAATTATATTCAGACAGCTGTATATTTTGTTCTAAATATAAGCCAGCTGTACATTTTGTCCCAAGCATACACACACACACGCACACACACACACACACACATTTTAGGTTCACAACTTACCTTGCCACTGCGATTATCTGTTATGTATTGTGATGAGATTGGGCGTTGTTCCATTACTGATGCACCTTCACTTTCACTTTGTACTAGCTTCACAAATGTATCCACAGAAATAACACATTAGCTGCTTGCTGCTCTGTGAGCTCATTTGATGTGGCACTGAAAAAGAATCAAATGACTGGTATTTGTATAGTTATGTAATGCACACACGGGTCTTGTACTAGAAAACGCCGTGGCGTTCTGAAGATATTTACACAAAAACAACCACGTACACAAACCCCCAAAACAAATCGCAACTAAAAGTGGAAACTTCTAAATGTACATCAGACCAGAGCTCAGAATATATCGCATATTTCATTATGTATATAACACAAATATGTGTAATAGAAAATTGCCCAGAAACTATTACACTTATTTATAAAGGAGAGAAAATTTAAAAAAAAGTTGCAGGCTGTTACTATAGTGACCTATAGTAACTACAGAAGAGACGAACAGTGAGGCTAAGATTTCCAATCTATTCTTCGTCTTGTTCATCGATGTATTCTGCCTACTTCTCACCACTGTCGTCTGCTGTTATTTCCTCAGTCATCATTTCCCCCGAAATTAGTGTCCTGTACACCAGAACACACATAACATTACGATCGCTAGGGCTTCTTGTTGTTGACAAGGAAGTGGTCATTAGAGTGGTGTCCCCTGATAATACATATTTACGAGTACCTTCCCTTTGTAAACACGACGTCAGCTACACGCGCATAGGTGTTTGTTGTTGTTGGAAATATACTTACCAACAAAAGTAATATTTGTACCACAAAAGTGAAAAGACCACACCATATCATGTTGGACTTACCGCCACCATTCGCTGGACCTTTTTGGGACGCTCTGCGGACGTCGCGGCTCGGTGCAGGGCTTCACCAGTGCGGCAAAATGAAAGTTGGATATTTTTCAGTCGTAGTTGCACGGGAATTGGATGTTACCGCGCACGGACAGATGCAACTGGAAGTGACCTTAGGCAGCTGGATGGTGTATACCTGTTTTCGTGAACTGTGACAGCCGTCAAGGACGTCTGACACTCTACAGCAGCTATAGTAACGTGCGTGCTCGGGGATCCCATCACACGGGGCCCTGTCGGGGTTGCACTTTCAGTCTTTCTGTGTCAGGTAGGGACTTTGAAAAAATTTTTTCGATGTCCTCTACTGACTAATTGCTGAACCCGGACCTTTAAATGGCGTAAATCCGTGTCTGTTTCGTGAGTGTGTGTGTTGGGTTTCAGGCGCGGCGCTTTGAGTCGATTTCCCCAAAATTGAGAAAAAGCGCCTATATAATAACGGTATTATTATTTTTTATTATTATTATTAACACTCGAGTGGCTGAAGCCCCTCGTGTGTTCTAGCGAAATCTCGATGTGACCAAAAGCCACAAGTTTGTTGTGGATCTAAACAAACAAATTTGTCTCAATTTGCTACCACATAAGAGTCATTTTGAAAATAAAAGTGACACTTACTTGCGACTGTCAGGCATGTCTTGGGTGCCAAGACAGCTTCACACACACCCATGTCATGCACATTCGCGCAAGAATTTGGAACATAGAACCGTGCCCAAACCACTCGAGCGAAGAAATACCCCATCTGTTCATTCACTTTTGTGCGTTTTCTCCCTCCTGGGACAAACAGCTTTCCTACAATGGATTTGAGGCCAAACTGCTTTAAAGCTGAGAAACAGTCAAAAAACTCCGCCCCGCACGTGTTTTAAAAAAAACTTTGCAGGACCCAGCGAGGGCCCTGTCTTCGTGAACGTTCGGCTAACTTCGGCAAACCGGTTTGCAACCGACTCAGTTGACTGAGTTTTCAACTGCGTTTGTCGTGCTGGCAAAACTCCCGTGAAAAAGACAGGCCACTTCCTGTTTGCAGCGAGTGGGAACCGCGATCACTGATCTAAACCAGCGATTTTACTGATATCAACAGTAGCAGACGACACTCGACCACCCGACGGACAGAGCAGGCCATTTGTGCCTTGCCTGGACGCACACTGGATATGGACCAGGCCGAGCTATCCGTAAGTTACACAGTACAGCCTGAAGCTTATTTGATATCGGAAGGGTGAGGAAGGAAGGGTTATTTGTCGTTTAGTGTTTGTTGTTATATCTTTTCATCTGGATTGGCCTACAGCAAATTATTTTCTCCATACGAAGGGCAGCTACTAAAAATCAGCTTGACCCATGGCGACCTTGTATCTTTTGGCATGTCAACAGTCGATTCTCTCTCTCTCTGTCTGTCTGTCTGTCTGTCTCTCTCTCTCTCTCTCTCTCTCTCTCTCTCTCTCTCTCTCTCATATCCAATTTACTGTGTTGGTTGTACATCACAATGCTTCTTTATTTATTTATATTAGCCTATATTGGACTGGAGGTACGTGTTGAAAAAATTCGTTCACAACTACAAAGTGTCAGGAGTCATACTTACAGCATGTACAGCCGTGCATTCTGCCATCATAGTCCCCAGCGCGTAAAATCCGTGGCTGTCGTCGGTCAGTTTCAAAGAGTCACAGAATCGTCTGCTGTTGTCCGATCTGCTAATCGCGATGATTTCCGTGCAACAGGAAGTGGTCTGTCGTTTTCCGAGAGTTTTGCAAGCTCGGGATACGCAGTTGCCAACTCCGTCAACTGAGTTACGAACCGATTTGACCCACTTAGGGGCAGGGCCCAAGCTGGGTCCTGTAGTCTTTTTAAAACACGCGCTGGGCGGGTTTTTCTCATTGCACCTCAGCTTTAACTGGATCAGTTTTGTGTTGATCGACTATGACGCAGCTGCGTTTCAACTATGATTCATCCGTCCTTCCTCCATGGGCACAGAAGGCTACACTCTAACACTGTATGAAACCAATTGCGAGTGTACGGTTTTGATGCAAAACTAACCAGGCGGAAAAAGCACTTTCTGGTCAGTGCTTCTTTTAAAATTGAAAGCTTATTGAATAACATTTCTTTCATTAAAAACTCGTCGATAATCCAGAACCATAATAGCAGTTTAGTAAATGTTCTCCAAGCCATTGTACTCAACAAACTATGGTGGTGGTATTATCCTAAAAAACTGGAGTGTACGGTACCGTAAGTCTATTACTATTAGTAATAGACTTATGACCGTACTTTTAGAAATGAAACCTTCCATTTATGAAGACACTCGATAGTTCACAATCAGGATAAAGTCAATATCCATGGTTCCGTACACTTCGGTATATTATTAGACCTTTCCCCATACTTTTCAAGTTGAATGATTTTGGAGAACGTCTACTGAACTGTGTATCTGGACTGTCTTTGAGGGCCTTCATTAAACGGAAGGCCGATGTGTCATTCAGAAGGTTCAAAATTTTAATATTACGCATCAGTTTTTGTTGTTGTTTTTTTTCTCTTTTTGTTTGTTGTCTTTTTTGTGGTGGTTTTAGAACCGTCCGCTCGCTTTTGCGTTGATACAGCGTGATGTGTTCCGTGTGTTGGAATGTTTCATTCACAGTGACAGGGCGGTTGGGCTATACCATGAAGATTTTGTGTCTGCGTTGAATGACTTGTGAATTAGACGTGTATGTATTCCTGAAAGTAAGATCAATTTAACCTAGCGACTGCCTGCGTCACTCTGTTCGCTACGAGTGAGTATACGCTTTTAAAAAATGTATTCTTAGTAACAAAAGAAGCGAATCGCTTTATGGTGCCAGGGGAAAGCGAAGCAGACAACAAAATTAGCACGCGCTGGAGAGGTATTAATAGAAAAATAGGCCCTAGATATCAGTGCGCTTGTAAAAAGTGAAGGCCGTCATGTTAGTACGGAAATCATCTGACATGGTGTTTTGTTACCACGCTGTCTTCCTTCTTTACGCTCATGTGGCGTCATGTGTGACTCAAGACAGTATCTACCCCACCCGGGTCTGCCCTGGGGGACTTGGGTGGGGTTAGGTATTTTTTAGTTCCCAGGGTCACCCTGGTCAGCCCCACAGGGTGGGTTTTTCTCTCTATTCTGGGGCATGTGTTTCTGTCTACCCTTTGTCCATTCACCTGTATTTGCCTTTTTAAAACTCTCCCTACTGTCTGCACTGCCTGTAGCACTTGATATTGGATGTGTGTTGCTAAATGGTCTTAGCTTTATTTAGGCCCCATGTGTTAGGTTTATTTAATGTATTTGACCGGCTGGCGACATACATTCAATTTTTTTTTTTTTTTTTTTTTTTTTTTTTTCACAAGCAGTGCAGGCACGTCCTGAGAAAGCCTTGTTGCTGTCGGGACGTTAAGCAATGTACAATCAATCAATCAATCAATCAAGACAGTATCTTTTGTCACAAGTAACATACTGATGTGAAAAAGTTATCTTTTGAAGATTTTCTTTAACTGCTGTTTTCAGAGTTTAATGTGGTGTTTAGACGAGGGAGGAGTGATAAACATATTTTAAACGGAGGGAAAGAGGACTGAATGCGTGGGTGGGGGGCGGTGTCCGGTAGCGGAAGTACTGAGTAGGTGGGGGAATTTCCCGACTGTGGAATGCTATGATGAGAGATGG